>OX376700.1:2153653-2705857 GCA_947389925.1 Coelopa pilipes
TTGGGTTCGGTTTCTGCCGCCGACAACTTGTCAGCGGCTAATTTCCTTTGTCGCAAAAATCCCAGACCAGACGGCAAAATCCCTTTGATGCGATTTCCCCGCTGACCCGTGGCGTGGGAGAGGTAGAGGGAGAGGGACAGCGATAGCAGCCTTTGTTGTGATTGGCGCTCAGCGAGGATGTCGCGTAATTAAAAATTCCCGAGCAAAAATTGAGCTGATGAATTTCGGGCGCCCCACCCTCACCTCCCCTTTTGTCCCCTCGACTTACCCCCTCCTCCTTGCCCTGCAGGAAGTGCACGGCCCCGGACCTCTGGATGCCGGGCAGGAACCACACCGGGTGCGTCAGCAGCAGCCGCTCGACCAGGCCCAGGTCGCAGGGCGGGCACTCGTCGGAGCCCCGGGACGTCTCGCTGGAGGTCTCGCCAGCGGCCAAGATGCCGCCGTCCGAGCTGGACACGAGGGATGTGCGCGACTGAAAAGAGAGGGGGAGAGAGGCGAAATTAGTCTTCGGAAAAAGTTGAAGCAAAAACTCGAAATGTGAAAATTTATTTAAAAATTTTTATTTATCAAAAAAATGGAAAAATGGTCAACAAACAGTTAAAACGTTGGACCGGCAATTTGAAATTTATAATTTACAAAAAACATCGACAAACACTTCGAAATAAGGCCAAACAAATTTAAAAAATTTGAAAAAAAATTTTAGTCCAACACAAATGGAAATAAAATTTGGAACAATAATTTGGATGATTGGCAACACTGCCTGCGGCTGACGAAGTCATGAATCCAATGTCATAATCAGCGCTTGTTCGCCCAGATGTTGCCACCTATTGGGACTTGTTCCATTTATTGCCATTCGTATTCGGAAAGCGAGGGAAGGCAAAAATAAAATAAATATAATGAAAATCCCGCAAAAAAGGAATTTCCCACTAAACGATGGAGCCGTTTTAAAGTTTCGCCTGGCATTTGCATATTTTCAAAGGGAGAGACTGAGGGAGTGGGGGGTTGGTGAGAGTGGAAGAGGGGGTGAGAGGGTGAGGAAAACCACGCCACAGTCGAAGCATCCCCTGGTGCAAATTTCCCTTTTAAACATCCCTCCGCCGAAGAGCGGGAAATCCGTGGTTTGCGGCGGTCTCGGCCTCTCAAGAGTCCTGTCAATAGACCGAGTGTCGAAGCCACCCCAACCCCGCCACGCCCCCTTTTAGGAGCGACACGCGATATTAAAATGCACAGACATGGCGGCGTGGGCGAGGGGCCGGGAGCGAGGGGGCGTGGCGTCGACTCGATGGAGCTCTCGGAGACAAAGCAAAACGGCGGATGAAAGCAACATGTTCCTTTGTAGTTGTCGCCCGTGTTGTTGTTGTTGTTGTTATTGTTTGCAGAGGTAAATTGAAAAGGGGGGAATTCGAAATGAGGCAAACAAAACAACGACAACAGCAACACTGACAACAACAAAATGCCAGCCAGCGCCAACGACCAGGCAGCAAGGGGAAAAGTTTGTAACTTTTGTCGTTAATGATTGAAAATTATTTCTCATGTTCCTCGCAAGATTTTGACGTCGTGTTGACAGAGTGTAATTTTTTCCAAACCAGGCGGAGGGAGGGGAAATTTTTGAAAAGAGGGATATTTCAAGGAGAAGAGAATCTTCAAAGGGAAGTGGAAGAGGCGAGAGATTTTGTCGTGGCTTTGATTTATGTTCATGTCAGCGAAAAGTCCTCCAGGTCCTCGCAATCGGTTCAAAAATTCGAATTTCCGCCCTTTTGAATATTTCGCCGAATTCAATTTCGGCCGACCCTTCTTAACTCCAACCCCACAACCCTTCGGCTGGCCAAGAGAAAGAAACTGGCTCATTACGGCTGGCATTGACGTGTGTCAGGCGCAGCGAAAGAGGCAGAGAAGACCTTCTCAGCAGGAGCCCGAATCCTCTTCCTGCGCAGAGTCCTTCGTCAGCCCCCTCCTCCTTCCCTCCCCGTCCTCCACCATCCTCCTCCGGCGTCCTTTTTCAAGCCCTTTCAGTAGCCTTGTTTTCAACACAGCCTCCTTTTCAAAGACATCCTTGTTTTTCCTCGTCCTTTTCGTGAGCTTCCCATTCAAATTCATCATCATCAGAAACAGCGGCAGCACCGGCAGCGACCTCGACGGCACCACAGCAAGTTGGCAACACTGCTGCAGCTCGGTGACAAGTGCTCGGCCGACAGCCGAAGCGCGGGCCGTCGACAAATGTCAAATTTGCATTTATTTTCCGTTCTTCCCTTCACTTTTTCACACACTTTTCACTTTTATTTCGCATTTATTTCGCATTTATTTCGTTTGTTTCTTTTGTTTGACTTTGTTTTTACTTTTTTCGGTCTTTGAAATATGAATCCCACTTTCGTTTCACTTCATTTCCTGCCTTCCGTCACCCCGTCCCCGGCTCCCCCTCCCGCCCTCGAGGCTCCCCGCCGGCTGGCAGGTGGATCCGTCTGAAGGACCTCTTCACAGGGACTTCACGGGGTTCAGGCGCGCTCCAATGGGGAGTTCGGGTGGCGCGAGGTGGAGGGAGTCGGGGTGACGTGGGTTGGGGTCCCGGCCTCGTCTGGCTCCCGCTGATGGGGCTTCGCGAATAAATGGCTGCATAAACATTGCTTAAGTATGACGTCTCGCAGGGAGAGGCGAGCGAGAGAGAGAGAGAGAGAGACAGAGAGCTCTCCTTCGTCTTCCTCTCAGTGAGATGAGGTTTTAATGTGCCACAGACGCACTCCGTCTCTCGCCCCTCTCCCCATTCAGAGCCCCAGGGCGCCTCTCGTTGCCAACTGCAGCCTTTTCAGAGGGGGATCTCGATTGTCTTCGTTGCTCCTTCGTTGTTTCCACCTGAATATTTCGCAGAGGTTTTCGCCACACATTTTTGCCATATATTTTTTTGCGTTACATTTCAGTAATTTTTGTCTATTTTTAGTATTTTTATTATGCTTTTTTCGCGCCATTTTCTCGATTTTTTTTCATTTTTTCCCTTCTTGTGTTTGTTATATTTTCTGTTATAATTTTTTTTAATATATTTTTTTTGAGAATTCTTTCTTCATTTGTGATTTTCTTCCTGTATTTTTGTTTTGTTTTCTGGAATTTTTCTGCGATTTTTTCGGTTTTTGTTTTGTCTCCCACATGTTGTGTTGAAGTCACTCAGCTCGTTTTTCTACTTTTTCGCCATTTCCCCGTGCCTGTCGCTCGCCCTGTCGCCAGGTGCTGGCGGTCGCCGCAACGCAGTCTTTTTCCCGGAATCCCCCGCGTCCTTCACGACCGCCGACCGACGTCAGTCGCCAGTGCTGCGAAATTAAATTTCAAGGCCCCAAAAATTGCCCGCCTTCTCCTCGGATTCAATTAAAGCTCTCGCAGGTTCAGACATCCGTCCATCTCTCTCTATCGCTCTCCTCTCACCCCCTCAGCCGCTCGATGGCCTTCTGGGCAGATCCACGTAATTGAATCACCAGTTAAGGCCACGACGAGGACGAAACCGGAGCCGAACCGAACCGGATCGAGTGCGGAGGGAGACGAAGGGAAACCAGATATGAAGAGGAGGAGGAGGAGGAGAGAAGGGTGGGAAGGGGAGGAGAGACGAGAAGAAGGAGCAAGGGAGGAGGAGGAGAGAAGGCTGGGAAGCGGAGGCGAAGGACGTTGGAGCGATTTCTTTTCAATTAAACGCTCACTCGAAGAGATTTTTCTCCACTTCGGAAGCGCTTCCTCTCGCCCTCTCGCCCTCTCTCTCCCTCCGCCCACTGTGTTCGCCTTTGTCGACGTTCGGGCTCTCAACACGCGCGCCGTGCCACGCCCACATTTCGCAGAACCCGCCTTTGTCGACTGGCGCTGGAGGCGATGCCAGGGCCAGGACGTCGTGTCAGGAGCAGGAGCAACAACAACAACAACAAAAACACCAAGAATAGCAACGCCAACAATTACACAAAAATATCAACTACAGTCATGAGATGAACTACAACAACAACAACAACAACAATGGGGAACAATGTCAACAATGGCTGGGAAGAAGCTGTATCAGGATGCACAGCGTCTGGAAGCCGCAGGACTCGCTGTCACATGCCGGGGAGGGCGTGCGAGACAGACAGATGGAGAGAGAGAGAGAGTGGGGGGGGGTTGAGGGGCACGTCAGACGGCAGGATATGGAGAAGGACGGACGGCACGCATTCCTTCGAACTGAAGTACTCGAAAATATGAGTGGAAAATGGAAAAAAGCCGGGGGGAGGAGAAGCAAGAAGGAGGAGGGGATTCAGGAGGAGAAGGGAAGGATGGACAGGGGCTTCCAAGGGCGTGAGGAGTGAACGGGAGTGCAGAGGAAGTGAAAATGGAGGGAAGTCGGAGAGCCAAGAGATGGAAAAGTGAAAGAAATTCCCGAATAAAAACGCGCCGAAAGCGGAAGCGAAGAGTCTACAGAAAGAGGCAACAGGAGTGAAGACAACGAAGGGGAAACAGGAGCAGAAATTGTGCCGCAAATGGAGTAACAAAGGCCTGAAGAACGCCGTCATTGCGGTTTAGGGAGAGGCTCAGAGACGGTGTGAAACGGAGGGAAGTGGGGGAAAAAGGAGTCATCAGGAGAGAAAACGCACTGAGAGGGTGAAACAAAGCGCAGTGATGGCAGTGGCGAAAGGGCAGCGAACAGTTTGGCAACAAACGAGGAAATGAGGGGAACAACGAGGAAGGCCAGGGAGAAATAAAGAAAAATAAAGCAATTCCTCAAAAGAAGTGAACAGAAAACGGTGCGTAAAAAGTTTAAAAGATGATTTTTCCGACTGAGCGAGTGGAGAATAATTAGGAAGGCAGTAGAGGCGGAGTGGAAGGGCAGTAAAACGTGCCCGGAAGAGGCAGCGGCGCCGGGCGAGCAGAGGGAGCGAGAGGGAGGAGCGGAGGAGCGAGGAGGCGGCAAAAAACGGTCTCCGAGTGTGACTCACGGAGTTTTCGCAGCAGACGGCGTTCCACACGTACGCACGCGGCCGCGGAGAGCGGGAGACGGAGACAGAGGACGACGGGGGGACGCCAGAGGGCGACAGACGTAAGAACAGACTGGGGGCAGATGGACGCACGGACGGACGGACGGACGGACGGACGAACGGCGCCGACAGACAGAGGGTTAAAGAAGCATTAAGCAGTAAACACGGAATCCAGATAAATCAAAAGGAGACGCTGCGCAGACGAACCCCAGCCGCGAGGCAGAAGGAGAGTCAAAAAGAGAGAGGGAGAGAGCGACGAGAGGAAGCAGCGGAGAGAGACGGAGCAACATCTTTGGAATTTTAGCCGACCGGCGCCGTTTATTGATTTTTATTACGCTAAGCTTCGGCTTTGTTCGTGGCTCCTTCTTTGTCGCTCTCCTCCCAAAGGCCGTGTCGTTGTCGCAGTTGTGGTCGTTGTCATTGTTGTTGTTGTTGTTGCTGCTACTGCAGTCACCCCAGCCCGTTCGAGCCACAGTTCGTCCAGGGCCAGGGCCAGGGCCAGGACCAGGACCACGACCAGGGATCGGCATCGGGATCGGGATCGGGATCGGGATCAAGGCAAGCAAGAGTCGACTCCTTTTTTCTGCTGCTGCAATTTGGTGGTGGTGTCGATACAAGCGTTGTTGTTGTTCTTGTTGTTGCTGTTGCTGCTGGTGCGAGCGATTTTCAAGAGCAGCCGCCGTGTTTGTTTCGCCTGGGCTGCCGCTTGTTGGACCGCAGGACGCAGAACCGCCCAGCTGGCTCGGCTGACATCTGGGAGCAGAGATCGAGTTTCGCTCGCTGACGTTTTGCAGGACTTTTTCGGGGATTTTCAAAATTTGTTGACTCCTTTTGAGTACTTTTTAGAGTTCCCCTTGCGCTGTCCTCGCTGGAGACCTTGTCGATGGCTTCAGCTGGGATTTGGTAATTACTTAAAGGGCTCAGGGTCACGAAAGCAGTCGGAGAGATTTCAGACGGGATTCGGGGATTTACGAGGGTGTTTTTCAGCGAAACTATTTGGGAAAGAATGGGCAAGGACGAGGCTAGAAGTCGAAGCAAGTCGGAACAGAATTGGTTAAGACGAGATTTCAATATGCAAGAACTAATTATCGAACTCTGAAAATCCTTCCCTGCCCCCGAAATTCCCTCTCCTTCCAAGGCCCCTTTAGTTCTTTGATTTTCTCTCGAATCCTCGCCCCAAACCCTTCGAGCCGCCCCGCCTCCCCTCGCGTCCCTCGCCCAGGAGACCTCGGGACCCACGGCCAGGCCAGAGCCAGGACTCGCCAGGACTCGGCCGGATGTCCGCTGTCCTTTATCCGGGGCTCGAACGCCCAGCTATCGTCGCCGCATTCAAATAGAGACGAGAGACAGCGGCGGGCAAACAAAACACGACACCGAAGGCACAGGATCGACAGGCCAAATCGGAAACAGAAGGGGTTCAGAGGGAGGGTGGGGAACGGGGAGGGGAGGGGGCAGGCAGTTTGTCTCATGAGGACAGCTGGGAAGGAGGCGACACCGAGAGGCGGCCGAGGCGACGCCAACGGGTTCGAAGGTTTCGGTCGACTCGTGCCGTCGCCAACTGCAGACCACGACGGACGGCGGCAGGAAGCAACAGGAGAGCGAGTGAGAGAGCTGTCAAAAAGTCGCACAGGTCGAGGGCGGAAGGACGACGACTGGGGACGACTGGGGACGACCGAACCGAGGAGGAGTCGTGCGGAGTGGGGAGTGGGAAGAACCCAGTGTGGCTAAGCAAGGACAACAGCAAATGGTCCAGAAGGCCAGACGTGGTCGAGGGGCGGGCGGACGGCAGCGCCACAGTGGGCCAGACAGATGGCAGACAGGAGGACACACAGACTGACAGACGAGCGACCGACGGTCTTCAAATGGAGACCGGGGATGGGCTGCCCGGGGATGGCGAAGAGTCTCGGTGTCAACATCAGTAACCGAGCCACATATGGACGAGAGAGAGAGAGAGAGAGAGAGAGAGGAAGGGGGGGAGGGGCGGCGGACAGCAGAAGGAGCAGGGGAGGGAGAGGGAGCGAGTGCGACATCAAAAGAAACGCCGGCGACATGCGGTGCGACACGACGAAGGCGGAGACTCGAAGGGACAGACGGACGGACGGACGGACGAGAGGATGAAGGGACGAGGAGAAGGACAGGGAGGTGGAAGATTGAAGGCCGACGGGACGAGACCCAAAAAGCGACACCGACAGGACGAACGCCAGGAAGGACAAAGGGCGACAGAACGAAATGGCGAGAGGAGGCCTGGGCGAGGTGTTCGAGGTCGGTTCCAAAGCCGAGACGAGATGAAGGGAAGGGCGAAGAAGGAGAAGCAGGGAGGAGAACGCGAGAGGGAGGGATGGAGGTCGAGACAGTGGGAGGAGACGGGGCGAGGCCTGGCGATGAGGAGTCGAGTCAGAAGCCGAGGCCCGACCGAGGACGGCCGGCGACTGGGCTGCAAAAGACGAGCAGGGGCGAGACCGAGGGTGAAGGGAGAGCGGAGAGGGGCCGAGCGAGAAGGAGAGCGGGCGGGGGAGTGCGCTGGGATCGGGTTTCGGCATATTATGGTTAATAATCCGAGCGGCAGGCACATGTGTTTCGTCGCGCTGTCTCGGCGACGGCCGGGGCTTCGGGCAGCAGACGTTTTTATCGCCCGGCCCGGCTCGGCTCGGCATCGGTTATGCCTGGCTCCAGTCGATACGGCGACGGCGGCGGCAACGGCGGCGACAACGGCGGCAGCTGATGTCGACTTTTCGATATTGACTGGGCTCGAAGGGAAGCCGAGGGAGGGCGAAGGGCGTTCGAAATGGCGAAATTGTCTTTGAAAGCGGCCAAAGTGCTCGACAGAGGGGGCGGAGGGGCTTTCGTGAACTCCGGTCAAGCTTCAACTTCCGTTTGAGGCCATTCGGAACCCCCAAAATCACTCCGAAACTGTTCGTTTCGCTGTCCATCGGGTTCAGACGAACTTTAGACGGAATTCGATGGAGTCCGCGGCCTGCGAAAACGCGAAAACCTCTGCAGCCACAGCTGATCGACCGCGGCCGGGGCCCCGAGGTCTCGTTAGACCCCGGCAGCTCGGCGCACTTAGCGAGCACTTGAGGAAGTTCCGAAGTTTCGCTAAACGACTTTCGAGCGCTCGCACTCGACGGCGGCGACTCGAGCTTGGGCGAGCAGCTGCAAACAAGGCCAACAACAGCAGAAAGGCAACAACAAACAGAGAAACCACGGCAGAAAAGGGGAGAAACAACAACAATAACAACAACAACAAAATAGGAACAACAACCATTACCAGCAGACAACTTAACACGAAAGCGAATCCCGTCTGGCAGCAACAATTTGTTGCAGGTGCTTCGGCTAATGCGGATGTCTCGCTCCCTCTCTCTCCCCATCTCCCTCTCCCTCTCTTCACTCTCATCTCACCCCCCCCTCACCCTTCCTTTCTCGCTGCCACCGGTTGCAGCGGCAGGATTAAAAATTGTCGCTGCTTTTTTGCTGCCCTCGCCGCGCCGCGCTGGACGTCAGATCGGAAACGAAATACCTGCATCGACAACAACAACAAGAACAACAACCATCGGTGGTTAGTCATTTCTTATTGTTGTTGTTGTATTCCCTAGCGAATTCACGGTCATGGCGGCGACGGCGACGGCGACGGCGTTGGCTGGACAAACTTTGGCGACTGAACGAAAACAGCAGTGTCAAACAATAACAACAACAACAGAAATAGCAGCAACAACAACAAAAAATAACAACATCGTAGAAACAGTTACAACAACGATCACCGGAGACCTGACAACAATTTGTTGCTGCGACATCCGAGAACTTCTGTGACCGCTTTTTCATTGTCGCCGTATCGCCGTCTCCACGTCTTCCCGTCTCCCCCTCTCTCCCGCCCCCTCTGCTTTCCCCCGCTTCCCCCCTCTCTCCTACCCCTTTCCGCCACGCTTTCTCCATCGTCTCCTGCCCATAAACGTCTCACTCTCTCCCTCCCTTGCTCCGACTTTCGCCTCGCACCAACTCGAACTATCACTAGCTGTTCTCGAACTCCATATTTTCTTCCTCCGGTCTGGTTGCGCTTTTTGTCCTTTTCACTCCCACCCCGCCTCCCATCTCTGTCCCGCTCGACGCTGCCTCTCGCTCGGCTCCCCTTCGGTCCCTCGTCGTCCTCTTCCTCGCTGCCTGTTCGCCTCCCTCTCCTTCTTTCCTCTTCCCTTTCACTCTCTCTCCATCACCCTTGCTGTCTCCGCCCCCCTCTCTCACTCTCCGTTCGTCTTCCTCTCATCGCGATTTCAGTTTCCGCCGCCGTCTCCCAACACGGCGCGCGAAACAAGTGTTGCCAACGTGGCGCAGTGCGGCGCGGCGTCGACGTCGGCAGCAGACAAAGTGCAGTTGTTGTTGTTGCTGTTGCTGTTCGGGTTGTGCATTCTTCTTGTTGTTGTTGTTGTTGTTGTCGTTGTCGATCACATGTGCCGCTGTCGCCCGCCCGAGGGAGCTGCGGTTGTTGTGCTTGTGGTCCTCGTTGTTGTTGCTTCGTAGGTAGCTTGTGCTTGTTATGGGTTCTGGTTGTTGTTGTTCTTATAGTTGTTTTTGCTATTATACGTGTCGTTGCTGCTGTTGTTGTTGTTGTTGTTGTCGCCCTCCACGGCTGCAATAAAATATTATCAGAGCTCTCTAATGTTGCGGCTGCTCGCGATTTATCGATGGCCGCGCTGGGATTCGCGCGTTCGGCGGGCTCGTGCAAAACGTCGTCGCACGTGTGATTCGCCCCCTCTCCCTCCCGCGCTCGTCCTTTGGCAAGGCTTTTAGCGTGGCCACCTCGACGCGCCATAAAAAGAAGTGCAGAGGAGGCGGAGCTGCAAAAGGAGGAGGAGGAGGAGGAGGAAAAACCGCAGCAACATGAGTGAGTGGGAAAGGTACCAACAACAACAACAACAACAACACAAAAACTCCCATAAAAATAACAACAACAACCACTCCAACATCCGTCTCTGTCGCCCGTCGCCCGACGCCACCGTTGCGATCAAAACAAAGGAGGCTGCACGAGTGTCAACTGCATCGCGTTGGCAACACTGTTTTATTCTCTCGTTTGTGGCGGGCGCACATGGCACGTAGTGGTTGTTATTGTTGTTGTATCTCGTACACGAACCTGTCTGCCATTTGAATATTTCATCAGGCCGGCGACAAGCGGCTGTGCCCATGGGTAGGAGCAGGGGAAGCAGTGGCAAAATAACGGTGAAGGGGAGTCGAAGAGGGGCGGGAGGAAGATGGGAAAATGTCGAAACAAATTTTTGCACGAGGTTTATTTTAATGATTAAAATGCAGTGCCCAGAAAAAAAGCAATGAGGAAAAACAAAAATAATAGAAATGAATTCGAAAATTACCAAACCGGAAAAAAGTCTATAAATATTAAAAAGGAAGTGCTTTATAGATATTAAATGTCTAAAAATATGCAATAAAATGTTTGATGAATATTTGAAAACAATTTTTGATAAATATTTAAATAAAATTCTCGATTAATATTGAAATAAAATAATATGCAAATTCCCATTTAGATTCACATCGAATGCCTCCGCCTTCTTCACCCCCCCTCGATTATCATAGAATGGAAAAAACGCTTCACGAAGCTCAGCCGGAAACGGAAATGAAACTTCAAGCAATTAAGAAAAAATTTCCCCGACCGGGGTCCGCAGCCGTGGAAACCACAGGTTGCTGCGATAATTAAGTTGCATCCGGAGCGACAACAACAGCAACGACAACAACAACAACCAAAAAACCAACTGTTGTCTGTTTGAAAATCAGAGAGAAACGAACGAGAACTCGATTCGCCCACCTCTCTCTCTCTCTCGCTCTCGCTTGCTCACGTAGCTCACGCTACGAAACCCGATCCCTTCTTCCATCACTCGGTCTCTCCACATAACGCCTTCTCCCTCTATCGCCCAGGCCAGCCATCCTTCCATCCATCTGCCCATCTGTCCGTCCCTCAGTTCTTTCCTGGTCCGTCCCGACCTCGGCCCGGCGGAGTTGCGAAGACAAATGAATAGCTATTCATTACGGGCCCAGCTCCGGCGCTTCCTCTTCTTCCCGGACGACGCCCCGCCAGCCTCGTCTCGCCCTCGCCCCGGCCTCGCTTGCGCGCGCCCACTAATTGAGTTGCTTTCGCCCGGCTGCCGAATTAGGTTCGCAGAATAAATATTTTACATGCGAAATGAAGAGATATGATTTCGGGCCGCAGCCACGCCCCCGCTCCCGCCCCGGCCGGGTTGCCAGGGCGAGAATCTTTTCACTGGGAGTTTTCCCCGAGTTCTTCCCCGACCATCCGGCCAGCCCTCGGGTCAGACGGGTCGGCGGGGGCCTGGCGCAGGTCGGCTGCAGGCTTCGGCGAAGCATTAGCGGATAATTTGAGCCCTCACCCGCCCCCCTCTCCCCCTCTCCATCTCTCTCACTCTCTCTCTCTGTCCACTGCACTTGCTCGTCGAGCTCGGTTTTAATCCAATTAGAGATGTTCGCACGGAAAACTCGTTAATGCGATCTCTCGATGGCCTTTGATTGGGGTTTTTATTTTCCTCCCTGCGGATAACTTTATTATCCGTCTTTTTAATAAAATTTTTCAAAATTGTCTCTCAGGAGGAGGGAGTGGAGGAAGGTGGGATCTTTCATGGTGTTTTTCTGACGAAAATAAATGCATTTTCGGGAGGGGAAAAAAGCAATTTTGATAAGAAGAAATTCATAGTTGATTCTTTGTATTCCATATTCAAAAATTCCTTTCGAAATTCAAGGAGAACCGACTTTCGCTGGAGCATTAAATCCTGGATTTCCCTCCGTCAAAATTCCTCTTCCGGGTTCCGCTCGAGCGAAAAATTGCCAAAATGAAGAGTAAACAAAATCAGTGCCAGGAGAAGAATCGACGAGGAGGAGGAGGCAGAATTGAAGAAAGCAGGAAATGAGAGAGGCGAAGGGAGGAAGAATGTGGAGGAAACGGAAAAGGGAAGCCACGAGCGAGAGGAGGTTGTGAAGGAGCAGGACCGAAGGAGCCGAAATCGAGACGGGAGCGAAATTTGGGGCCACCAGCACAGCAAATAGGGATCTATAGCTAAATAAATATGCCGGATATTTAGATGTAGATCTGTCTCGAAGGCTGGGGTCGCCTGTCCGTCCGTCCGTCCGTCCGTCTGTCTGTTTTTTATTTGCTTTCGTTTGTCTGCTGTTTGAGCAACGGCTTCTTTTGTTCAGGCCTCACGAACTCCCCATTGCGAGCCCACCAGAGAATGTGCATCGCGGGATGATTTCCCGAGCCCTGCGACCAGGCGACCCTCGTCCTCCGACTGCAAAAACCACCCCGGGACCGGGGCGAGGGAGGAGGAAGCATCCCAAGCGGGAGGAGGCAGGAGGCAGGAGGCAGGAGGCAGGACGACGGAGGACTCGAGTCCCGGGTGCTCGGCGACTGCACCGGGTGTCTCATCTCGCTCGCCCTCTCCCTCTCTCCATTCGTCACCCCGACCCGCTCTCGAGCTCCCTCGGATGACGCCGAAGGCTTTCCGTGTCCTTGATGGAATTAAATCGAGTCGGGCAGAAACGCCAGGGGGAGAAGGAGATTTTATTCCTGGCAGTTTCAAATATTTCAAATTCAAAATTGCTTTCAAGTACTCGAGAGTGAAATGCACAAAAAGCAATGTTCAAAGTATTGAAATAAATTAAATGGAATTCAAAAAGCGCGCAGGAACTGCAAAAGAAATTTCAAGTACCTAATTTCAAAAATTAATGTCAAACATTAATTGCAGCAAGAAAAAACTAATAATTTTGACCTCGAAAATCTCGTATTTTCTCGAATAAATAAATATCTTTTTACTTAACAAAATTCCCAATTTTGCTGGAGCTCAGATTGAAAAATATCAGAAGAAACTCTGCGATTTTTTCTCATGGCCCAACCCCCTGCCGCCCTCCCTTTCCGCCCTCCGAGGTCGCGGTTTTCGTCCTTCGTCCCGGCGTCGCGGGGTTCGAATCTCGCTGCAGCGATTCACGCGATGCTGTCGCCGCATTGTTGCATTGGTGTGCGAGATGTTGTTGTTGTTGGTGTGAGTGTCGTGCGTTGCTGTCTTGGTGTTGGGTGTTGGCGTCAGTCGGGGTGTCGGCGTGTGGTCGTGAAGAGTCCTTCGAGCAGATTCGAGTGGCCTTTGATCAAAACGAACGACGCCATTTGCGCCGGAGTCCGCGAGCATGTGTGTGTGTGTGTGTGTGTGTGAGTGCAGGACTTCATTTTCATTTCCACGACGTCGAGGAAGATCTCAAAAAACCAAAAACCCTCCTCAAGAGTGAACGATGTGGCAACGCTGCGACGTCCGCTGCCCATTTGCGACGGGAGGGGAGAAAATGAAGAAAACGGACGAGACCGAGCGGAATAATTGCGGAGTCTCTGAGTGAGGTTGTTGTTGGTGTGAGGTGGTGATTTTGTTGTTGTTGTTGTTCTTCTTGTTGTTGTTGTTCTTGTTGTTGTTGTAGACGGCTTGTTGTTGTTGTTGTCATGTCGTTGCTGCAACAGTCCGTACTTGTTATTACGAAAAGTTTCTCCTTCTCATCAGGCGAAAACCTAGCAAAAGTGCACCTGAAATTTAACAGTTCCTAAAAATCAAAGGCAAAAATTAAAAAAAAAAATTCCCGTGGAACCCAGAAAATGAAAACGAAACAAATTCCCCTCTTCGACTGCTCTTCCCGAGTCCACAACTTTTACAAAACCTCAGGAAGCCTCAAATGGAATCTTCATTAAGACAATGGAGTTTGTAGTTGATTTTGCTATTGTTGTTGTTGTTGTTGTTGTTGTTGCAGGATCACGGATCACCCAGCACTCGCCGCCCGTCCACTGACCTCGCACATCCCGCCAGAGGGCGATGGTGGGGTGGGTGGGGGCGAGATGGGGAGAGGGAGAGGTTGATGAATCAATTTCGAAAATAATTAAATATTCAAATGGCAGAGCGGAGAATGCAAATGGCTGTAGCGTGCGGACAGCAACATGAACATATGAATTACAACACCAACAACAACAACAACGCCAACAACAACGCCGACAACAACGCCAACAACCACTGTGAGTCCTCGCTCCCCATGTGTGGCCGCTGCCTCAAATGAAGCTGTAACGAGCGCCCTCAACATTAGGCATTAAACGAGGCGACACCCTGTGGGCCTGGGGCGGGGCCGGGGGCGGTGGGCGGTGCGAGTGGGCTGGAGGGGCTGCGGGCGAGTCGACAGTCAGTCGGTCGGTCTGTCGGCCGGTCTGCTGCACGCACACGCGGCAGCAACAAATGAACCTACTTGCCGCTGGCGAATGGCGGAGGGGATGCGAGGGGTTCGGGGCTGACGGCTCGGGGAAGGACGCGCGGTGCGGAAGGGAGAGGGCGACGAGGGGGGCGGAGGATTAGATGGAATTCGTCCCGGTGACGGGCTCGCCGGCGAAGAGCCAGACGGAGGATGGGGAAAAGTGGGATTTCGTGCAATGCGGAGAAGTCTGAGGAGACGCAGGGATCAGCGGGTGGAGAGGACGATGTCGAAGAGAGAGCGGGCGCGATGGGGATGTCGAGAGGAGCAGGCGGTGTCGAGGGGGGTCCGGGGGTCCGGAGCCTGAGAGGACGCGACGATTAGAAGAAGGAGACGAGCAGGCGATGTTGGTTTCAGAGGCGAGTTCGCTGAGTTTCATGTGAAGGCAGTTGATGACGTTGGTAGTGAAGACGACGGTGAGAATGAAGAGGACGATGGTTGCGAAGACGACGAGAGTAAAGCTGGCGTTGCTGGCAACGAAGACAATGACGGGAGTCCAGACCACGAAGATAGAGACAGTGGACCTGAGGACGATGATGGCAATGACGCTGGCTGTAACGATGGCATTGTCTCTGCGGATAATGGTCGAGGATAATGAATCAGATGCCACTGAGGCCCAGGTCGACGAGGGACGAGAGGATCAGAAGCCGAACGGAGTAAACGGGACGGGACGGGATGGCGAGGGGCCGATGGCGGAAATCGAGGAAATCAGAGAAGAAGGCGGAAAATCACAGAAGCGGGAATCAAGACGAGTGGGGACCTCGTGAGCTGGAGCCGATGACGAGGACGCCCTCGAGCCTGGCGATGATGCGGTCGAGGAGCGCCGACGACCAGCCGGCCTCAAATGGAATTTCGAATGCCGCCCCGACTCGATTGCGAAGCCGCAGCCGAGGCGGCCCCGGCTCGCGCTCGCAATTCGAAACTCGAAACTTCGTCTGTGCGGCCACGGGGACGGTCGGGAGGGGCCGCTGGAGGGCGGGGCGTTTGAATTTGATGAATGTTTGCGGGAGTTTCGGAGCTTCCGCCCCAAAGATCCGGAGGGAGGGGTGGAAGCGCAGAGGCGGACGGAAGGAGTCGATGTACGGGAGGTCGGCGACGGCGACGGCGACGGCGATGTTTTCGAGACGTAATTAAGGATTCCGACCGACGAAAGGAAGCCCGGAAAGAAGGCGCGGGGGCGGAAGGACGAGCCGGAAGGTATGTGAGGGAATTCCGCGAGGAGCACGGAACGAGAAGCGAGAACTTGTTGATTTCCATTTCGAAGGATTGCGGTTTAGCGGGATGAAGAGGGAGGAGTTCGTCAGAAATTACATGGAAAAATACAACATTTTTTGTTTTTGCAAAATTATTATAATTATTTAAAGCCATTTCAGGAATGTTTTTTGAGGAACTTTTTTTTAAGAAAAACATTTTTTTGATTTTTCCCCATTTTTCAAGCTTTGTGCACTTCGATTTGAAGTAGCGAGAAAAGTCTTCCATGCACCGGGTGCGTCACCGCTTGTCTGCGACAGGCAAGCCAAACACAACAACAACAACAACAAAAGCACAACAGAAAAGCTCCTCACGATAAATTTTATGGAACAATAAACAAACCCGTTACTGTAACCCAAACTCACTCACACACACACACACACACACGACACAGGCAGCCACGCAAGCGACGACCCACTCGTCAGACGGCGGCAGCAGCCGAGTCGCTCCGTCCCTCTCCCTCTCCCATTCGCTGACGCGCTCGCGGCTTTGCGCCAGATCGTGTTGCATGCTTTTAGGGGCTGCGTGGAAGGCGACACTGAGGGAAAAATCGCACCCACACCCGCCGTGCCTGCGGACACATCACGGCAGACATTATTCACATTTTAGAGCGAAGCTGAGGGAACAAAAACAAAAAACACAGAACGGGAAAAATCCTCGTCCCACCTCTGGACCTCGGCCCGGCGGGCGAATCCTCAACCAGACGCACCTTCTCAATTTCACTGTGCAAACAGAGCGCACGAAATTCCCCGCTCATTGGGACTTTTTTGGCCCCAGATTTTCATTTCATTTCCCACTGGTAGTTGGTTCTGGAACCTTCTCTGATTTCATTTCCATATTAGTTTTTACCTTCTGATTTTTGTACGCCTTTGTGTATTTTTATTCCCTTCTCATATTTATATTTGCTTTCCCCTTTTTATGTTTATCTCATGGCTCTGTTCCCCTTTTTATTTTTATCGCATTTCCATTTTCCCCTTTTGTTTTTATTCTCCTTTGTTTATTTTTAATTTCCCTTTTTATTTTCATTTTCTCTTTTTATTTTTATTTTTATTTTTATTTTCCTCTTACTTTATGTGATTCCTCGGGCTTGTTTTCATGTTTGCTCTCAGGTTCTTTCTCAAGGTTTTTATTTTTCGCTCTGTTTTTCTTCCACACACTTTGCTTCCATCAAATTTTTTACTTCCCCTTTGTTCGCTTTTCTCCAGGGCCTCGTCTCCACCCCTGCCCTCGTCGCCGCTGCGACTTCAATAGATTTTCCGCTCGACTGTCAATGAGGTAATTTCCAACGCAAAGTGCATCCCCAGGGGCCCCGGCACCGGCTCCGGCTCCGGCTCCAGACCCCACTTGTGTGCGCCATCCCGGGTCGTCGGGCGGCGGCTCTCTGGGTTAAAGGGCAACTCGATTGCGGAACTCGACTCGACTCGACTCGCCTCGCCTCGCCTCGCAGTTGTCGACTTGTTATGCCTGCGTCCTGATTTTATTTGCCTTGGGAGGTCGCCGGGCTCGGCCACTTGTGGGCGGGGGCGAGGTTGGCGGGCCCGGAGGACATTCAAATAGAATTGATCGGCGGACATGAGTTTGATTGACTTCGATGGCTGCCACTTCAGCGCGTTCGTGATGGGAGAAAACTTCCACATGAAACAACTTAACATTATTTATCTTCCAGGAAAACTCTTTAGACCGAAATTCGGGCCCGTTCGGCAACGAATTTCCCTGGCTTAGTCTCGATTTGTCTCCCGAGCAAACGTCCTCATGCAAAACCCGATCGATCTCAGTTTAAATTCCCCTTTGCCCTGCTCATCCGCCTACTCCGGGCCTTCGCCTCCAGGCCCGACGAAATTTCCCGCCCCCGTCGGTCCCAGCTGGCGCCGATAAATTAAATCTCTCGAATCTCGGCTCAATCGCCGGCACATCCTTCAACACGTCCTCGACGTGCGCACTCGACTCCGAGTCTCCCACAAGCCAGAGTAAGTTTTCCTACCCCTCCCTCCCTCTCGCCCTCGCTGTCGTTCCTTTATTGACTCAGGCTGCACTCGCCCAGTTCTAGCCGTGCCCGAGCCCCACACGCGGGCCCGGGACGCGGTCGAGGTTGGGCCCAAACGTCTTCGGCCGGCTCGAGGTAATTTCGGGAGCTGCGGAGACATAAATCAAAGCGAGTTCGACGCTCGCGGTTCGATTCGATGCCATCCTAAGCCTACAGCTGCGCCCGAGGGAGGCAACGCCTTTCGCTCTATCCAACTGTCTGTCTGTCGGTCGGTCTGTCTGTCCGTCTGTCTCCAACCCACAGCTCCATCTGTGGCTCGTCGTGGATTCCGAAGGTGAGGTGGCCGGGGTTTTGTTTGCCTTCAAGTTGAGCTTCGGATTTGTTTGATAATTTATTTGTTTGCCTTGCAGCAGCACCCAGAGTCGGTCGCGGGCGGCAGAGTTGCCAGAGGGCGCGGGGAAATTCACTCGAGTACTTTGAGGGATTTTCCCGCCGGCGGAAGTCTATTTGGGGAGGCGGAGCGGGCGCTCGTTCCGTTAATGAGTTTTTAATGATGCTGAGTGGAAGCAAATCCTTCAAGTGGTTCCCCGTCCTCCACACCCTCCTCGACATCCCCGGGGGACTCGTCGGCGACCTCCTTTCCGATTTTCCGATTCTCCTCGCCTTTATCGACCTCCACTTGTCGACCCGAATTCGCGATTTCTTCAACTCGACCCCGAGTGTACAACAAAAGATCGCCTGACACACTCACTTCAAGCTAGGAGAATTGGTTCATAAAAATAAAAAAAGTTCTCGAAACATACGAATTTGCTTCAAAAAATCAAATGAAAATTTCCCTCGAAGTTTCTTCTAAAATTGCTCACTATAATTTCGCGAAGCTCCCAGCCGAAACTCCTCAAAAACATACGGCCAACCCTCAGTGGCCAAAAAAATTCCCTTCTCTAGAGTGTGAAATCAAATGAAACGACTTTCTTTTCTACCAAACCTGGCGAGTCCTGCGGAATCCTGCGAGTTGCGAAACTCAATTTCGCCAACTGATGAATGTCGAATTTATTTACTTGGACTGCGTTGTCCGGCAGGGCCGAGGGCCCGAAACGAATTCGCAGAACCGCCGAATGGAGGCGAGACAATAGAGGACCGGAGCGAGCGGACCTGGAGGAGGGCGAGGCCGAGACGATCGAGGACGGCGGCTTGTGTCGGAATGCATGCAAATTGAAGTTGGCCAGTTGTTGCCGAGCACTCCCGAGCCCTGCCCAGGACAGGACACGAGTCCGGCGAGTGGCTGCGGGGAGCCAGGAGCAGGGTGAGGAGGAGGGGCGAGGGCGAGGGGGTCGGCTCCAAAGGGTTGGTGATTTCGAGTGCTGACACAAGCTCCAGAGGCCCGCCGCGGCCGTCGCTTGAGCTGGAGGTCTTTTTGGGCGTCCACGAGGAGCAGTCGGCGAGAGGGGGGCGCGGAATGGGGGAAATCTGTGGGTCACTCACCGGGCTGAGTTCGTCGCGCGAGAGGCGGCGCCGCGGCGGCAGCAGGGCCTGCAGGTCGTCCTCGAAGGCGCCGTCGCCGCAGCAGCTGCTGTCGTTCGCGTCCAGCGAGTGGAACTGCTCCGAGTCCGCGTTGCCAACGAGCGCGTCCAGGTCGAAGCTGAGGTTGGTCGTGCCCCCGTTGTGTTGCTGTTGTTGGTGTTGTCCATATTGTCCATGTGCCTGCTGCTGTTGTTGTTGTTGCTGTTGCTGCTGCTGTCCACCATTATTGTCACTTCCTTTAATGGAATCTAAACCACAAAATGGTAGACGTCGGCCATTGTTGTTGTTGCTGTTGTTGTTGTTGTTGTTGTTGCCGCCTGCACTTCCTGATGGATGGGCGTTGGCTGCTGCTGCTGCTGCTGCTGCTGTCGCCGACGATTTCAATTGATTCGGCTGCAGCTGGGACGAGCCGAGGCCTGCCGTGGCCGCCGATGTCGTCTGGGCATCGTTGGAGGACCTGCCGAGAGAGAGAGAGAGAGAGAGAGATTAATTAATTGAACAACAGGATGAATGCAAAGGGGGGGGGGGGTCTTGTGGAGAGAGGGGAGGGAGGGAGGGAGGGAGAGAGGGAGAGAGCGCTTTGAAGCCCTTCTTCTCGCCACAAGAGGCTCTTCTGCTTCTCGATCTCGATCTCGACCTCGACGCGACGTCGACCCCGCGTCGACCCGACCACAGCGAGTTCCCCACAGCCCTTCACACGCCGCCCTCGCCCTCGCCCTCGCCCGCCTCCCGCAGTCGCTCCTCGCCTGCCCCGGGCTAATCAAGGAGCTCGGCGACGGCTCCTCGGCCCCACTGCCGAGCTTAAGTTGTCTGAACCCGGCTGGTTGTTTGAACGAGGTCAAGGGAGGGAGGTCGGCAATTAAACGGAGCCTCGCCATCGCCCCGCCCCGCCCCGCCCCGCCCACTGCCTCGCCAGTGGAGGAAATCAATTTTGCTCCAGGCCAGCAAGGAAAACTCGCACGAGCTGCGGAGGAACCCGAAACGGGCTCGCCCAAGGAACTCAAGGCGAAGGTGCGAGCTGGAGAGAACGAGAGGGCGACGGTTGCTGGTTGAGCCGGAGGTAGAGGAAGAGAAAGATGGAAACCAACAACAAAGAAAGGAAATTCCCCAAAAGCGTGGAAATTCCCATTTAAGAGATTTGTTTACTTCTGATTTGCGTGAATTCCCCTAATTAAATTATTAGTAGTTGGCAGTTGGTCATAAATATTGTTTTTATTATTTTTTTTTTGTTTTACTTCTGATGTTTTTTATTGTTTTAACATTTTTATAATTTGTTGCTTCTCGATTTAATGTTGTTATTTTATTGTTATTACATTAATTTTTTTCATTTATTTGTTGTATTATACTTTTATTTCATATTTAAATTGATTCTTGGACTTCATTTCATTAATTTTCCTCAACTCACTTTTTTCAAACATTTCCCATTTATTTCGTTTTACTGCTTTATTCACGTTCATTTTGTGTCATTGACAGAAAATAAATTTTCTCCAAATCTCAATTTCTCCAAAAATTCCTTCCGCATTACAGGAAGGGGAATCTTCGTCTCGGAAACACCCTGTGCCCGCCGACCGCCCCTGGGACCAGCCGGCGATCGATGTTTGCTTAATTAAGGTTGTTGTCCTTGTTATTTTTGTCGTCGACGCACTCGTTGTTGTCGTTGTCGTTGTTCTTGTTCTTGTTGGTGTTGTACACATTGTTCTGGCTTACTTTGAATTCAGACGGCAACAACAACAACAACCACAATATCAACAACAATGGCGACCTTTTTTCCTACCCCCAGTGCTCGAAACTCTTCCTGGTCTGAAGTTTTAAAACCTGGGGTTGATTTCCCTCACCCTCACCCTCTCCCTCTCGCTCGCCCTCCCCGGGGTGGCGTAAATCAGAGTGAGTGTGAGTGTGAGTGTGTGGGGAAATCTGGCCGTTGTTGTTGTTGTAGTTGTAGTCGTAGCAAGTAGGGCAACAAGTTGCTCATTTGTCCAATTAGCATTAATGAAGTCGGGTCCGGGTCCGGCCGGAGCTTGCAGGAGCTTTAGAAATTAATGAGCTTACGAGCAGACAGAGCGGGAGCGAGAGAGGGCGAGGGCAAGGGAACGAGACAGACAGATGTTGGCAGGAGTTGCGGAGAACTTCGCAAAAGTCGGAGGAACTTCGGCGGCGCAAAAACTCGGCGTCACGTTTTCCGGGCAGTTCTGTCGACGCCTTTTAATTTTCCCACATTCTGACCCCTCGACCCCGTCTCTCTCGTTCGCGCTCGCTGGCTCTTTTCCCTCCTTTCTCCGCCTCTCCTTTGCCCCCTCCTCGTTTCTCTGTTTCTGCCCAGTTAATCGAGTTTTTCTCGATTTCCCCACTCGCGCTTCCATTAAGACTTTCACTTGACATTTCACGCCAGCCGCCGTCGCCGCCGCTGACCCCCTGCCACGCCCCGCCTGCCCCGGAGCAATCGCAACAAATTGCAATGATTAATGATCGACGTCTCGTGCGTTTTCACTTTCAGGCGCTGCAGCCGCTTTCCTTACTTAGCGCTCGTTTTGTCGTTTCTCATTTTCGTCCCCACACTTGCCTCGACTTTTGCCTCCTTTTTTCATCCTCTTTTTCCCTCAGTCTCTGGCCTCTTCTCCCCATGTCTCTGGCTATTTTTCCCACTCCCCCATTTCCTCTCGTTGTCGGCTCACGTTTTCCGGCACTTGCGCGACTTTCGCGTCATGAGCTGTCACTGCGATAAGCTTTATCTCAATCGCACACACGCCTCGCACCTCCCCGGCTGTCTCTCTCGCTCCCTGCTCAGCCTCATCCCCATCCGGCTCCCCTCTGTCGCTCCTCAAACTTTGGCCCAAGCGCCAAAGTGTCGTTTTGAATGCTGCGTTGAGCCCGCCTCCAGCCGGGACGAACCCCCTGCCCTCCCTCTCACACCTTATTATTTTTCTACTATTATCTGCCTCGTCCCAAGTTCGAAACAGTGTCCAGGATCGAAAATAGGTTCCAGCAGAGCGATTTCTGCGGCCAGGAAATTTGAGTTTGAAGCGGAACTGGTGGACCTTTTTCAATTTTCTTTTTAAGTCTTCATCGAACATCGTCTCCGAGAGTTCAAAATTCTCCTCGCTGTCATCATTTTCTCTCCAATTATCCTCTCGGGCCCAGCGGAGGAGAATCTTCTCACCCAACTCCAGTCGTCCTGCTCTAGTTCCTCAGGCAATGTGTTTTCTCTACTCTTCTTCATTGTCATTGTCGTCATCGCCATCTTCACCATCATCCTTATCCTCATTCTCATCCTAATCATCCTCCTTCCCCTCCTCCTCCTCCTCCTCCTCATCGAGAAAGATCATTTTTCATTCTTTGGGTCTCGCTCTCCCTCCGGACCCGCCTCGTTCTCTGAATTTTTGACTCCACAAGCGACTGATTTTTGACATGAGCGACGTAATTTGTTCTGCCCTTTTGCACTCACTCACCCTCCCTCTCTCTCTCACACACACTCTCCCTCTCTCTCTCACACACTCTCCCTCTCTCTCACACACACTCTCCCCCCTGGTTGTTGCGGCTCCGGTTCGTCTCGTCTTCGCCGGGAGCAGCAGCAGTCGAAGGTAATCGGATCATAAATGGTTTAATTCGCTTCGTTTGCTGCGAGAGTGTGTTCGTCTCTCCCTCTCTCTCTCTCTCTCTCTCTCTCTCTCTCGCCCCATGTGTGTGTGTGCGTGAGAGAGGGAAATTTGATTAATTTCATGAGCTTCCGTCATGCTGTGCTTGTGACGGAAATGCGTCCTTTTAGGACGTTTTCATTGCTCGAGACCGAGGCCCGGCGGGCTGGGAAAAGATTCTCTCTTTCTCGCTCTCTCTCTTTCCGTTTCTCTGTCTGTTCATTCCCTCCTGCCTCGCGTCCAGCCCCTGCCTCCCTCCCCCGTTTCGCCACCCTCCCCCCAAAGCTCGCTGAAAACTTCAAAATCCACTTTCGTAGACCTCGAAACTTGCTCGGGTCCGACGAACGTCTTCATCCACGTCTGTCGATGGCCGGAGCCACAGATGTGCAGTGTGTGTGTGTGTGGGTGTGTGTGCGTGTTCGCTATGCAAATGAGCTCCACCGGAAACAGGAAGCGCAAAGGCGGGCCCGGCTGCAGGCAGGGCGGGCGCAGCGAGCGGGCGGAACGCGGGACGGACGCAGGATGCACCGCGTGCCGATGCGGCGAGCGAGGAGAGTTCGAGCCGAACGGAGCCGTGCAGAGGAGGAGGGGAAGGAGGGGGAGGGGGAAGAAGGGGCAGAGGACAGGAAGACGAGAGCAGGAAGAGCGGGCGAGAACCGACCGAACCAAAGGGCAATAAAAATTTGCAAAATCCCCACTTTTATGCGGAAACTTCGGGTAATTTCGGGAATACGACGAAAAGGAAAATTCACAAATTTTACAAGAACGCAAAAGAAAAAAAATGCTCAGTTCAGGAAAAGAAAAGAGTTCAGGAAAGTTTCTGCGAAGAGGAAGAAAAATGAAAAAAACGAAAGCAGCTGAAAGTCTCGCAAAGGTCGAAGGTTAAGAGTTGCCAACGATCTACGAGAAGTTTCTCGATTGGCAACACGACAGAGGAGAAGGTGGAGAAGTGGGAGGCGGCAATTTGGGAAATTTCGAGGTGAAAAAATTAAAAGTTCGAGGGAAATTAGCAAACCAATAAAAACTTCAACTAAAGTAAAATAGGGAAAACTAAAGAAAAAAATTAAACTAAAAAAAAATCACTGGGAAAATACGACAAAAAAATGTTCGCCAAAGTTCAATTTGGGAAATAGTTTGGAAGCAGTAAATTATAGAAATTTGAAAAAAGAGTATTATAGTAGATTATAAAAATGTAAATTATAAAAATTTGAAAAAAGTGTATCGAAATCTTGGCCTCTCACACATCAGCAACACTTTCATTGATTGCTGACGGAGTTCAGGTTGAGAAATTTTTCACAGAAATGAATGTGGAAATTTTGAAGCTCCGACCCGAATTTCCCTTCAGGCGTGAGCCATAACTCACGGGAGGGAATTTTTTCGGGCGCGAGGTTTTCATTTATTTTTGTCGTATCGACACAAGGAGGCGACCGGCGGCGTTGCCACCGGGTGGTTTCGGCGGGGTCGACGACGACGCCGGCCCAGAGGCGGGCGCAAAAGTTTGTCGTCCGCGGCCCTCGAAATGCAATCAATGTCAAATGCATTGACGGGCGTCGGACGGGAGGCAGAGAGCGAGAAGAGAGCGAGCGTGAGGGGAGAGGGGGAGGGAGAAGGGAGATGGCGAGGTACTTAGGAGAGCTCGAAGCCCCGGGCGGAGCAATCAAAAGTTTGCAGCAAATCGAATTTAATTATTAATTGATTCTGAAGTGGCGGCGGCGGCGACGGCCGAGGGGGCGGGGGTTGGGTCGACGAAGACCCCGGGCTGCCCGGCGGGGTCACCTGCGGCCAGCGTTCGTGGCGACGGCGACGGCGACGGCGCTGCAACGAAACTCGCATTGAATGCACTCGGCCCCGGGGGCGGCAGAGAGGGGGGGGGGGGGAGGAAATTTAACGGGATTATCCGGGGGATTTTGCGGCGTTTGAGGGAAATTTTGAATCGCTTCGCGTTCGAAGCTCGAGGTCGAGCTCTGGAGGCTTCCGAGGGAATTCCTCAGGGCGGCCAGGGCGGCCAGGGTTGCCAGAGTCTCGTCAGAGAGCAATTAGCTGGAGGAGAGATGGCAAAACAACAACAACGGCACACAAAACCAACAACAAGAACAATAAAAATAATGCAAACAGAGAAATGAAGAGCAGTCGACTGAGGGAGGAAGACCGAAAAGTGCTGCCAGCCTGGCCTGGGGCGAAACGAGGTTGCCAGACCGAGCAGGCGAGAGTGGGGGGGGGGGGGGGGGCGAGGAACAAGAGAACGATTGGGGGGCGGAGGGAAGGCGAAAACAAAGTGCGTTGAGCAACGACCGAAGAAGGGAAATCGTAGAAATCACGAGAACAATGCGAGAAAGCGATGGGGGCGCATGTGAGAGAGGGAGAGGGGGAGACAACACGCGAAGCACTTCTCGAATTTAATTTCATTTTCGTTTTCAATTCCTGCAGAACCGAACGGAAACTTCCATGCTAACTTTTCACTCAAAGCGAGTTCTTCCTTCGTCTTTTCTTTTTCTTTTTCGTTTTCGTTTTCTTCTTCTGCTCTCTTCTCAGGGATTTCATTTAATTTCCCCCTGACGACGTGGAAATTTCCCTCTCCAGGGCTGGGCGGCGATTTAACGACGACGACCTCCCCGCCCCGCCCCGCGCTCGCCCCTTTGATCTGCCCTTGTCCTTCGCCCTCGCCCTCGCCCTCGCCCTCGCCCTCGCCGACTCCAATCGATCTCAAAGGATTATCAAAGGTTCTCGCGGCCTCTCGGGGCGCCCGAGTGTGTGCAGGATACAGAGAGAGAGAGAGAGAGAGGGAGAGGGAGAGAGAGAGAGAGAGGGAGTGGTGGGGTGTGAGCGGGAGGCAGCTCATAATTGGCCATTGGCAAGTTGCGATGGCGTCGACTCCCTTTTGTTGTTGCGCTTCCCCTTCAAGTTGTTGTTGTTGTTCTGCCGAAAGTTCGAATTGTTGTTGTTGTTGTTGTTGTTCTTCGTCGTCGTGTTGTTGTCCTCATCATGTTTTTTTCTCACTGCACAATCGAATTTCTCGTCAATGAAAGCAATTGCTCTTTAATAAAAAGGCGAGATAACGAAATTCGTTCGAAATGAATTCAATCAAACGCGTTCAATGGAATTTCACGGAGAGCAGTTGGCAACGCGGGGCTCGGAACCACCCACGGACGTGTCTGTTGAAGCGCGCAAGATTCCCAAAAAATTCTTCCAAGAGGCTCCTCCAAGAGACTGGTTTTCAAAGCTTCCGCCGAGAACTGCGAAAAGTGATTTGAAAAAATGAAAACAAAAACAAGCAAAGAACGTTGCCAACCGCCGCGATCGACAACACCTTCCCTCGCCTCTGCGCCTCGTCTCTTCAGCGGCCGGATGGACAGATGGACGGATGGACAGCTGGACGAGTGGATCGATGGACGGACGGCCAAAGCTCTCGCTGGCTCCTGCCGCGTGGGCGCCGGCCGACAGACGCGCCCACTGAGGGCCTCGAGCTGTCCTTCCCACTGTCCGCTGGTCCCCCTGTCCATCTGTCCATCTGTCCGTCGGCCCGTCCGTCCCTCGCGCCATCCGTTCGTCCGATCGCTGCGATCGCTTTTATGACGATCTCTTGCTTTGTTGTTGGTTTACGCTCAACCGAATTTCATCCAAGACAACAACAACAACAACAACAACAACAACAACAACAACAACAACAACAGCCATAATCACCAGGCACTTAAGTACTTAAGCAACAACTATACACCTACAACAATAACAACAACAATAACAACAACAACAGCCGATCAGCTCCGCCAACGCTCGAGCTTCCCTCAGTTTTTTCTCTCGTATCTTTTGCTTTGTTTTGAAACGAATGTCTTTGGGAAGTGGAGCGAAGGTGAGGGGAAGAAGAGGAGGAAGAAGAAGAAGCACAGACCTGCTGGGAAGGTCACGAGAGCGAAACAGAGCGGGCGAGCGGCGACGGGGGCGGCGGCATCCGCATCTGGTGGGAGGCTGGGAAGCTCCCAATGAAGTGGGCGGAGTTGCGTAAATGCAAAGCAGAGAGGAGAAGGGGAAGGGAAAGGGGTGGGGGAGCGAAGATTGAGGAGGCGGCCGAGGCGCGGCAGTGGAAGCGAGCTCGACTTTAATTCGCACTTAACCAAATCGCCTCGTTGAGAAGTGGCTGCAGTTAAAAATAGTAAAAAAGTGGCAACGAAAATTCTTCTCCGAAATTGAAAAAATCCCTTCTCTAAAATTAGAAAAAGAAAAAAACCAATAAAAATCCCCCTTCCTTTACCCCAGGAAGGGAAAATGTGTCATAGAAGACAAGACGAAAGAAGCAGACCCGAAAATTATCGCATGCTACAAAAACCCAAACCAGTGAGGACTGCGAGTGTGGCCCACATTGGGCGCGACCTGCGAGACTATCATCGGCATCATGCTCACGATCGTGGGCACGTCGATGATCATCGGCTGGGCGAAGACCATAAAGGCATAATTTACGGAGAGCCGAAGCTTCCTGGTTGCGAGCGCGCGGACAATTATGGGGCCCAGGGCGAGGGGGAGAGCGGGAGAGAGAGGGGCCGATGGAGGGCCGGATGAAGTGCTCGGGAAACGCCATAAATTACTGGAGCTAATTGCGGCCTGATGGGTGTAGATTGGCGTCAGTGGCTTGAAATCAATATAATTAGAGTTTTCAATTTTTTTCTGTTTTGCTTTTTTTCCATTTCCCTGAGCGCTTCGCCGATTGCTGTAATTTGCCGGCGGCCCCCGGACCCCGCGTCAACTCCCCACGTCCCCGTCCCCGACCCGCGGTTCGTTCGTCAGGACCATCGTTTGACATAAATTTACTGGCCTGCAAATCTTCGCCACGGGCCGTAAAAGCCCCGAACTCGCGTCGCTGCCATAATTTCCCAGTGCCCATAAAATTATGGCACGTTTATGGCACCCACTGCTGCTGCCCATAAAATCTCTTCACTTGCCCGGTCTCCCTCTCTGTCTCTGTCCCTGTCGTCTGCTCTCGAGATCCCTCGAGTTCCTTCGAAATCCCGGCCTCGTCTCGCCAGCTCTTTCTGTCTCTTGCTGTCTCTTGCTCTCGCGTACCTCTATTTCCCTCTCTTTCTCTCTCTCATCTTCGCTCTCTTTCGCTCTGTTTTCCCTCTCGCTCCCTGGTTCGTCGACCTCTCTCTCGCTCGCCCAAAGACTCTGATGGCCTCGAAGATTTGCCATTATTTAGCACTTAGTCATAAAAATTATAACGAGCCACTGGACTGGTTGTTGTTGTTCTTGTTGTTGTTATTATTGCTGTTATTGCCATAAAAACTCCACTAAATGTAGCCGGCTGTTTCCCCAAACACCTCTCGTTCGCCCCCACCCCTGGCCACTGACTTGAGAAGGAAACGGGAAAAATCACTTTCTCGACTTTTTATCGCTGCCCCGGCAACAACAACAACTGGCGATAACAATGACAGCAATGAGGAGACAACAACAACTCTGGGAGGTCGCAAAATCGCGCCCTCCACCTCCGCCCCCTCCCTCGATCGCAACCCAAAGCTCCGACTGCTGGAGACCCTCCAGAACTCGCATGAGAGTCGTACAGAGGATGAATTGTCGATCAGTCCGCGATGTCACCCGGTGCCCCCGACGCCACCCTGTACCCGCCCCACTCACCTCTTGCTCGGCTTGAACTGGGCGACCTCGGCGTAGCGACGGCCCAGCGGCGCCTCCTGCGGGCTCAGCAGGGCCTCGCACGAGGCCGGGAGGCTCCGGGGCTCGGCCTCCTCGTCGTCGTCAGCGACGTCAGCGCCGTCGGGGGTCGCGGGCCCCGCCTCCTCCTCGGGCATGGGCGAGGAGTCGAGCTCGCCGTGCTGCTGATGCTGATCGTTGACGAAGTTCTGGAGCTTCTCGCGCAACGAGTAGTCGTCGATGCAGGACGAGGAGTTCGAGAGGCAGCGCTTGCGGTCGTCCTCCAGGTCGTCCTCGTCGAGGATGTTGCCGTTCTCGAGGTCCTGGTCCTGGTCCTGGTCCTGGTAGACGTCGTCGTCCTCCTCGATGGCCACGTCCGAGGAGCTCGAGCAGTGCGAGTGGGTGCTGGTCGTGCTCGTGGTCGCGGTGCTGCAGCGGCTCGAGCGCGAGACGCAGCTGTCGACGCTGGCCAGCGAGTGCCGGTTGCTGTTGTTGTTGTCGTTGTCGTTGTCGCCGTCGACATCGTTGTCCTGGTCGCTGGCCTTGTCGTCGCCGTCGCCATCGCCGTCGCCGATGCCGATGCCGTGGTCGCGGCCCGGCTTCTTCAGGTCGTCCTCGTCCTCCTCCTCGGCGCCCGACGACGCACAGTCGACCTTCTTCCTGGCGAACGTTATCGAGTTATCGATGAGCGCGGCCTTGCCATCGATCGCAGTCCGCGGGTCCTCCTGTTGTTGCAACTCCTGTTGTCGTTGCTGCGGCTGCGGCTGCTGCTGCTGCGGCACGATGATCAGCGAGGTCCGCTTGCGGATCGTCTCGTCCTTGGCGTCCAGGCTGCTCTTCATCAGCGTCTTGTCCGATTTGGCCAGAACGACGACTTCCACCTTCGAGTTATCGTAGTTGTTGTTGTTATTGTTGTTGTTGTTGTTGTGATTCTGGCTGTCGATGTTGTGGTGTTTGCTGCTAGCGTGCGTCGCCATTTTGCTGCTGCTGCTGCTGCTTCTGCTGCTGTTGCTGTTGGTTTTTGCACTTCTCACTTATTGAGCACTGGAATTCATTTTGGTTCCGTTCGGTTCGACAACCGCGAAAAGTCTCTGATCGATTATTAATCGATTATTGTGTAGGCTATCGCGAGAACTAGAAAAAGTTGAACGATTTTTGTGACGCAATTTTATATTTTTCTTGATCCTCTTTCAATTTTGAGTCGAGTCGAGTCGAGCGAGAAAAATCATTAAAGCGTTTACATTTATTTTTTTAAAGGATATTTTGATAATTAGGTTCTTCTGTATTTATTTTTATTTTTTTTTAGTTATTTCCCGGTTCAGCTATTCATTTGATTTATACAAATTTCATGGTTTTAACCAATAATGTTTTTATAGAATTATGTTTTGAAAGTTGTTCATGTTGTTTTTATGTTATTTGGTTTTTTTGTCACAATTTTTTGAATTTATTTTATATGTATTTTATATATCTTTTTGCATATTTTACTATTGATCGATGTCGGCGGCTGTTGAAATGTGGAATTAATTATTAATTTCGCCGGAGTTCGCAGTCGAAAACCTTTGTTGGCCCACACTTTATTGCAACACATGCTCGGCGGACGCGGCCGCCTTTTATGGCCAATTTCGCAGCGACTCCGGGCCAATTTCGCAGCCACATGTGCGCCGAGCGAACCCCGCCAGTTGATGAAATGAAAAGCAAATAAAATTCGCCTCCCTCCCGGGCCCCAGGGCATCGAATTCTGTCTCACGCCCTCCCTCCGTCTCGCTCTCCGCCTCGGTGTCACGTTTCGGCGGAGAAGCTTTTAAAATGTTATCGCCAATAAAAGGCCGCCGCAGTATTAATTCGATGAGGACGAGCGAAGTCGATTGAAGTCGCAGGAGCGCAGGCGGAGAACCAGCCAAGGAAAGCCTATTAAAACGACACACGAGCAGGGTTTGGTTTCCGTCTCCGGGGTGCGAGGGAGAGGCCCAGACCCTTGCGAGGGTTCTTAAAAAGTGTCGGGAAAATGTCAGCGAAGTCGGGGGATTTTTCGCCAATATTTTTATTAATTTGAAGTCGTCCCAGAACCACTGAACGACGACGAGTAGAAGAGGGCGGAAGACGCGGTGAAAGGGAGAAGTGTGAAAAGTCGAGGCGGGATCGGGCCCCAAACGGCCCTCATTTGTCAACGGGACCAAGAGCGACGCCCGCCGCCCGCCGCCCACCATGTGTGAGGTCCACCATGTCATCGGACGGCGGCCTCGTGTCTCGCCCTCACCCTGTCGGCACGTCGAAAGTAACCCTTAATCCCTCGGGCTACTCGGCCTAAGTAGATTTAGTGCTCGGCCGGATGTGGCGGTGGAGGGGGAGCGAGAGAGAGAGAGAGAGCGACGGGTAGCGACCAGCGGAAGGAAGGAGGGCACGGCTGGTGGGGGGTGTGAAGGGGTTGGAGGCGAGTCTGTGGTGGCGACGACCAGGGTGCATCGTGCGTGCCTTGGAGGGAGGGAGCGAGAGAGGGCGAGGAGGTCGTTGGAAGCCGTGCTAAAAATTTTCGCTTTTTAGTCAACTCAAATTGAAGAAATTCCTACGGTTATTTTTGATTTGGATGTCATATTTAGATTTTCCTCAATATTTGCGAATTCCGTGCCAATTTTAGAATTTTTTGGAATATTACAATATTATTATAGAGATTTTTCGATCTTCTAGAAATGTGTGAACATTTTTAATTTTTCAGAAAATTTAATTTTTGTAAGATTTTTCGATTTTCTTCGATTTGTTGGAATTTCTGAGTTTATTCTGAAAATCTTCAATTTTACTGAAAATTCGCGTGGCTTGAAATTTTTTTAATATTTTTCAAATTTTTTGGAATCTTGGAATCGGATAATTTGTAAATTTCAATTTTCTAGAAAACTTTTGTTTTGTTTGAATATTTTTTTTTTGTTTTTTATGGAAAATTTGATATTTTGTGAATATTTTTGCTGAAGAATTTCTATATTTGTGGATTTTTTAAAATTGTTCGAAATTTTTGATGACTTTTGTTCGTAAATGAATAAATTTCACAAATAGAAAAAAAAATATCGTCGAAACGCGAAACATTTTTTGCTTTTGCTGCTTCTCCCTTTCTTTCCTTTCCTCCTTCGCTGCCTGACATAAATTCATATGCAAACAGCGTAATCGCCGGATGTCCTGATTTTTATGCCCTTGGCGTTAGGTTCGCTTGGCCAAGGGCAACACAACAGCAACAACAACAATGCCAACCACTACCACTACGAAAGCAACAACCACAACGACAATAATCGCTACAACAACAACATCCACTGACACAAATCACGAGCCACACGTCAGAAGTCGCGGCGCCGCCGACGCCGACGCCGCCCGACCTCGAGCATAAATTTTGACCACGCCGGGGTGGGAGGCAGCAGAAGAAGAAGAAGAACGACAGCCCGTCGCCGCAGGAGGTCGCCAACAACAGCAGCAGCAGCAACGGCAACAGCACGGCAACGGCAACAGCAAAAGGTCAGGCCAAGGGTGAAGTTCAATGGCGCCGACAGATTTCGCGCTGAACCGGAAGCGGAAATCGAACATGTGCGTGATTTGCTCGGCGCACGGGACAAAGGCGGCAACAACAACAACAGCAACACCACCACGTGGCACTCGTCTCGGTCTTCCTCTTCTTCGCTCCTCCTGCTCGGGGTGGAGACGTTTTTTTTTGATAAGCCGGGTTCAGTTTGCGACAAATTCACAGCGAGCCGCACGTCCTGGCACACGTGGCCCGTGGCTTCCCCCGGTCGTCCTTCCATCTGTCGTCCCCTCTCCGTCCTCCTCTCGGTTGTCCCTTCCCTTCCTGCGCCCTCGTCTCGCCGCCTTCCCCTCGGCAGGGTGTTGATTCGGCCATTTTCGCTTGATGGCAGTTTCAATGGCCTAATGTGCCTAAGCCCGACTTCTCCATCATGCGCCCTTCTCCCACCTCCGTCTCCGTCTCCGTCTCCTCCCCCTCTGGACATCGGCTGGTAATCGGTTTCGAATTACGGTTAATTTTTGTCCTTTTCATCGACAGCGACGATGACGTTGTTAATGCTGTTATTGTTGCCCTCGTTGTTGCCAACCCAATCGTTGTTGTTGCTGCTGCCTTTGTCCGCCCTCCACTCGGGCATAATCCACGAAATTTGCTGGTCCTCGGGTCGGGTTTATTGATTTTCTACAACTACTCGAGCCCGTCGACTCCCTCCCCTTTCTGCTCTCCCTCGCTCGCCCTTCCCTTCCTGCTGGCAAATTTCCCTTTTTTGTGTCGCCGACCCAGTTCCGGCTTCCGCCGCTCCGGTTCCCATGGAAGGTCGAGTCAACGGCTTCGCCTGCCCTTCGCGCACCTCCGGGTCGTCGAATTTGAATCCTTTTCACTCGGGGAATCGACTGGAAATCGATCTATTCATCAGGTTTCGCTCGCTTTCCTCTCAGGCACCAACTCTGCAGACAAAACTCGGTTCGAGTTGCCAGTTGTTGCCTCAACTCGACTGTGGATTCCCGGCCGGACCCTTCGAGAACCCCCGGGAAATGGCATCACGACCTCCTCCAGTGCATTCGAAATCAATTAAATCGGGACGACGCGGACTCGGACGAATCTGGCCCTCCTGATTGACGAGGATCGAGCTGCCCTTCTCTCTCTCCCAGAGCCCTCCGCAGTCGTCGGAGGCCGCTCAGGTCTCTCAGGCAACCGCTGAACCCAATGAGTGATTTACGGATCGAGACTAATTGGTTTTGTGCGCCCGGGTTCCTCCGGGATCGCGTCGATGGCGAATCGGAAGGCGAGGCGAGGGGGTGCGATCGAGAGGGACGAGAACGAGAGGGGTGTGGACGACAGGGATGAGAGAGGGCGAGAGGGACGCGATCGCCAGGCATGAGAGCGGAGGGATGGAAGCGAGAGGGTGGCAGCGACGCGACGGGAGCGAAAGAGCGAGGGTCGACCGAGCACGTGCTGCGGCAATAATTTATGCTTAAATTAGAAAATTGAAAAATTTCAAACGGAGATGGGAAAAAACTCCAGACGCCAAGGGCGACGGCGAGGGGCGGCTGGTGAAAAATGACAGCGAGGGCGCGCAACGCAAGGGCGATGTTGTTGTCAATGGTGTGGTTGTTGTTGTTGATGTTGTTGTTGTAATTGCCATTGTTGTTGCAGTGGTATTGTTGTCATTGTTGTTGTTCCGACGGGTGTTGACAAAATCGTAAACATGTCGAAGGGTTTTCACGACTCCCAGGCCGACCGACCGACCAAAAACCTCACCCCTCAACCCCTCCTCGTCCGTCGTCTCAGGGGGTGGGGCGGGGGTGCCGGGAGATGCGCCGAAGGGTTGGGCGGCCAGAGGACGGCAGCGTGCAAGGTAAATAAATTTAAACGGCGGCTCAATAAAGCATTCTGAAAACCAGACTCGCTCTCGCTCTCACTCCCACAGCCACTTTTCCTCCCCTCTTTGCTCTCCCCCCTTCTCACCCTCTCGCTCTCTCTAGAGGGTGCGAGCGCAATTTGTTGTTGCCATAAATCATACACCAGACGAAGGAAGGAAGGAAGGTCGACTCGAGTCGCATTCAAAGGACTCGGAGGAGGAGCTTAATTAAGGCTCCGAGATGTGGCCGCGTTTTAGGCGGATGGAATTTGGATTTATATAGATTTATGCGGCGCTTGATAAACGTCCTTCTAGTGGGCGGGGTGGGCGGCGGCGCAGGACGAGGGGGCAGAGCTCGGGCTCGACTTTAAACGAGTTGCGAAAGCCAGGCGAACTTCAGAAGCTCGGACAACGAGCAGCGACAACAACAACACGATGGCCGCCCTTTGCCCCGAGTCCAAATTCGAAACAGAGTGGGGAGGAGAGTGTGGAGAGAGAGAGAGGGAGGGAGGTAGGGAGGGGGAGGGAGCGAAACAAATGGGAGCAAAATGAACGGAACAGACTTTAAAGCAATTCGTTCCGTTTCAGTTGAAAACTAAACATACGACAACAACAACAACAACAGCAACAACAAAAAACACCCATATCATACAACACAAAATTCTATTGTATTGTAGTCGAGGCAACAACAACAACATCTACAACAACAACACCCATGGATTACTCATGAATATTTAAACGAAAAATACTTCGGATTCACTGCGACGAATTGTTGTTGTTTCGCTCGAGCTGTTTTTGTTGTTGTGCATTTTTCAGTTTTTGTTTTTGCCGTTGTTCAATTTGTTGTTATTTTTGTTGTTGTGAATTCGTTATTGTTGTTGTTGCAATTTCCCCCTTCTCGAAAATGAATCCCAGCACCTCGGCTCGGGTAACGATTAATCAGGGAGAATTCGCTGAACCGCAACGAGTGACTTATTTATCTCACACACACACACACACACACACACACAGAGAGAGCTGTCAAATCGTGCATATCGACGCTCAATATGGCGACGTCATTTCGCCATATGTCGCCCGATTACATAGGAAGCGAAGGCGAAGCCACGGCACCCGGAGCTCGACGAGGTGCAGCGCGGTGAACGCGACTGAACGCGCCCCGGGCAGGCGCACTGAACACACCTCGCGACACGTGGCCAGTCGAAGCTGCTGCAACTCGGCCGATCATCAGCTGTTGTTGTTGCTGCCTTCGAAATGCGAAAATAATTGCGAGATCGTGCCTTCAGTCATTTTCCAAATGAGCCCCGATTGATTGGGATCGCACTGAGACCGATCGCTTTGTGATCAGCAGAGGGACAGAGAGGGACAGAGAGAGACAGAGAGAGAGGGGAAGGAAGTCTGAGGAGAGAGATCGATTTGCGAGCTCAGGCCCTGCGGCTGTGAGTCAAGGTCCTGGCGTTTCCTCTCGGCGTCGCATTCCAAACAAACTGATCGCGAATGAGGAGGTCAAAGTATTTAAAATTAAGAAATAATATAAGAAAAAAAAAAAAACAATTGACAAAAATACAGTTGAAAACTAAGCAGCAAAGTTTGGAAAAACCCTTGAAAAACTGAACAAATATTTGTATAATAAAGAAATATGTGAAAACCAAACAATTTGAGGAACGAATCATTTAATAGAAATAACAAAAAAAAAATATTTCAAAACTGCAAAGTCGTAGAAAATTAAGAAATTATTGAAACCAAATCGGAGCTAAAAATATTTCGAAAATACAACATATTTCAAAAATAAAGATTTGCAAATGGATGAAGAAGGAAAACTTAATAAAAATCCCCGCCGAAGTCCAGAGGCGAGATTTTTCAATGTCAGCCGCTGATATGCGAGACCGTCGATGCCAGACGGCGAGGAACTCCAGGAATGCGACACGGGCCGACCTCGCCCTCGTCCACCGCCCACGAGGCCGTCGCCGCCGGCCTTGCCTTCAAAATCGGCCGGAGAAGAGGAGGAAAAGAGCCGAAAATTCCGAGACTTTTTCTCCGAGCGAACGAGATGAGGGAAAAACAACAACAACACGGACGAAGGCAGACCACAACGGGCAAATCGAGCGATAAGCAGAAGGAGGAGGGCGGGAGAGCGGGAGGAGGCGATTTTAATAAGCCATTAGAACAAAAATAGGAAAGTCGCAGCTCGGCGCAAGTTGGGCAAGAGCGGGAAACGAAATGAAACGAAACGAAACGAAATGAAGCAATCGGTCGAAAATATGTTTAATAAATTCGGAACTCCTTGAGAGATTCGCCGTGGTTGTTGTTGCTCTTGTTGTCACCAACACGTGCTGATAAAAACTTTTCCTTGTTGTTTTTGTATCCACATAAAACGAATGCTTTTATGTTGGTTTTTTTGTTTTTTTTTTTTTTTGGTTTCTGTAAGACTTTTATCGGGCATTGTTTGTTTTTCTTCGCATTTGTTTGCTATTTTTATTCAGATTTCAGCTCTTTGGCAACTCCTTTATTCAATATTTTTATTCCACATTTTTATTTATTTATTGTTGCATTTATTTTATTTATTGTTATTTTTGTCATTGCTCTAAGCTCGAGATTTTCTTTGTGCTTCGTTACTTTGTGTCATGGCTTTGGACGTTTTATCAGAGCTTGATAATTTTTCATTCCCTCTGATTTTACTTCGCTTCGTTGATTTTTTCCCTCGCATCTACATTTTTTCAGTTCTTTATTTATTTTATTTTTAATTTTTCAATTCTCAATTCTATATTTTTCATTTACTTTTTTCAATTTAATTATTATCATTTAATTTGTTTCGATTTTTTCCATATGTTTTTATCTGTTTTTTCTAAACTTACTTTTGCTCATTTATCATACTTTTATTTTTTGTTATCGTTGCTTTTTATTTTTTATTCCCATTTCATGCCCCTCTTCTTCTTCTTCTTCTTCTTCTTCTTCTCTCCGATTATACAATCGCCTCTGCTCGCCCTCAGCGGCTTCTGCTTCTTCTTCTTCGTCACATGTTTCTCCATCGTCTGCGAATCGTTCGATTTTCTTTGTGTCGAAACAACAACAACAACAACAACACGTTGTATCATGACTTGGCGATATTTTTCGCCGCATCTCGCATAACACTTTTTTTCTACACATGAATTTTGTAATTTTTTTCTACATTTCGATGACTTTGTTACTGTTGTTGTTGTTGTTGTTGATGTTGTTGTTGCCATTGCAAAACTAAATTTAACGGTTTGACGAAATCGAAAACGTTTAGTGTGCGACCCTCTCTTTCCCTCCCCATCACCGTCTCTGTTTCTCTCTCTCTCTCTCTCTCTCTCTCTCTCTCTCGACTTCCTCTGCTGCCTCCCACGAGACGTGGCGAAATCGCTAAAAGTTCGAGCAGGGAAGTGGGGAAAATAAAAGGCAAATCGTCTATTACCGCGAAAAGTTAATGAACGGAGAAGACAATTTTTTTTTTCTCATATTTTTCCATATATGGTTTTGTTGTGTGGTGATTTTGGTGCTGCGAAGCCAGGTTTCCTGGGAAAATGTCGCATGCGACTTTCCAGCGAATTTTTTCGGCTCCCATTCAGTTTGAATTATTTGTGATTCATTAAAATGGCAGGAAATTTATTTGTAAATTGCAAATTAGCACAAAATAATATTTTTTGCTTGCCTTCGGACATTTTGACAATTTGGTTATTTCAATGAGAAAAATGTCACGTGAGATGCTCGAAATAAATGTCATGTCGCTCAACTCGCTCGCTGGAACGAAAATTATCGCATGCGATTATCGCTCGCTTCACTTTCAACTGGAGAAATTTCCATGTGCGATTCGCACCTGTGCAACTGCGACAACAACAACCCGATAACCGACAACAACAACAACAACAACCACTAACCACAATCGTATCAAGTGCAATTGATATCATGATGATGGAGGAGAAGAAGAAGAAGAAGACGCTGTCGCCAAAGGATCCGCCGCAGCCCACAAATCAACGGGCGGGCGACTGAAAGTTGAGAAAAATCGCGTTGCCAACACGTTCGACAAGTTTTTGATATTGCTGTCGTTGTTGTCGTTGTTGTTGTTGTCGTTGTTGTTGTTGTTGTTGTTGCCTCCATTAAATTTTCCCACTCAACCGCGCCGAGTCGAACCGGCTGCGAACGTGACGATCGACGGCCGACGACCGACGGCGAAACCTGTTGGCGGAAAAGCGTTGCCACCCGGCGGAAAATGAGTGAATGGATAGCGGGCTGTGGGGGCCGAGGGGGGGGGGGGGTGGCTGCAGTGGAAACTTCGCGTAATGGGTCAATTTGTAAAGGCCATAAAAAAAGTCTCCTAAAAGCCGAATTAAGTCGAGTGAAAAATGGGAAGGAAAATAGGGGGAAGTTCCGAAAAATCATAAAAATCAAAAATAAACAAAAAAAAAACCCATAAGCATGGACGAAATTAATTGGTCTGGAAGGAAAACTATTTTGTTAATATTAAAAAATCGTAAAAACTCAAGACCCGAAACAACAAAGCCCAAAAATTAAATCAAAACAGACCAAAGGAAACCATTAAAAGTCCCGAAAAAATAAATGAGTTGGGAAAACGTTTTGAAAAATCTCCACGAGTCATCGGGAGTATAAAAAACCAAATGACAAAGAACGAAAACCGCTCGTCGGTGAAAAGTTTGGCGCGAAAATGAAAAACGAGCCGCTGGCGACGAGAGTTGCGACAGTCGAGGGCAACAACAACAAAATATATTTTAAAACTACAACAATAACAACAACAACAACAACACAGGAGAACAATAGTAGTCTCGTCCAACAACAACAATAACAACAAAAACAATTGTAGAATAGAGCAACAACAACAACAAGACCTCGCCACGACATCGGCAATCACAACATAAATAAACAAGAAGCCTCCAGTCAAGCAGTTCATACGTCTTCCATCCGTCCGTCCGTCCTCCATCCTCTCCCTCGCTCTCTCTGCCTTCCCGCTCTCCCCTCTCTCTCTCTCTTCGCCCCGCAGCCGATCAGACGGCAATCATTTTTATGTTAATTATTGCAACATGTCGTCAACACTCGGCCGTCTCACACACACGCACTTCGACCCCCCCCCCCCCCCTACACACACACGCACACGCACACAATCGCCCATTCCGATGGCTGTTGCTGTTGTTGTTGTTGTTGCTTTAATTGTCATCGTCGGTGTCGAACGGACGACGCTCGGCGAGCGTTGTGGGCGATGATTCAGACCCGAGTCGGCAGCACCGAGAGCGAGAGCAGAGCAGAGCAGATAAAGCAACAACTACAACAACAATGAAAACAACAGGAACAACAACACGAGCAACTATGTAGAATAGCAACACCCACAACAACAATAGGGAACAACACAACATGAAGCCAAACAACAAGAGCCAGAGCAATGGGAAATTTGAGGGGACGAAGCGAAAACAAAATGAGAAAAACAACAGAAGTCGATGGGGGAGGCAGGGAAGAGGGGGCGTAGGAAGAGGGGGAAGAGCAAGAAGAGGGTGAGGAGGGGCGGGGGGGGGGCAGCGAAGAAGAACAAGAGGCGGCCGGGACTCGGGGACGAGAGCCAACGATTAAGCTAAATAGTTTGACGTCGTTGGCGATGATGCGCGGAGACAGCGCCAAAAGAGACGGAGGGAGCGAAGGAGACAGAGAGAGGAACAGAACAGACAGCGATGGAGAGAGACAGGGACAGAGCGACGAGAGGGCCGGAGGAGCGTGAGGGAGAAAGCGCGATAATTTGGAACCACTTCGCCCATTGCAGATGCAGATGGAGATCTGGCGGCGAGTTCGTATAATTTGATATTCGCTGGAAGAGTCGCGGGAGCGGCAGCGAGAGAGGAGGGAGACGGCGAGGAAGGGAGACAGAGAGAGAGAGAGAGAGAGACAGGACGCCAGGGCGGGGGCGGTCGGGAGCCGGAGTCGGAGAAGGACGGAGTTTGGGCCTCGACGTCCGCAACGGTGACAGCGACAACAACCATAACAACAACAACAACAACAAGAGCGACTGCAAATATCACAACAACGTCGGCCACAAAAGCGCAGCAGCGGCAACAAAACCAACAACAACAGCAGCAGCAGCAGCAGCGAGTTCTCGAACAAAAACACACTTGTCGAGGAAACTTTTGCTGGCCGACAAAGAGCTAAAACGGCAACAACATCGACAACAATAATAATAACAATGACAACAACAACAACAACAACAACAACAATTACAACTATGTGCAAACAGTGCTCGAAACTTTGATTCGCGCTCGCCCGACTCCAACACAACGACAACATTCAGATACAAGCGAACGTCGGCCCGCATCCAGTGGATACATTTTGCCGGAGCGGACTTGGAGATACTACTCGGCGTTGTTCTTCTTGTTGTTGTTGTTGTTGTTCGCCTTGTTTTCCCCCACTGCAGCGACAGCTCGTTTCGATGCCATCTCGCTCTCCCTCGTGATGGGCGATGAATCAAGGGCGAGCGCCGGAAGATACAAATGCATCTCACAGATGGATGGACGATGGTCATGGGCGAGCGAGAAGACGTGAGGAGAGGCCCGAGGGGACTTTCACGAGAATTTCACCGATTTTTGTTCGAGAATTTCAAACTATTTTGTCACGAATTTTTATCGAATTTTATCAAGGACTTCATCGGAATATCAAATGAATTTTGATCAAATTTCAACAAGCATTTCCATTGGTTTTGTCAAGCAATTTAATCGATCTCTGGACATTATTTGAGTTTTCAGAAATTTTCAGAAAACTTGAAGCGTTTTTAGACTCAAAACGTTTGAAGTTTTCGAAATTTTGTATGCTTTCAAAAATGCTCAAGTTCTTGAAGTTTTCGTAATTTTTCAAATTTTCAAAGTTTTTGCGGTATTTGAAATTTTGGAAATTTTCAAATTCCACACTTGTTGGTTTTCAGCGATTTTCTGAAGACTTCGACATCGACTTCGACAGAATTCACTCAAGTCTCGCCCCAAGTCCGCGGGGACCCCCGCCCTGTCCCGCGGCTCGGATTCGCTTCTCTTCCTCTTCCACTTCGCCGCCTCGCCGGCTCGAAACCAAGTCGAGCAGCGGACCGCGGCCGACGCCGTTGCCCGACGCGATCGGCGGGGTCGGCGGGGGTAGGCGGGGCTCGGGTGCGGCGAGACCGCTTGCTGTAGTTTTACTGTTGCTCTTGTTGTTTGGTTTATTAATTTACATCGGCCACAGGAGCAGCAGAGTCGAGAGGGAATAATTAAAACAACAACAACAGCAACAGCAACAGCAACAGCAACAACAACACGACCCAGCCTGCATCGAGTTGTTGTAAGCGGAGCTCGTTGAACGGGAGAAGCAAAGAAAACAGAAAAACTGCTCGCGATTTTCTCTCTCGCTCTCTCTGTCTCTTTCGCCCCAAGTATTTCGTTCTTGAGGCGGCCGTGTGGTTGTTGTTGTTGTTGTAATTTCCTTATTATTCTTTCTGTTGTTCTTGTTGTTGTTATGGTTTTATATCGTTGCACTTCGCCGCAAAAAACGAAGCAGAAAAAAAAAATAAAGCAAAAAACAAAAACAAGCCCCGAGTCACGTACGAGCGCAAAGCGGGGCAACAACAAAAACAACAACAACAACAACAGCACACCATGTGTTTCAGTTTTATGGAGGGAATTCAATGATTGTTGTTGTGGTTGCTGCTGTTGTTGTTGTTGCATTGTTCTAAACTCCCCCCAACACGCCGAAGCTCGGCTTGCAGTCGAGAATCCACGAGAGCCACCAGCAAAAAATTTATGCAAATGCTTTGTTGTTGTTGTTGTTGTTGTAGGCCTTCAACCACCCATCGCCGCCGCCACCAGCCACAGCCGCAGCCACCGCCACAGCGTCTTGCGGACGCCGATCGCGGCCATCCATCTTGGCCGGGCAAGCGGTGGATGATGTATCTGCAAGATACCAGATACAAAGCCCCCTTTGTCCACGGGGCGGTCGTGGAACTCATTGTTGCTGTTGTTGTTGTTGTTGTTGTAGTAGTTGTTGTTGTTGTTGCACCTGCCGGAAACTGCCGTCGCCGGAATTGAATTTTTATGAAAAGCCCAAGTGCCAGAAGTATCTGAGTATCTCAGTATCTGCATGCCATCTGCAGCGGATGCAGATGCAGCAAGACGATGTTGTTGTTCTTGTTGTTGTTGTTCCTCTTCCCGTTCTTCTCCATCGCCGTTTGAAGCCGCCCGCGCCCCCGCCCGAGGTTGACTTTTTTCACCTCCGGGCCGACGTTGTAAACATTTTCACATTTTGACCTCGTTACGTTCGAGGCGGGGCGGGGTGGGGCGAAGCGTCTAAAATTAAAACCGAATCGATTGCAAGCACAACAACAATAGGCACGAAAATGACAACAACAACAACAACAAGAGCAACCCCATCGTCGGGAGCCAGGGCGACGGAAGAGCGCAAAGTGCAGCCGCGGAGGGAGGGAAAGGGACGGCGATGGCGACTGCATGGGGGAGGGGGGGGGGGGTGGCAGAGGGACAGAGAGAGAGAGCGACAGAGAGAGAGCGACAGAGAGAGAGAGAGGGGGAGAGCGATTTAATTGTCGTCCGCTCGAGCGCATCGTGGCGAGGGCCGGAGTTGTTTACAGAAACCGGCCCGAGGGCGCCGGCGGGGGCAGGGGGCGCCGGCGGAAGAAGAGGAAGCACCCGAGCCGAGACAACTGCGCGAGCTGGCATTCCGTATCTGTATCCCACGGATGCAGATGCATCCACCAGTTGCAGCCGCCAGCCGCCGCATCTCGAAGACGCTCGACGGATTCGCCCGCGGAGTTTAAAAATAAGAGGAGCGAGAGAGAGGCAGCGGGAGAGCGAGAGAGAACTTTCCCTGTTTATTTTTATTTCGTAATTTCAAGCGCTTCGGTTATTTTGATAGATATTTTCCATTCTCCGATTTTCCCCCTTGGCCCTCGTTTGATTTGTGTCTGCGTCGTCGTTTCTTCTCATTGTTTCGTGTGCTTTAGATCAAGAAATTAATTTTTATTTTTTCATTTTCATAATGACTTTTGTGGTCTTGGTCTGAATTTTCATATTTGTCCAATATTTCCCATCTTCCCATTCCCCGAACCCCTGACTTCAACTACTTTTCACCACCTTTCCTTCTAATTAAATCTTTCCTCCGATTTGGTTTCCTTTCCAATTCCCACTTCGAAACACGTATCTTTCGCAGCTGTCGCGCATCTGGCGGATGCCTCGATCAAACTCTCATTTTCGTGGAAGCTCCCGATTTTGTCTGCCTCCATTCGGGCCTTTCGGCGGGCTGAGAGGGCAGGGAGGGAGGGCGTTGAGTAATTGAGTGAAAAGTCGAGAACAATTTGTATTTTGAGAGGATGATTTCCTCAATTTTTGGATTTTCATTTTTCATATTTTCGGGACGTTTTATTTTTAACATTTTCTCGATTTTATTCTGATATTTTCTAGGTTTTTGTTTTATATCTTCTCGATTTTACATTCTTGTCTCTCCTTAAGTTCATTTTCTCTAAGTTCATTTCTAATGTTTTCCACATCTTTACTTTTAATATTTTCTCATTTTTTTAATCATTTTTTCATATTTTTCATTTTTGTTTTTTTCAAGATTTTCTCGATATTTCTGATATTATTGTTGTCTCCATTTGATATTTTTTAATTTAAATTTTTTTTAATTTTTAAAATTTTTATTATTTTAGTTTAATTTTTCAATATCAATTTTCTCGCTGTTTTAAATGTCATATTTTTTGTCTCATTTTATTTTCAAGTTTTTCTCGATTTTTGAACGACTTTAATTCAAGATTTTCCCAGTTTTGGTTTCCAAGTTCCAGTGAAAATGCCTGGTTTTTTCGTGGTTTTCCCGAAAAATCGAACCAATTAATTCACGACCTGGATCAGGGCTGACACGAGCGCCTGCACCAGGGCCCTTATTTACGGCCCTCGCCCTGCTCCGCCCCAGTCCCAGCCCCCAGCCCGCTAATCTGTCGTAAATTGCTCTGTCGGAGGCCGGGACAGAATCGCAGATGAAATCCCCCAAACAAACACACGACCACGCAGGGATGAGAGATGAGAATGAGAGCAGAGGAGGGGAGGAGGGGAGGACTTCCCATTGACGGGAGGGAAGAATCTCAAGTGGCTCTGCAACAGAAACACCGGGGTCGCCCCTTCCGATTTCGAAATGAATTCCCGCGAACGCCGCCCTCGTCCTCCTCTTCTTCCCCACCCTCCGTCGCCCTCCCTCCATGTTCGCAGATGTCCGTCCGCCCGTCCGACCGTCCGTCCGTCCAGCGACACCTCGTCATGGCCGCGGCCCGACTCTCCGTCGCCCAAGGCCCCGGGAAGCGAAACCTCGGTCGGTTTTGGGGCTTCCATCGGGTCGCTTTTCGCGGGTCGGGGGTGGGCAAGCGGTGGGGGTCAACGGGGTGGGGGGCCGATCTTAAACGAGTCGAGTCGAGTGCCTTGGCATTTTCGTCCCTCGGCATTTCCACATTCAATAATTTCCCTTGTCATAATTCCTAACATTTCGAAAAACACAGAATCAAAAAATCGAAATAAAAAATAAAACCTTTATGGATTTCCTAAATTTTCCTTCGCCCCTCGCCTGCAAATGCCAAGAACTTCACTTGGCCCGGGCTGGCGGCCTGAAAGTGCGCCATTCACGCCCCGGCATTAAAGCCAATAGCCGGGAAACGCCCAGAAGTAGGCAGTAAAAGCGAATGGTCCGTGGCGAACGAGGCGCGAAAAATTCGCACGCCGATGCGACAGGGGGGAGGGACAGAGAGAGATAGGGGGGGAGAGAGAGAGAGAGGAAGAAGAAGGAGGGGTTCCGAAGAGTATTCAGAGGAAGCTGAAGGGCCTGCAGTCGAAGGCGAAGAATTCGATTAATTTTTGAAAATTCAAGATATCGACATTGCTAAATAATCAGGATTTAAAATGCGGAATGTGGAAATTTCACAAGTTTTAAATTCTAGTATTGGAAACTAAGTTTGCGTAATTTTTTTCAGTTTTTCAAAATTTGTAAAATTAAAAAGGTTAGTAATTGAAAATTTCACAACTCGAACCTCTCCGAATCCACCATTGCGAACTATGGACAAAATTTAGAACATTCAAAATTGAATGAAATATTTTCGATATTGAGAACATTGGCGAAACAAAAATTGTCGGTCTGGCATCGCCGCCGCGCGCCAAGGCTGCCGTCTGTCGGGCATTGGATTTCGCCGACGTCGACACCGCGAGCGAATGGGTTCGAGTGCCCTCGAGGCGTCGCCCCAGACACGGATAATTCGGAGGGCCGGGGCAGCGAGAGCGAGGGGACGAGAGAGGGAGCGGGAGCGGGACGGCTGCAGCTGTCGCCGGGGCGTTCGAAAGAGAGGAAGCGCCCAGGTCAACGGGCGCATTTGCAACCAAACGAAAACGCTGTGAACATTTTCGAATTTTAATTGAATTATTTTGTGTAAAAATACGCATTAATTCGACATTCACGGCGGACAAATTTGAATTTTCTATTCGCATTTTCTGCCAGAGATTCACGTCCACCTATTAAAGTGAACCTCAGCTCAGTTTTCAAATGAAATGAAATATCGTCAACATTATGACATTTTGGCATTTTTGAGTTGGAAAAGGGAATTATTTGAAACTTTTTTTTTCGGAGAAAGTGATAAGTTTGATCAAAGTAAAATTTAGGGTTTATTCAAAAAGTTCATGAATTCGTCAAGATGTCAAAAATGTTTCTCATTCGTTTGAAAATCGAACTATTTTCCACAATTTCTTGTACTCCTTTCTTGTTTGGGTTTCTGAGCTCTCGGGCGGATTTTCGCAAGTCTCGGCCTTCCGGGGCCCTCGGCCGGAAGTGCCGTTGGAGTGTTGTTGTTGCCGCCGTTGACTCGTCGCTCGAGCTCGGCGAGGGGGGCGCGAAGCCACAACAACAACGATAGCAACGATATTGATATCGATAACAACAACAGCAACAACAACAGCACCGATAACACTCAATGTTACCTGTCGACACGCTCACGGCCTTCGTGCACAGATACAAATGTATCTGCCGAGTGCGTCTCGCTTAAGTGGCTGCGTGGTGTTTGCACCGCTACAACAACAACAACAACAATAAAAAATTAATATATCAATAAAATGACTCCAACGACCACAGCCACAGCAACAACAACAACAACAAATGAAGTATTAATGCATTCCTTGGGCTGTGGTTGTGGTTGTTGTTGTTGTTGTTGTGTTTCTTCAGCTTTTTTTTCACGATCGTTTTCTTGTCATTTTGTTTTCTCTTGATTTTTTCTTGATGTTTTTTCCTGACTTTTTTCTTCGTGTTTTTCTTCCTTCACTTTTTCTTTCTTTCGAGTGGAACTGTTGTTGTTGTTGTTGTTGTGCGTGGTGTTGCCCAGGGTGTGGGTTTTGGGTCAACAACATGCGCGACCCGCCGGCGGCAGCCACAACAACAACAGCAACAACAGCAGGGGGCGGCCTCAGAGTTACGGCGGCCGGTGCACGGACTCCGAACCCCGACCGACCGACCGACCGACCGATCGATCGATCGATGGATCGATGAATGCGACCGAGTGAATGAGTGAATGAATGAAGGAAAGAACGAAGGAGGGGGAGGCGGAGAAAGACAATAAAAGTGAAACTCGACCGAGCCGCCCGCGGGCCTGGAAAACGCCATCTCTCATCAGCCTCAGATGCAAATGCGTCCGGGATGGGGAGGGAAAAAATCAAAAATTCAAAATCCAAATTCAAATTCAAAATCAAAATTCAAGATTCGATCGGATGAGAGGAAAGTGAAAACGAGCGCGTGGTCGTCGCCAACGACGTGACGACGACATCGAGAGAACTCAGTGGAAATCAATACCAAATCAATAGGAAAATAAACAAAGTATCTCGAGCTCGAGCATCGGCCGAGTGCCAGATAATCTTCATTTTGTCCGATCGCGGCGCGAACTTCGGGAGTTCGGCGACGAACGCGACCGCGATCGCGAACAATTAAAGTGCGAGTGGGCCCGAGAAACGCCGAGCGACAGGCGGACGGACGGACGGACGGACAGAACTCGCTTCGTGTCCGACGCCCACCGGGCGTGCGCGTATCTGCTGGATACAAATCCACCGGCTCCACCGGCCACAAACAGCCAGATGCGGGCCCCGACTGGGCCTTTGGCGGGCTGGCGGGCTGGCGGGAGGCCGGCGAAGATTTAGTATCGCTCGGATACGAATTCCTTGTCAGATGCAAACAAGCGAACAGCGACAACAACAACAACGCCAACGACGGCTGCGGCGTTGACCGTCGTTAATTACATTGTTGTAGCAACAACAACAAGAACAACAACAACACCAAGAGCAACAACAACAACAACATGCTGGAAAACAATGTCCACAAAACCTGCTTCACACGCATTCAACTCCTCGGCCAGATACATTTGTCTCCGGCCGCCCGGTGCATGCATTCGTCAGATACTTTTGTCGTTAGACTTCTCCTCTTCTTCTTCTTCTTCTTCTTGTTGTTATTGTTGTTACTGTTGTTGTTGTTGTTGTTCGGCCCCGTAGAGATATTTCCCCATGAACGTTTCATGTTCACGAGATTCGACGATTGAAGTCGCAGCAACAGCAACGCTCGCTACCAACAGCTATTACAACAATAACAGATAGTAATTCACAACAACAACAACAACAGCAACAACAACAATAAGTACTTCAATAACAATAATAATAACAACAACAACGATAACAGTAACAACAATAGTCAAGAAATCGCTGCAGTCGACTTGAGCCAGACCCGGGCTGCCCAGCGTGAGCGAGCAGGAAAGCAGGAGGATCGGGTGAGGGCATGAGGAGGGGAGGGGGTGGAAATGAGGGGGGGGCAGAGAGGGGGGACTGCGTGCTGCACCCAGTTTTCGGAATTTCGCCCACCCACCAGCGAGAGCGGGCGAAAAAAGTTCGGCCACGTCGCGGATCGCGTCGAGGCTCCTGGGCGAGCGAGTGAGCCGGGATGAGGGGAGGAGGTGGGTGGCGGGAAGGGGAGGTAGAGGGGGAGGGGGAGGGGAGAAACCGTCAAGCTGTCCGCCCGACCGGCCGCGGGCCCCGAGACCGGGCGCCGAACGCGGCTCAGGAGGGCCGAGACAGAAACGACAAGCCAGACAATAATAAAGACAAAGATAACAACAACAGTAACAGCAGCAGCACGAGAAGAGGAAGACAGAGACAGAGCCACAAAAAGACACCGAGAAAAGACAGAGACAGAGACAGGGCAGGGACAGAGGCAAAGGCAAAGGCGAAGACGCTTCCGCGGCCGCACGTAATCCGAGCAATTAAGCCATTGCGCAATGGGCCGAGGGCTGTCGAGCGATTAGCCAAAGTCGAGCCGATGGCGATGGCGATGGCGATGTCGATGGCGGCGACGCGTCGGCCGCGGGCGAGGCGGGCCGAAAACCAGAGGAAATCGAAATCGAAAATCGCCGATTGACGGCGATCGCGGCAAAGTGAATGAAATCGGGAGCAGGCCGCCGATATCGAAAATAGCCCGAACGGGAGGGGGAGGCACAGAAGGAGAAGGAGGAGGAGAAGAAGAAGAAGAACCGCGATAAGCGACGACAACAACAATTACAGCCAATTAGCAGTGCTAGCGGGCGACAGTCGGCCGAAGCAACTTCGCATAGCGTCGAACTTGCGCCGAAAATTCCCGAGATACGGCGCGAGATACGGCGATAATGCGGCAAATGCGTTCGCGCAGATACTTCTGACTTCCTTTTCACCCGCTCCCCCTTCGCCCCTTCGACCTCCTGGCCATCTCGACTCGACATTGGCCCTCGGTCCGTGCCCTGGCCGGCGTTGGTTTCCATTGCAGTCGGTGCGATTGGAGAGCGTTTTTGGTTTCCACCCAAGTCCATCCGACTCGCACTCGGGGCCCGTCTGTTGCAGATGTTGTTGTTTTGTTGTCGTGTTCACAGCACTCTGAACGCCATAATTGCACACTTTTCTCCGCCTCCTTCGCACCAAATCGAAACCCTTTCGCACTCCTCGCGATTTCTCGCCCGACTCTACGCATTCGGTGAACACTTGAATGATTTTTCCTTCGCTTTCGCATTATTTTTTCAATTATTTTCGCCATTCGCGCCCGCCGTTTTGAATTCATTTGGCGGTTTTTATTGCAATCGGTTGGGGTTTTGAGTTTCTTTCATGCTCTAACTAGTTGTGTTCAATTGTGGTGCATTATTTATGTTTATTTTCCACTATTATCATAGTTTGTCTTATAGTTAATTACAGTTGGTCTTGTTATTAAAATTATTTTGATATTTCATTATTTTCTATATTCCCTACTCTAGTTTTATTTTTTCATTTCTTATTAATTCCAATGGAATGGAATTATTTTCGAATTTATTTTTACGATTTCTATTGCTTGTGACTATTTGAAATTATTGTAGGGAATTTTTTGTTATTTCATATTATTTCACGGAATTTCCAAATATTTTGTTTCCAACATTTTGCATTGGTAAAAACAATATTCATTTAATTAATTTTTTATCGCTTTTGTTCGAATTTGTGTCAATTTCTGTAAATTTTTGTGTGTTGTGTTGGCCTCGATTTTTTGTTTTTGTCCTTTGCCTTTTTTCCCGATTTTTGCACTTCTTCGATTCAAGGGCTGTTCGTTCTTCACTCCCGCGGCTTTCGTGCTTTCCTTGTCGATTTTTGCGTTTGTTTCTGGACCGTGCAGGGCAGGGGAAGGCAGGGACGAGGCCGGGTGCCCTGGGTGCAGGCGCGGCTCGGCGGAGAATTTGACTAAAGGTCGGAGGGAGCAGGAAAAATTTCCATTTCTGAAAAGTCCACAAACTTGCGGCGACTTTTCGTGATCGAAAACGGGCTAAGAATTTATAAAAATTCCGGGAAAGGCTCCAGGCGCGCTTAGCGACATTTCAAAAGTATTCAAAACACTCGACATTTTGTTTGTAAATTTAGTGAATTTATTTTGAACGAATTGCACAATGGGAAAGAGCGCCCGGTACTCGAAAAACTCGTCGGCCTCCCTTGAGCCGAGCCGTTGCACCTGCCGGAGCCGCCGAACGGGGCGAGCGAGACGCAAAATTGTCGCCTCCCTGTCGCCGCGAAGGCATCTGGCGGATGCGAAGCCGGCGAGTGCGGGATCCAGGGGCAGAAAATGCGGACGAAAACACGGACGGACAGCCGGACAGCGGACGGACGGACGGCCCGAGTCGACTTTCACTTTTCCTGCAGCCAAGACGCGTTCTTTGCCCGGCGCAGCGGATCCGCGAGATACAATTGTATCTCGGAGTGCACTCGTCGTGCTGGGGATTGTTTTCCTTGCCGTTGCCAATTAGAAACAAATGCGAAAATCGACGTCGCGACTTCCCGTCGTTGTCGTTGTCGTCGTCGTCGCTGTTTGACGACTCACTTTTTGCCTTTTCTCGCGTTAGCGAATTCCGTGGTTTTGTCAAATTTGGCTTTACGGCTTGTTGTTGTTGCGCAGACGGAGACGCAGCAAAAACAACAACAACAGACACCGAACTCCAGAACTCGCCCGAATTTCGATTGGTTTCTTCGACTTCCGCGGCTCGCGAACGCTTCACAAATTGTTTTCGTTTTGATGTCGCTTTCTGCCTTACTTGAGGTTTGTTTTACTTTGAATTTTCGCTGTCGGAGACCGTGAGATACAAGATACAAGATACACGCTCGTCGTCGCTCGCCGCGGCTCTGGGCGCTGAACACAACCGGCTCGTGTGGAATCTGAATCGCAACTGAACGCGACGAGGCGGCGGCCGCGGCCTCGGCCCGTCGTCGTCGTCGTCGTCATCGTCGGCGGCTTCGACTCCGGCCGGTGGAGGGTTAACCGTGTGGACGCCAGTGTGGGCCGTGTGGGCCGTGTGGGCCGTGTGGACCGCGTCGGCCGTGTGGACCGGTCGCTCTCGTTCTCGCTCTCGCTCCGGCCGCGGCTCCGCTCCGTGGGCGCCGATGCCTTGACATTTTTGGTCTCCAAAGCTCGGCGAATGCGTGCAGTGAATGCTCGGTAAAGTTGTGAATTTTCAAACTACATTTGTTCAGTTTCAATCTTGAAATGAAAACTGAACTGGCCATTGTGTTCTTTTTGTGTTGTTCTTGAATATTTGCTACTAGTATTTGTGTCACACACTCTTTGTTGAAACACCGAACTGATCATCAAAGCCATTGAAAGACATTTCTTTCTGTTTACAAAAATTATTATCATTGTTTTTTAAGGTTTAGTAAAACTGCTTTGGGTTCAAAAAAATAATACTATTTCTGGGAGTTTCATTTACTTTTGCAATAATTATGAAGCTAATATTTTAATTTTAATTTTTAATGTATTCATGTTTTTATTTCGCCCATTTTTTCCTTTATTTCATTATTTTCATTTTTTGATTTTCATAATTTCGTAATTTACACATTCAATTGGTTTTATTCAATTTTTATATTTTTTATTTTATTTAATTCAAAATCAAAATTAAAAATGTTCTTCATTTCTTATTTTAGGTTTTTATAACTTATTTATTTTTTTTAATTTTTTTTTTGTTTAAAATATTTCTTTTATTTATAGACTAGTTTTTGTTTTATTTTAACATTTTATTGAAGTGATTTACTTTATTATTTCATTAATTTTTAATTATGCTTTTGTATTTATTTTTTATTTTGAATACATTTTTGTTTTCTTTATTTTTCGGGTCATTTTTTATTTTATCTATTTTTGATGTCATCTAATTCTTCTATTTATCTCCGTATTTTGTTCATCGTTTTACTTAATTCCTTCTTTATTTGATTGTTGTTCGATTTAGCCAATATATTGTATTGTATATTTATATATATTTGTTGAAAACTCCTCTCACTTGCGGGCTTCGCAGGCTCGGGCTCGCCGCGGCCTCCGAGGCGGCCTCAGCCGAACTCGGGATCAGTGGAGCGCGACGAGCCGCCGACCAGCTGCCCGTCTGCCCGTCTGTCCCTCGGTCGCCCGCCCCCGTCCGCCCTGCAGTGGCCGAGCGGCTCCGCTCGACGCGGCCCACAACGCGATCCACACGCGTGGCAGTCTCGGCGCCAGCAACAACAACACGACGGCGACTGCTCGAAAATGGCACAAAAACCGACTCCCGCCGGTGTGTGTGTGAGAGGAGGAGAATGTGTGAGTGGAGTGTGCGTGCGTGTGTGTGTGTGCGGCAACATATGCTCGAGAAATAAACGAATTCTAATGACTAATAAGTGGAAGCAGTTCAGATGTTAATGAGGTCCGAGGGACCGGGGCGGGGCGGGCGTCGAAGGGGTTGCGTCGAGGCGGCGGAGTCGGAGGAGCCTCCGGCGAGTGGCTTCAGGAGGCGAGGGGAGGCTGGCCGGAGGGGGTGAGCGGTTCGAGGGGCGGAAAAGCGAGGCGAAATCAACCGAAGCCGGGCTCGAAGTCGACAAAGAAGTCGAAGAAGGAGCGAAAGAGGGGGCGATGCGGAGGCTTGGGGGTCGTCGGAGCCTTGGTGGAGTCCCGACGGGTCCTCGGTGGACCGGCTGGAGCCCCACGCCCTCGACCACCTGCCGCCCACGCGCCGCGCGCCCGCCCCCACCCCCACCCCGAGAGCCTCGCCGCGTCCCGGCGACCGGCAGCTGCTCAGACACCAGAGGCCGGAGACGATGGAAAAGAGCAAGGGAAGAGACACGAAGGAAACCAAAAGATGGGGAAGAAAAAAGAGAGAAATAAAAATGGGGATACGCGAAAAAGGCGAATATTTAGAAAATATGAGGAAACTCGAAAATTGTGAGGCCAAGGGGGCGACAGAGGCGAAAGAGCGAAGAACGCAAAATCGACAAACCAAACGCCGAACGATAAACCACAAAATAACGTGGAGAAAAAACGATGAAAAACCAGAGGAAAGAAAAAACAAGAAGACCCGGTGAAGAACGAAAAGGAGAAAAAAACACGAGCAACTGACACGATTCTTGGGCTCATTGTTCGAGATTGTTTTGTTTTTGATCGTGCTCTTGTGCTCTTCTTCTTGTTCTCGTGGATGGCGATGTCGGTGTCGATGCTGTTGTCGTATCCGCGGTGAGTATCGGAGCGATACGGACACGAGCAGATATTTCAAGAAAATTATGACGCATCGCACGGGAGCCGCCGATTCGCGAACGCGGATGCGCGTCGACGGCCAGCGGGGCCATCGAGGCTAGGGAGCGAGCGAGCCGGGCGCAGGGAGGAGGGAGAGAGGGAGGGATAAAGAGAGAGGGAGAGGGCGAGGGCGACGGAGGGAGACAGACAGGCCGGCACAGGCGAGGCATTTGTTCGAGACGATCGCGGCGCATCAGATGGAGAGAACAGAAAAGGCAAAATGTAGGAAAATCTAAAATTAAGAGAAAAAATCGCATGGAAAGAAGGCCGTAATGAATTCGCATCCGAGAGATGCCCCGTAATGTATCTAATGGATTGAATTAGGACCGAGCGCGATCGGGTCGCGATCGGCACAAACGACGACAGCGACGACGAGGACGGCGAGGACGGCGGGAGGGCGAAGAGGAAGACTGAGAAGAAGAAGAAGAAGCACACAGATATGGGCAAAGTCTTGTAACAAGATACAATTGTATCTCGTGCTCTCGCAATGTGGTTTCGATTTATCCGAGTATCTTCGCGCCGCCACCAGCGGTTGCCACAGACAGTTTATTGTTTGTTTTTGTTTTTGTTTCTCTTTTCGTCGTTCTCTCTTGTTTCGTCCTCTCTTGCTGTCCACGATCCACGGCCCACAGCGGTCTCTGCTTGGAAACCAACCCCCCCCCCCTCTCCCCCTCCCTCTCCCACTCCCACCGTTGACGACTTTGCCTCGCGCTCCGGCCCTCGCTCGCCGGCCGCTGTTTGTTTTCGTCGTTGTTGTTGCTTCTCCTTGTCGCCGCCACGCTTCGCAGCCGAACAACAACAACAACGCTCGCGTCCCACCATCCACAGAGCAACCGCACGAACCGGGAGCGCCCGAGAGCGCACGAGAGAGAGAGAGGACGAGAGCGAAGAGCTTTCGGTCGTGAGAGAAAATGCGGCGAGAGCTTCGAGTGGAAGCTCGGGTTGTTGTGAGTGTTTTTTCGGACTCACTCGGGTTAGGGCGCGTTTAGAGGAAACTTCAGCGAGTGTCGGGATTTTTGAGTGCCGCGGAAGAGGGAAATTTGGGTATTTTCGGGTCTTTTGGACTCCAAACTCACCAGAGGTTCGGGTCTCGGAGATAGGGCAATTTTGATGCTTACCTGAAAGAGAAGAAGGAAAATTATGTTTGTTTAAAAAGTGTCGGACAATTATAAATAAACAAAAAATATTTTTTTTTCTTTCTAGTAAATGATATTTAAAAAAATAAATATTTAATATAAAATAAATTATAAAAATATATTCGAAAAATTAAGAGAAGTTTCAATAGGAATTCAAAAAAAAAAAAATTATATAACACACATAATTTTAATAATTGAAGGTTTCAATTTTAATCCCTTGGCCCAACATTTCCCCACGGCCTCAGTCAAAAATCCCCAAAATTGCACATGTCCCCGAATACCACAAAAATCCTTCAAAAATCCCCCGGGCCATTTGGGGTAATTCTCCAAAATTTATTGAATTAATAAACACCGTCATCAATTCGGCATTGGCATCGTGATTATTGTTTTAGGGCCTCGGGCCCGACTCGCAAATCCCCACTCGGCAGCCCTCGTCCTGCCTTCCGTCCCCCCTTCCTGCGGTCCCTGCCCTCCGCCGGTACCGCTCTAATCCTTCGGAGAAGCCGCGGGCTCTCGAGGGCTCGCGACAAATGGAAAAACTATTTCCATTTCCATTTCCATTTTCGCTTCCACCCGCGCCGAGGCGCCATAATTATTGCCACGAACACACACACCCACACACGCGCTCACACGCACTCACACACACTCGAATGGGCATCCTTTGGGCCTTGAAAATGGGCGGCCATTGGTGGTGTTCTGGTTGTTTTTGCTCCTGTAACCCCAAACCAAGGGAGCAATTAATTTATACAATTGCCTCGTGTTTGCTGTAATTATAATGCCACTGTTGTTGTAGTCGTTATTGTTGTTGTTGTTGTTGTTTGTCGTGACACTAGTTTGACTATTATTATTCCAGCCGTTGTTGTTGTTGTTGTTGTTGTTGCAGGGTGCTTCGTCCATTCCCTTCTGGCGCTCGCATGGGTGAAAAATGATGCATCGGCAACCCTCAATCGGCGGGATCGGGGATTACCCTTATTTGTTGTTGTTGTTGTTGTGGACATTGTTGTTGTGGACATTGTTGTTGTGGACATTGTTGTTGTAGCGCTAGTGGCAGTTGTTGATGTTGCTGTTGTTCGTCCGTGATTAAATTACATTTAATAAATAATCACTCGACGCTAAATCTTTTTCCCTTCGGCGACATCGTTTCTGCTCCAGGGGCGATTATTAATTAAACTCTTTTCCTCTCCCTCTCTGTCGCCTCCCTCTCTCTCCCTCTCTCTCTTCTTCACTCCCACCACTGCCCTCTCCACAGACCACCAGGGCCTTCAGTTAAAGCCATCGCCCAGCGATCGATTGAAGAATTAATCGCTATTTATTTTATACATTCAAAAACCACTCGAACTCGAACTGACACTCGAATTAATGACATTTCACCAGGTCCAAATAATAACAGAGAGAAATCTATTTGAAAATTCCAAAAATGAAAAGATCCCAATTGTCGCAGAAAAAGCTGAATAGGAAGAATTTAAAGAGTACAAAGAATCCAATGGCGAATTTAGACGAACCATTGACACAATTCTCGACTCTTGAGAGCAAAAAATAAATTAAAAAACTAAGAGAAGTCCACAAAAAATATGAAGCTGCAAGAGTCCATAAAAAACTAAAGTCAAAGGCGGCAAAGGCGGCCACTAAAAGTACCGAACAGAAACTCAAACTGCGAACCACTCGTTTCACAAAAAACTCAGCAGCGCAAATATTTTGGCGGAAATAAAAAGTTTTACAGCCGAAAAAGTGACCGCATCGCAAGAAGAGTTTGCGAAAAAATGCACCAATAAAAGTGGGAGCCGCAACATCAAAAGGCAGCAGCAGGAATCGGTGAAATCGGAGAGAGGAGCAACAGTCGCACACTAAAAGCACAGCAACAACCTAGAAACAGCAACGACCTGTAATTGTAGCAACAACAACGATTAAACTGCAGTTCCCTGGCCGAGCAATTGAAAGGAACAACCGAAGGAGCAGCGATAAATTCGGAAATTCCACCGACGACGACGACGCCGACGACTGCGAATGCGTTCAGAACACGAAACGGCCGGGGTGCCCGAGGTCAGGCGGGGGCGGCCGGCTCTGGTCGCGAGGGCGGCGGAGGGAGACAGGGAGAGAGGGGGGGGGGGGAGCTGGGCGGGAATCGACGGGATAATGCGATGGAAATTATCGCGTGGACGAAGCGAGCGCTTGTGGCCATCGATAAGCGCAGCTGTCGAAGACCCCGAAGACGTCTCGGCGACGAGCGCTCGACTGCTGACCGGGGCTGGACAAGGCGAGGGTGAAACTTCCCATGCCCAGTCGACGGAAAATTTCCCACACCCCGCCGATGTCCTCAGGGCCGGGCCGGGGCCGGGGCCGGGGACATCGAAATGCATTAAAATTCCTGCAGGCCGCAAACGGTCGGCCGGCGCCGAGGGCCGCGCATAACTTGGGGGAAATTTCGCATGGTGGTGATATATGGTGCCCGGAGGGAATTTATGGCAAGTTTTATCGCATGCGATAAATTGCGAAAACACTTTACAGAATTAACAATATGTGGAGAAATGCTTTGGAAATTTCCGAGAACCGGCAAATATTTGTGTTTTAGGGTTAAATTTGAGTTTTGAGGCTCGTTTTTGCTCTTGCTTTGTTTTGTTTTGTTTCATTTTGAACTATCAGTCAATCGCTGTGTACTTCCAATAAACCACAATTTAAATTGAAAATTAAACAGCAGGAAGCGGCCGCCGAGGAGGAATAAATTGAATGAGAAAAAACGAATGCTGGTAAAAATAGAAAGAGGGAGAGAGATAGAGGGAGAGGGAGAGCTCGCCGACTACACTGGGAAGAGGCTTCGTTTGTTTGTTTGGACGGCGGCGGAGGGCGCGCAGCGAAAATCAATGCGAGCAGGAGTTTTGACAAATAGTAAACAATATTTATCACTCGCCGCAGAAGTGAATAAATAAATAAATATTCGGGCGAGCGAACAACAACAACATTACAACAACCATCTGCCATCTGTCGGCCGCCGCTGTAAACAATAGTTCGCCAAGAGGAAACGACTCGATTCGGATGGAGAATCGGACGATGAAGGCGAGCCTTGAGGCAGAGACGGGGCCGGGGAGAGAGAGCGAGAGAGAGAGGGAAAATCTGATTTTACTGAACAAGTATGCAAATGGAGGGAGGAAGGAGGGAGCTCGAAGTATTTAAAACGTAAATTTTATGTGTTGGAAAAACGTTTGAAATAATTGAAATTGAAGTCAGGAGAGCAAACGAAAACTTTTCAAATAAAACCATTAGCACGGCGTTGGGAAGAGTTCGAAGACAAAAATTGAGGAAGAACCCAAGAAGCCGAAGAGAAAATATGGGGAAAGAGAGGGAGGGAGGGAGAGAGATTTCCCCAGGGAGACGAAGTCGGGCTAATAAAGCAACCGGAGGACCTCCAGTGGTCAGCCGTGGACGAAGGCGACGAGGAGCAGGAGCAGGAAGAGGAGGAGGAGGAGGAGAGGGAGAGGACAATAAAATTTCAGAATATTCGGAATGTTGCAAATCGCCGGTTGTTTGCTTTTTCCTGTTTACTGTTTTCTGCTCTTCTGCTTGTCGAAGAAAATCGTCCGAGATCTGCGGAGGCTCCGATGGAGCGTGGAATTTGTGAATCTATCCGCCGGGAGCCATAAAGTCATGAGCCGAATACCAGTCGAGGAGTCGCAGCAACAACAACAACAACCACCGTAACAGTAGAACCCAACGAGCCTCGTAATAATAGCAATAATAACAACAACTGCGGGCGAAGAAAAACAAATGAAATGGTCGAAAATTAATGAGAGCCCATCAGCCGAAATATGAGTGAAGACCGGGCCAGACTGAGAGCGGGAGGGCGGGGGCGAGCGAGAGGGCAGATGGAGCCGGCAAGAGGAGAAGGAGAAGAAGAAGGTGGAGGTAATATTTAATTACAGCCAAGTTGTGGCCCCTGGCTCCCGAGCAGGAGGACCGAGGCAGGACCGAGGCGGAGGGAGGAGGAAGGCGGAAGGGCGACGGTTTAAACTTTTTGTTTATTTCGCAACAAGCAGCAGAAGAAGTTTCTCCCCGAGAGCTCCGTGTTTTGTTGGCCGAAACGGCCGGCGGCGAGGTGCGAGCAGGGCGAGGGGCGAGGGGCGAGGGGTGGGGCTGCTGCCAGTCTCCCGAGGGCCCCTTGGGTTGAGCCCGCCTCCGCCACCTGCCCGGCCATGTCAAAGTTTCCGGACGTCGAGGACGTCGAGGACTTCGCAGCAAACACGCTCGCTGCCGGTTTGTGTGGGGGCGGGAGGCGTGGTCGGGGGCAATTCCACTTCGACATGAGAGTGCTGAAGCTCCTCTGGGAGGCGAGCGGTTTTGGGGAGCACAAACAAGACAAAGCAACGGAAGCTGAACCCTGGGAAATGCCAGGGTGTGTTGGGGGCGAAATGGAGCAGGCAACATTTTGAGAATATGCAAATCGAAAATTCAATTTGCGATTTGATATTTTGGGACTCATGAACTCTGAGAAAATGTTGTAAAAATGATTCAAATTAGAAATTAGTCAAATTATTAAGAAATATTATGGGTTTTGTAACCTGGTTGAAGCAAAAAGAAAATAAAATTCAATCCTTGTTATTTATGCGAAATGTAGATAAAATAAGCAAGGACTATTTCATGAAAATTTAGAAAAAAAAATTTAGAAAATTTACTCAGGACAATGGGAATTTCCCGGATTGAAAAATAATACTTCAGAAAAAACAGAAAAAAAAATCCAAATATTTATGAAAGTGGACGTAGAAAATTAAAAGAAAAATATAAATTAATAAACATTTAGAGAAGAAATTAACAATTTCCCAACAAAAATCCCGTTGTTGAGGAGCTTTCTCAAGTGTCAAATTTCCTGCCCGAGTGAGAAATTTCCTCCCGGAGTGGGAAATTTCTGCACTCGACCGCGGTTCTCTCTGCAAGGGCTCCGGCCGGGCAACGACGGCGATTAAAGGCGACGAGCAGAACAAATAGACAAATGAAAGGCCATTAAACACTTAACCCGCGGCCGCCGAGGCTCCGACGGATGCCGGCCGGCCCTTCGTCCGGACTGGGGCCGGGGCGGGGGTCCGGCGACTTGTTAGCAAGTCGTCATAACAATTACAGGCTCCGAGCGGCGGAGCAGGGCCCGAGGGCGAGGAAGGCGGCGCTCGGGGAGGAGGAAGAAGAAGAGGAGGCGGCGGAGGAAGTCGCTCGCGTTGCCAACGCATAATAATCATAAAAATAATAGAAGCCAGTGGGCAGCGGAGTGGGAAGGAAATAAAAATAATAGCTGGAAAGCAATAAAATTTTCGCCGGGAATTCGCCGAAGACGAAGACGAGGCCGAAGCCAAAGCCGTGGCCGGAGGAGAGCTCTGGGCAAAGGCAGCAACAACAACAAGAATACAACAACAATGGGCCCACGTCGGCCATGCTGAAGATTTTGCCTGCTCCCCTCTCCCCCTCTCCCTCTCTCTCTTCCGGTCGGGCCGCGATTTGCTGAATTTTCTCGCTCACACCCGAGCCAAAAGTCGGGGAAATATTTTCGGAATTGCGGACTTTTTCAATGGTCATTTTTTGGTGGTCCATTTCGGGATTTTTATTTTGAGTCACTCGAGGACTTTTTCCTTTTGGGATTTTTTCGGCTTGGTATTTTTTGTTTCGCGACTTTTTCCTTTTCGTTTTGCGATTTTTATATTTTTTCGTTTTGAAATTCTTATGTGAAAATTTATGGGGATTCTCGACTATATTTCCCTAGTTTGTGTTGTTGTTGCTGCATTTGTGTTCCTTCCGCGATTTTAATGCCGGCTGACATTTTTGGCACATCTTCAAATGCGCTCCAAGTCGAGCAACATGTTGCAGCCGAAGTCGGAGTCATTAATAGCGGAGTCTGCGAATTTGTTGCTTTTGCTTTTGTTTTTTTTTTGTTTTTGTTTTTTGTCACATTCTCTTCCTCGCTACTTTTGGCACTGGGGTAATTTTTAGAATTCTCCGCGAAACCCCCGCTCGTCTCATCGCCACACAGCCACACCACAGCGAGCTCCCAACGAGTCCCAACTCAATTTCGCCTCATGCAAAGTGGCCGCGACTCCGCCGATCGTCGACCGTCCGTTCGTCCGTCGTCGTCCGCCAGAACGAGAATTTCTGGCTGCGACCAGCGGCCCCGCCCTCGGCCTCCCCTCGTCGCGGCCGGCCCTGGAATTCCGAGCGAGCTGCTCGAGCAGGAAGTGAGTGACTCGAGGCCCGGCCTCTTGCGATCTCCTGCGATCTCCGGGCGTGCGACCGAGGCGGCTTCCGTGACGGCCCGATCGCACTCGCCTCCTCCTCGTCCTCGTCCTCGCCCCTCTCGCGGCCTGTCGTCGCCACAGGAGTGGCTTCTGGTCGTCGCGTCCCCCCGCTCCGTCGCAGGCGAGATTTGTCAATGTCACTCGAACCAGATTCGGGAATTTAATAATTAGTCAGCGCGATCGGCGGACTGTTGATAAAATTTGAAAAAATTTCTAAAAAACCCACAAGTTCTAGATCAAACAGCATTTAACACAATATGAAGACATTAGAAAAATGTACAAATAGCAATCTATTAATAGAAACCAATCGAAAAGAAATACACGAAAAATAAAAGTGTATTAATAGAAATTGTGAATAGGAAGATTGATTAAAAATAGTAAGTGAAGAATAAAATTTGATTAGTTGTAGAATTTTTCACCAATATCGAATGTTTGAGAGGAGAAAATAGGAAGAATTAAGGAAAAATAACAATTAAAGAAATTAAAGAGAATCAAATTTTGTGATCTGCAGAATTTCTCAATGTTTTCCATTTGAATTTCGAAATGTAGTGGAGAAAAGAATCGTGAATTCGCAATTGCACAAACTTCGCACACTTGCATCGATTCACCTTCAGCACTTGCTCTCGGCCAAAACCTGTCTGCGGCCCCACCACCGAAGAGCGGGGTCGCCTCCTCGTTGTGCCTTTCGTTGGCCGTCCGTTCTGCTCCTCTGCCTAAACGCTTGGCGGCTCTCGGAGCCCGGCCCTCGTCGTCCCTCGGAGTAATTTGCAAGGCATGCTTTTGCTCCGCTTTCCACGACGGCGAACGTAAACAATCAATGGGCGGATGGATCGCAGCCGGCGGCGGCGGCGGCGGCGGCGGGGGGCGCGGGCCGACGACGATCGACACGAATTCTCTCAGGCTCGGCGCGCGGAAGGTCGCGCAGTCGCCATGGGAATGCCAACAACAACAACAACAAAAACACACAGCCACAACAACAGAGCTACAAGAATGACAACACTGGCAACAGCAACAGCACGGACCAACGACATGGGGAGCCGGAACAACAACAACAGAATCAGCACAGCAACAACAAACAAAGCAAATGTTTTCCATCCCGGGCGAGCGACGGAGGAGAAAAACTAACAAGGGAGCGGAAGAAGGCGGAGGAGGAAGGAAAAGAACAAGGCGAAAACGAAGGGGGGAAAAAGGAATTAAACTGAGGATCAACTACAAGAACTAGTAACGGACATTAAAATAAGAAATAGAAATAAAAACATTCAGAAAAATACAAATTGGAAATAAAAATAAGTACAATTAAATATAAAACAAAAATAATAAAAAACAAATTTAAAAAAATAGAAACCGAGAAAGTAGAAAATTTCAAAATAACAGACAAACCAAATTTCAGCATAAACAAATCGAAGTCGGAGAAAACAATTAATTAAAAGAAAAATCAGTCGAACTAGAGGCAAATACGCAGAATCCAGCAGAGCGAGGATTCCATGAGGGAAATTAGAAAGAGAGAGAGAGAGAGAGAGAGAGGTCGTTGCGAAAGCGGTTCAGTTTCTTTTCCCGCAGCACTTGGAGTTGTTTTTGCCATCGTTTTTGGTTATTCAATTGAGCGTCAGGTGCGGCGAAGTCGTTTTAATTGTTGTTGTTGTAGTTGTTGTTGTTGTTGTTGTAGTGTTGCAACTGTGTCACGTAACTCGCACTGCATGCACTGCAATTAAATGCAATTGCTCCCCTAGTACACTGGGAGAAAAGCCGTCGCCATCGCAGGTGGAAGCCGCTGTTGCCACCTGCCGCTGGCTGTTGTTGTCGCTGGCCAAATCGATTGTTCTCGTGGTTGTTGCGGTTCTCAACATCGTCACCATTGTTGTTGTTGTTGTTGTCGTGCTGTTGCTGTTGTTGCCCCGCTGCGGCATCGCATGCGAGGGCGACCCACTTCCGAGCCTGGGCCGACTGGGAGATGAGTCAGGGAGCTCTGGAGACCCAGCTGGAGCAACGGCGACAATCAGCGAAGGTTGGCGGAGAAAATGAGAAAAAATCGCCCCAAGGGCGCGGCCAGAGGGGCCGAGAGTGAGTCAGAAAGACGAGTGAAAACTTAGTCGAAAACATATTTGAAGACCGTGCGAGTCCGTTAAAAATTATGAATTAAATTCCAGGGAAAACCACACGGAATTGCAGTAAAATTGTCATCAAAACTATACTGAAACAAAAGGCAATAATTAAATTCCAATTGAAGGATATTCACAGGTGGAAATCAGGGGAAGGAGGTGGACAAAATTTCCGTACCGAAAGCCGAAAATCTTCTCGAAGAAGTTTCGCCCCAGACTCGTCGAACTCATCATCAGCATTTTCGGAAATTCCAGAAACTCGGCGGGCGTCGGCGTCGGCGTCGGTGACAGCGATTACAACAACAACCACGGCTTGGGGCGCATCCGTGCGACACGTCGGGCTGTCTGGCTGGCGACCGAAGCCTCGGCGGAACGGGAGCCGACGACGACGACGACGACGACTACGACGAGAACTCAATGCTTCAATTAAAATTTGCAAGACCGTCTTCGACTCGCTGGGACGCGCGGCCACAATTGGCAATAATTGAATTTTGTGCCGACTCTTTCGTATTTTTTTCGAATTTACTTTATCCTACTTTATTTTCTCTTATTTTGCTGATTTTCCTTTGTATACTTTTCTTATAATTTTTTGCAATTTTATGATTTATTTGACACTTATTTTGTTAGCTTTTTCCCATTTTCTCGCATTCTTCAACAAGCCTTCAATTTGTTTGCTTTTATTTTTCCGCTCACAATCATTTGTCACATGCACTTCTTTGATTCTCTCCCTGAATTTGCGTTGCATTAAAATCTCATATTTTCATTTTGATTTATTTTTTATTCTTTGCTATCTTCACGATTTTGCTCATTATTTTCTCTGCCTTTTGAGGCCGCCGAGCAGTGACTTTGACACAGAAAACGAATGGTCTGCACTCTGCGGATAAGCGCGGCTCTGAGGGAGGAGATACAGATACAAATGGCAGACACACCGAGCGACACAATTGGAGATGCGGAGCGGAGCCTCGAAGGCACTCGGTGGGAGCCCTGGGACGATTTCGCGGACACCGCCGGGACTCCGCGCGATGCCCCGCACTGAACTGAACTGCGCACTCGAAAGACACACTCGGGCGATCTCCATCTCGCAGATACGCCGTTTCGCACCCATAATGGGGAATTTTTCAGCATTTGTCGAAATTCGATTTTATTTTCTCCACCCAGATTCCGCCGATAATTTCGCGAGATCAGAAACCCCCGGATTCCCCCTCACCTCCCGTTGTTGTTGCTGCTGCCGCCGCCGCTTTTACAGTTATCAGACCCATTAGCACCTGGCAGACCCACTGTCCGGTTCGCCCGGATCAGGCAGCGGGGGCGCGATCGCGATCCCCGCTCCAGACACGACCTGCGGCCGCCCGATCGCTGGCAACAACAACAAGCGGCGCGGGCCAAGTTTCGGGTGGCGACCGGAGACACGACAAAAACACACGGCCGCCGAGCAGCAACAGCAACAACAGCGAGGAGACGAAGAAGCATCTCAAGAGACACCGAGACACCGAGATGTGCGACCACGGCGAAGAAGAGGAAGACGACGACGACGACGGCGGGGACCCCGCGTTCACCGGGTGCGGATTCTGCGATTCTCGAGACGACGACGACGACGGCGGCGAGGACGCCTCAGAGAATTCCATTGAAATCCGCACTGATTCACGAGCGCCATCCGCCAGATACGACGACGACGACCACGACCACGTCACAACGACGACTACCTTCGTGTGTGCGTGTGCGTGTGTGTGTGTGTGACTCACGATCGCTCCGTCCGGTCGCTCGTTCGCTCGATTCGAGAGTCGCGTCGCAACTGAGGAGGCGCTCGAGCGCTCGCCGCGATCGTCTTGGATTTCGGAGGCGAACGAACGACGAGCGGCGGCGACTCCCGAGGGAGGGAAAACGCCGGCCGTCGGCGTCGGCCAAGCGGCGCGTGAGCGAATTTGTTTTTGTTTTTACTTTGTTTGCCTTTTGTTTTTCGCGCAAGAATTTCGTTGTTGCGGTGTTGGTCTCGCTCTTGCTGTTGATGTCGTTGCTGTTGTCGCTGTCGTAACGACGACGGTGGGCCGAGGTCCCCGTGGGGCTGCGGGAAATTTCCCATTGTCCCACTTCCATTTCCCACCTTGCACACGAAATTTCCCTTAATGAGCGAAAACGTTGCATCGTTTAAGGAAAGCGACCGCTCTAAGTTGCCTGTGAGCTTCGGAAAACTGCAGCAATGGGCAAATATTTCTTCAGAAAAATTTCGAAAAGAAGGAAAAGAAAAAATCATATGTAGAAAAACGTGAAATGGAAAATAATTTAGGGAACAAAATGCGAAATGGAAAAATTATGAAAAAGAAAGAACGTAAAAAATACAAAAAAGAAATGGACGTAAGTGATAAACATCACAAATTTCCCGAACTGGGAAGAGACCAAGGGCTGAAGAGGAGCGAAAGTAGGAGGCGGGGAAGTTTATGGAAATTCCCAGGTCGCAGAAATTTCCCACAATTATAGCAGTTGGACAATGGGCGAGTGAGTGAGGAAAGGCAAACACAACAACAATAACAACAACAACAACAACGATAACGAGAAAAAACCGCGCTCCATGCGAAGGCAGCGAGAATCCAGAATGGAGCAAAGGGCGAGGCGAAGAGGGGCGAGGAGGGCTGAGGGGCGGATGTGCCACAAAGAAGAAGAAGCAGAAGGGGAAGGGGACGAAACGCAAAAAATTCCCCTGGGCCGGGACCCGCCGCAGTCTCCGCAACGAGTGAATGACGCAGCAGCGAAGCCTGGCACGGAGAGCGAGTCAGAGGGAGAGAGAGCGAGAGAGAGAGAGCGAGAGAGAGGGCGAGCCCATAATGAAAATTCCTCGGCGAGTGCGCAGAAGGAATCGCGAAGAGACGAGGCAAAAACTGCGCTTGGACGGCTGCGCAGAGAAATGACGAAGGCGAACGTGGTCGGGCGACCGCGGTGGGTTCGCCAGAGGGAGAGAGGGAGCGAGTTGAAGCTCGCGGTGACAATGAAAACATCGCCGGCGAGCAACGGCCGAGCGGCTGCAAATTCGAATGGACGTAGGAACAGGAAACGTAATAAAGCAAGGAGATAAACTGAGCGGAGAAAATCACAAAAAAGCAAATTGAAACATAAAAACTACACAAAGAAAAAACAAGACTAAAATTGAAAAACAAATAAAGAATAAACATTCCAAACAAGAGGACAAAAAAAAATAAAAATAAATAAATTACAAGAAGAGCATGCATCAAAATAAAATGATATAAACAAGTAGGAAAAAAGGAAAAACACAAAGAAAAAACAAAAAACAAGTGCAAATAAAAAGCCAAGCCGGAGCAAAGGCAGGCCATAAAAATGAGGCAAAAACGACGAAGTGCAAACGGAGAAATGGAGGGAAACGACTGCAATTGAGAAAAGCGGCACGAGGAAACTCAAATCTTAATTAAGTGGCCGATGACACCTGAGGAGGACGACGACGACCGAGGCCTGAGACCGCGAGAGGCGAGAGAGAGAGAGAGAGAGGGAGGGCGAAGAGGACGACCGCGGTCAGGCCTTGATGGAGCGAAATTCGCAGAATAAAGGGAGGATGAGGAAAACTGAGGCGAAGCAGCGGCGACTCCGATTCATTCGAGTCGAAAGAGCGAACAAATTCCAAAAATTTCGCTCTCCACTTGTTCGCTCTCTTCTCCCCTTGTTCTTGGCCTTTTTGTTTCGCTGACGTTTCCCTCGATTTTTTTATTCTCCGATTTGTCCCTCTCACAATTTTCGCTCTCAAATTGCATTTTTTCCTCCCACATCTTCTCGCTCTAAACTTTCGTCCCCTCCCACTTTTTTCCGCCCACTTTTTCCCTCTCTCAAAAATCCGGAATTAATCTTGAGAAAATCCCATTAATTGACGTTAATTTGGATTGCGGAAAATTGCGCGGTGCGCAAATTGCGCGGTGGTTTCGTAAACTCTCTTCGGTCGCGGTCGAGAGCCCACGTGACCCGAATCGCGAGGCTGGCGCCCGAAATGCGAACGATTACCAATGGCTGTTGGCTGTTGGCTGTAGGGTGAGGCGAGGGGTGGAGAAGGGGGTGGGGGATGCACAGAAAACAATAAACAAAACGGTGTGGAAAAAATGTCGATGAAAATAAAATAAAATAAAATAAAACAAGGCACAAAGTCGAATAAATAAAAATAAGATAAAAATGAAAAAGAACCCAAAAAATAGTGTAAGATTTCAAAGGGAGAGGAAGTCAGCGCCGAAATAAAGGAAGAGAAAGGAAAGGCAACGAAGGAGGGGAAACGAGCGAGTGCGAGATGGAGCGAAGGCGAGGCGGTCGGGGAGTCGGAATGAGCGACGGACCGACGGACGCTTGGCAGCCCATTAACCCACAATTCCAAATTCTGGCGTCTGTCGAGAGCCGCCGCCGCCGCCGCCCCCCCTCACCAGCGCCATCGAAGTCATCGCTCAGCCGGCAACAAATTAGTGGCCAGCCGAGCATGAGCTCCGAGCACGATCTCGCACACGAACGCCAGCCGACCGACCGCCTGCACCCGCCTGTCCGCCGTCCGTCCGTCCGTCCCTCTGTCTGTCCATCACCTGTCTGTCCATCTGTCTATCGGTCCGCGTACTGGCTGGACTGTTGTTGCTGCTTCAATTGCAGCAACAACACGCAGAAAGCATTTCGCTCATCTCTGGCGAATGAACAAAGACGGGGACAGGAAAGCGAAAAAAACCGTGTTAATTAAATCTGCGCTTCCGCCCGAACCGCAACCCCCGCGCCCTCGCCAAACCCACCGCCCCCCCACCCCACCATTCCGCGTCTGCCGCCCTTGCCACGAAAATTCGCCCGTCGCCAACCTGGATGTGAACAAGAGCGAGGTGGCGCCAGCAGAGCGCGAGAGCGAGGGGGACGGCGCTAGTTGTGCAAGTGAGAGAGCACCAGGCGCGCGGGGAAAGGCGGCCGGCACGGGTTTCGCCGCCTCGTCCCACTGTGCGCTTCCGCCGGGGTTGGGTTGAACCACCTGGAATCGAGCCGCGAGATGCTGCAAGTGGCCGAGCAGCAGCAACAACAGCGCGCAGTAAGTGATTTTGTACAACAACAACAACAACAACAGCAATCTTATTGATTGAAACAACAACAACAACAATAGCAAGTATAGTAACAACAACAACCACGGCAACAACGAAATTTTCCAATCGTCCACTGAACTGTGCCAGCGTCCATTCAACCGATGACAAAGTGGTTGTTGTTGTTGCTAATGATGTTGTTGTTGTTGTTGTTGTGATTGCTGCTATGGCTGGCAATGGCCAGTCGACAGATTCAGTGGCCAGCGGTTATGGAAGTCGTTGCTGCCTCGTAATTAGTCGCGAGGCAATCGAGGCGATCGAGGCGTAGGCCGTCGTCGACTCCTGCGTCCAGCTGGCGGCGTCTTGTGAAAGTTGCGGATGCCGATGACGACGGGTAGACGAGAGAGAGAGGGAGAGAAAGAGAGAGAGAGAGGTCGAAGCCGAAGAGGCGACAGGGAGAACAGGCGAGGCTTGCAATGATAGCCTTTGCTCCATGGTCATCGGCCATTGAGCCCTGGCCACCTGCTGCCAATGGAATCCCCATCTCCACCTCTCTGTCTCCCTCTGTCTGTCCCTCTCCCCTGCTCCCGCCCTCCTCCGCCTCTCCTGCCCCCTGCTCTCAAATTTGAACGGCTTTCAATTGGCGTTTTTGCCATTAAACGACCTCGCCACATGTCCTCGGCCAGGATAAGCGGCCGCCGGGGAAACCTGGGCCCGGGAAGCGACGACGGCGGCCGACCGCCTCCCTTCCCCTCCTCCCTGGTCCCCCGCCTTCTCCATGTCCACCCCGACTCGACTCGGGAGCCGGGTCGCAGCTGCTTAATAAACAAATGGCGAAATGTTTTGCAATTCGCAGTGCGTCGTCGGTCGACGTCCTGCGTCCTGCCGGCTCTGCAGCTCCCCCTCCCCTTCAGCCCCCGCCCGCCATCGCTATCGCCAGGTCATTTCCGCATCCGGGCGCAGGGACGACGGCCATCGGAACGCATGCAAATAAAAATTCCTCTGGCTCTTTAAATTGGCAGACGCTGCCGCGGACGGTGTGGGGTCGTCGAGCGCGCACTCGCCGGAAATTCAATATTGAAGCCCATAAATATCGAGGCGCAGGCGATACGGTCCGAACAACGGCGGCCAGGCCGACGGACGGTCGGTCGAACAGAAGGATATGCCATGGGGGTCCCGGGCGGCCCACGGCAGGGGTCAGAGGTGGGCCGCGGCAGGGGAGAGGAGGAAATTTTTAATTTGAAAATGGACAATCGAGGGAATTCGAGTCGTTCAAGCAGACGAGGAAGGAGAGGAGGTTCGTGTCCTGGCTGGTTTAAGCGAGAACGCAAGGCGTTAGGGGATTTCGGCGGGTTCCCGACAGTTTTATAAAATATTTTTTCTTCTATATTCTCATCTTTTTGGGATTATTACATTTAAAAAAATTTCACTTCCATTAAAATTTATCAGCAGTTTGTGTATTTCTGATTCGTGTCCCAGTCAAACCTTAGCAAGTCCACGAACCAATTGCTATAAAAAACAAAAACACATACAAATCATGTAAATGTAAATCCCTTTGAGAATTCCCACACAGGACTGGGATTGAAAACGGCGATTTGCGAAACCACAGCGATTTTCCTCCCCCTCCACGAGTTGCCTCTCCCTTTCACGGCCCCTGAACACTCGCGACGCCATCGCGCCAGCTTCGGAAAAGTGTTTTCGCCCGTAGAGAACGGTGAAAAATTTCAATTTGTTGAAAAAAGCTCGACACGCCATTTTTCCCGGCTCCGCTGCCTCGGCCTCTGCCTCCTCTTCTTCGACGTCGCATTCGGATCCGGGATGCGGATCACGTGCCGTCGCCATCTTGTTGATCAGACGAATAAACAAAAGCATTTGCAAGAACCCAATAAACAACAACAACAACAACAGGCGAAAGGTAACGAACAGAGGAAAAAAGGGGAAAATAGGAAACAACAATAATAAAAATAAAGGAAAATTACAAGAGTAGGAAAAATAACAAAAATTACGGGAACAGCAAAAACGGAAAGAGGAGAGGAAATAACAAAAATAAATACAACAACAAGTACAACGACAACGACAAGGTTGTAAATCCACAAACTACTCCAACAATTTGACGTATTTCAAGAAACGGCAACGAGATCGAGTGTCAGAAAAAGAGCGCAGAGCGATGGGGGGGGGGTGGCGGAAGGAGGCGGGGAGGCCGACGTGTCGTTGATGAAATGACAACAACAAAACCGACAACAACGACGACAAAGAGAACAACAATTCGAGACATCTGCAGCCGTAGCGAAAACTAGTTCCGCAGGTTGAGGCCGTCGAGGTGCTGCCGAGGGCTGCCGATGCCGCCCAAGGCCTGGCCTCGGCCTCGGCAACGGCGCCGCGACCCGGCACTGGCGCGAGGAACGGCGAAACTGCGAACGTGCTGGGGTCGTCCTGCGAGTTTATGAATTATTCAGCCACGGCTGCACCTTCCGTCGGCCGTGGGTCGTTGTTGGGAGCCGGCAATAATTCCCGCCTCTTGCCGGCTGATTTCGACATTTGCGGTCCGCTCGCCCGACGCCAGGAGTCGCCCGCGAAGCCCTCCACACACCCCAAATTCCACCCCTCCCCCCTCACGGCTGGTCCGCCCCGATCGCTCGCTCGTCGCCCTCCTCCGTGCCTTCTCAATCCCGAAACCATTTCTTAACTACTTTCGTTCGCCTTCTGCTTCCTCTCTTCTCCTTCTCGTTCTCCTTCTCCTTCTCCTCTTCTCTTTCTGAGCACTTTCGCTGCCTGCTTTCGGGCGCCTCGAATTGTTTCCCTCGCCTTTTCCATCCGTTTCCAGGGTCTGAGTGTGCGAAATTTCTGGGTTTCGTTTGCTTTCATTCCTTGCTTTATGAGTGGAAAATCTTTTGCAAATATTTATCGTGGGCGCGCCAGAAAGCATGCAACGCAAGTGGGGAACCAATTTAAGCCGCTTACGAGGGCCCTAATGGAAATCATGTGTTTAATCCCCGAAAACACACACGAATCCGAGCGAGTTCCAGCGAGTTCCAGCGAGTTCGAGTCAGTTCGGGACGAATTAGCAGATTGGGGCGCAACTTCGCCGCCAGGGGGCGACCCAGGCGACGCCCCCCACCGACCCCGATCCCGCCCTCGTCCCCGCCCGGCGTCTCCGGACCCCGCCCGCCGTCCGTCGTCATAAAAACCGCATCTTGCCGCCGTAACTCAGGCGCCGAACGCCCCGACCTCGACCCCAGCCCTCGCCAGCCCCGCCCGCGCGCCGCAGAAGCCGCTGCTGCAGCCTTTGGGAGCCCGGATGTGAGCGAAAAGCCGTGGGCCGTGAGTTACGACGATTGCAGGCCCATCACGAGGCGGGTGAAGCGAGGCACAGACGAGCGCCAGGGGAGGCAGAGCGACAGAGAGAGAGAGCGGAACGTGGGGTGAACAGAGTCAGAGACAGAGTCAGGGGACCGAGAGGACGAGGAGAGAGGGAAATTTTAAAACATATGCGTTTCCTCCTCGGCCGGAGGAGTCGTGCGAAATGGGATTAAACGAGCGAAGGGCGAAACTTTCGAAGAAGGGGAAGAGCAGAAGGTGTTTGCGTAATTCCGGGCGCCCGAAAGCAGGCAATGCTCTCCGGCACTCGAATTACTCGGCATTCGGCGGGCACTTGCGGGGTCCCCGAGCTGCGAACCGGGCAATTTTTGATGGGAACCTTTTTCGCCTTCAAAGAAAAAAGAAGAATATTTCTGAGGAATTTTTCTCAAGGATGTTTCTCGCTCCCTCGACATTCGCTTTCGCTCCCCCCACTCGCAAAGCCCGCCAATCGGTCCCTTCGCTGCCATCGCAAATTGCAAAAGTTCTGCTCCACTTTCGCTCTTAATCCCGGCGACTCGGTCGCGTCGCCGGCCGCGGTGCCAACTTGGGCGAAACTAATTATGGCCCCAATCGGCGCGAGATAATTCGGAGCCGGGGGCGCGCGAGGGCTGAAGGACATGTGAGTGACAAGAGGCGGCAGGCGGGAGGCGGGAGGCGGGAAGGGACTGGACCGAATAATCTCTGGCAGTTGACCGCCGAAAGCAATTTCTTAATTACGGAAATTTCATTTATGGCGAAAGCTCGATCGCAAACTTTCCCCAATTGCCGTTGTTCTTGTTGTTGTAGTTGTAGTTTCCCCATATAATTAAGCACCAGGAGCAAACGAGAGGGAGAGTGTAAGGGAGAGGGGGAGCGAAAGAAATAGAACTCCAGTGAGAGGAATCAAATGAATTGAGTTGGCAGCAAAGAGTCATTAAAGTTAAGTGAATTGATTAAACATTAATGAAGAGCGGGGGAACGAGACCAAAGGCAATGGAGCAGGGCACTGAGAGAGGGAGGGAGAGCGAGAGTGAGAGAATGAGGGAGTGAAGGAGATATTGCAGATAGCATGAGTCATCAACAGGAGAGAACTTAAGGTGGAAAATTAGGAACAAATCAAGGTAAAAATGGTATGAACCTTTTCATTACAATAAAGTTCACAAATTTTTAAAGTATTTTTATCTGTCGTTTTCACAAAAAAATATCGAGCTCCCTTTAAAAATTGGAGATCAAAAAAATGTCTTTTCAAATAAAAATAAATCCAGGCATACTCAAAGTTCGTCGAGCACAAGCATCCAATTAGAGAGCACTCACAATCGGAATGGGGGGCAAATGCGCGACAAGAGTCCTTGGCCAGGAGTGCTGAGATCCTGGCCAGGATCCTTTTTTCGTGTGGAAAATTTCATAACTCATGCACTCGATTTGCAGAAATACAAATATTTTCATTGCGCCCAATCGAGTGTTCAATTGCGCTGAAAGTTGGAATTTTTACTTTGGATCTCGGCGGGTGGGTTCAGGTGACGAGGGGGCGTAAGAGGGCGTGGCGGAAGCGGAAGCAAAGGCCGTTTAACGCGCGCCGAGCTGGCGGGAGAAATTGGGCGTGGAGAGAATTTCCGCGGAAGTTTGGGAACGCAAGTGAGAAACTTTTGAAATCTCCAAGATCCACCTCGAACTTGCCCATTGTCGTCTCCCTCTATCTCAATCTCTCCATTCCTCCGCTCCCCGTTCCCCAACTGGCCGCCCTTCCTGCCTTTCACTCTCTCTATCTCGGCCGGCTGGCTGTAAATCAGATTTGAAAAAGCTTTCAAAACTTCGCAACTCGCACGTTTCGCCCTCGCTCGCTCGCGGCGCTGTTTCATCCGCTTTGCTCGAATTACGCCGCTCTTGACCTCGCCCCAGGCCCGGGCCCGGGCCCGGGCTGCACCGTGATCCTTGGCGAGGACTCACATCGCCACCTCTCGGGCGGCCGAATTGGCCCGAGCAACCCCTGTCGTCTCCCAACTACGACTAATGGCGGCTAATGAAAAAGGGTCCAGTGGCTCGCGCCCAGGACTCGAGACGAAGCTGGGCAGTGGGGGGCTGGGAGTTGACGGGGGAATTTAAAGTGAACCTTCTACTTCTTAGGTACTTTAGTTTTTTGGTCATAATTTAAATAATTTACTTTAGTTTTTTGGTCATAATTTAAAGTTTTTTTTTAATTTTTCAAAAATAAATTTCGTAACATCCCCCCATATTTCCCCAATAAAAAAAATCCCTCGTTAAAATCCCGCAAAAGTACTCGCAGCCGACGAAAGGGACAAAAGGCAGTTCAAAGGAATGCCTGAAAATATGCTACAAAAACTCCAGCAGCAGCGGGTGTTCAATATTTATTTGAATTTTTTCCGCTCCACGACCGCCACCAGCCCCATCCACAGCAGAAACAAGAAGAGAATAAAGGGAAAACGAAGGCCAAAAGGCATCACGCAAATGTAACCCGTTGTGTTAACAACTTCCCCCGTCTCTCTGCCACTCTCTCTCCACCCACCCACAACGCCTTTATTGGACGGCAAACAAAGTGTGAAAATCAAAAGGCAAACAATCGCCAAGTAAAATGAAAAATGAAACGAAAGCAAAAACAAAGCGAACATCGACCGGAACGACAAGAGAAGGATTCGAACGAGGCAGATGGGGAGCGAGAGAAAAGTCGCATGCGACAATTTATGCGTTCGCATTTCCACTGCAGCTTCTGCGTGCATAATTCCAGGCTCATTATTAATGGCGACCGCCCTCGACAGAGCGCTTCTGTGGACACTTTCAATTCCCCTGATTGGGCCGTAAAAGCATCGAGGGGCCCGAGGTGGACCGTGAAAAATCGCGGCATACTTTTATGCGCAATTGAAGGCACAAAACAAAGTGCTTCCGGTCGTCGTCGTCGACTTGATGGGCAGGCAGCCAAGGAAAGCCGAGACGGGACCGCAATTGTCGAAGGAATCGTCGCAGGAAGGCCGGAAGGAGGGGAGGAGGGTGAAGGGATGGAGCAAGAGAAAGGGTTTCGTTTCCATTTCATTAGGCAAATGTGTGTCGTGCCTCTCGACTGCAAGTCGTGATTTTCCTTTATTGTCATTCGCCATATTCTTCCCTGCCTTCGACCCGCCCCCGTGGTTTTTGCGGGCCTTTTGAAGACCCAACCTTTGACATTCCGACGGCCAGACGGGCCTCCGGCTTTTTGCCGCCCACAAATGCTAATGAAAGGCCGAGTTGGGGCTTTTTCGAGGCTTTGCTCCAAGTGCAACGAGGTCTTACGATCTCCAGCAATTTGCATAAATACCTTTGGACTAAGTTATGCCATCTGCATCGAGATCGCCGGACATTCACCATTTTCGATAGCGAAATTATTCAGGGCCTTCGGAAGGGCCCACGCACGGCCCACGGGTGGCCAGTGGGGGAGTCAGCGGGGGAGGAGGGGCGAATGGGAAATCAATGGAAAAAACGGAAAAATAAATCGAAAATATCCAATAAAAATATTCACGAGAACAGGAAACCAAAATATTACACAGAAATACTTCAGTCAAATATTAAAGAAACATTTGAAAAGAAAGAGGAAAAAAAAGAAATAAATGAAGCAATAAGGAAATATTTAAAATTCCAAACAGATCATAAAATTCAAATTTCAATTAACAACGTTATAAAAAAATTGAAAACCGAACGCCAGTAACGTGCTCAAAACTCCCTTCGCCAAAGACAATTTATCGCCTCGGATTCCGGACTAATCCTCGCCGTCTTCGAATAGCTCGCATCTAAGCATTCTTAGACGCCATAAATTCGGGGCGAGCCTTCTCGATTGTCTGGCGCACACACAAATAATGTTTTATTAATAATCACCTTCCCGGAGCGCCCTTGCACATAAATTCTGGGCGAGATTTCCACCACCAACACAAGGACGACGAACAACATTCGAAGTGGGCGCTCAAGACCCTGCTTCATTCGTCTCCAGGAGGGCGGACGAGGACGAGGCGTAGGAAGGGGAGAGAGAGGGAGAGAGAGCGGGACACACTTTTGTACTTTGCATACTTTCAGGCGGCTGGCGAGGCGTTGCCTGCAAGAAACACGAGTTCGCCCGCTTCCGACACGTTCCGCCGACAACCACGACAAGGACGACGACGACGCAGGGAATCCACCAGGTGTCGTGAGGCCGGGCTTAGCGCTAAACGCTCGCGGCCCCGAGGACTGTCGCGCGGCAGGATTGGAAACTCGATTCACTCCCCGGCGGCGCGCATTTTTATGAACTCCTCCCTCGCCTGCCCTCGTCGCGTCCGTGGAGTTCTTCAAGTCTCGCTGTTCACGTCTGTGCACTGAGATCGTCCTGGCATCTTCCCTTCTCGGTATCGTCCTCTGCCGTATCCTTTTGGGCATTCACTCGATTGATTCCATATTTTTTTTTACAAAATTCCCATAAAGAAAGAAAATATTCTTCAACATTTTCGACGTTTTCTCCATTTTGTCTTTCTCTATTTTTCCAAACATTTCGATTCCTCCAATTTTCCGTAATTTTAACATATTTGGTTTGTCGTATTTCTGTGAGTTTTCCCTAATTTCCGGATATTAAAAATTTTGTCATTTTTCGATTTCATTGTAATTTGTGAATTTTGTGGTTTTTCTTCTTTTTTTAAATGTTCCAATTTTTTGAGTTTTCTTCTGGTTTATTTTATTGCTTTAGTTTCGTAAATAGACCTGTTTCTCCCTGCACATTTTTGTCTTTCTCTTCGATTTTCGCAATTCCTCCTTTCTTCCTTCTTTAGACTTCTCAGGCTTCTCTCGAGTTTTTCTCGTTTTCTGGATTTTGCACATTTGACTGCTTTTCCAAATGAAGTTTTCCTTGTTCCCTTCGTTTTACGATCATTTTCCTCAGTTCCCTTTCTGTGCTTTTTCCTGCACATTTTCGCGATTTCTTTTTATTTTCATATTTTGCTCAGTTCCATTTGTGGGGTTTCTTGCATAATTTTGCTGGTTTTTCCAAGCTCCCCTTCTTGATTTTTTTGTTGCTCTTTCTTTTTCTCCCTCCCTCCTTCCACTCCCGCCGAATCTCTGGATTTATAGGCGTTTTTGCGCTGCCTCGCGCGCCCTTGTGGTTGCGGCCCCTCGGGAGCCCGCGCTCGGTCCACCGCAGGCCTCACCTGCGACGCCACCGGTGGCTGCAACGACACCGCCCCATCACACCCGACCCCCCCCCGCGGCTTTCGCTCGCGCCTTTTCTTCAGGTTTTCTTTCATATAAATTTCCCTCCCGCCCTGCTCCTGCTGCGGTTGCCTCCAGTGTCGCCGTTGTTCGCACCTGGTGCACGGCGAATTTAATAATTGCCTGCCGAGCCATGGCGACAGAAGGACGGACGGACGGACGGACGGGCGCTGGATCGACCGACAGACGGCCGTCGGACGAGCGGATGGATGGAAATTCGGAGCCCGAGCCCGAGCCCGAGTCGTGGAACGTGACTCAAACCCTGGAAATCGCCCTCTTGCTGAGGTAGCGGGTTGTTGTTGTAGTGGCCTTTGTTGTTGCTCCTTGTCATTGTGGGCTATTGAAGTTTTATGTCTTGTGCCTCCTGCTCCCTCCCTCCCTCGAACGCCCAACCGCCCGCGCCTCCCTCCAGTGGCTGCTCCACATTTTCAACACTTTCTTCCGCTCCATTTTCCGCTTCTCCTCCTCCTGCTCCTTCTCGCCCCACCCTCTCTTCCCGAGCCTTTTGTCGCAGCTCATAAAACGCAGAAACTCTTACTTTCCATCACCCTCTCTCTCTCCCCCCAGCTCGCTCTCTCTCATGTCCCCTCCTCGTCCTTGTCGCCTGCTGTCACTTCGGCTACTTTTGAGTTTTATCGTCCTTGTTTCCCCGTACTTGTCGTCGTTGTTGTCATTCCAGACGTCCATTATGTTTCCGTCGCTTCGACTTCTTTGTCTCCCTCTCTCCCTCTCCCTCTCTCTCTCTGTGCTTTTATTGCTTCCGCTGAAACATTTCGGAGCTTTTCAGGAGAGCATTTAATTTCCGTCGAGTGCAATTTGCTCGTGTCTGGCAAGATTCCATTATTATATTATTGCTGTTATTATTGCTACTACTTTCACTACTGCAGAGCAAGGGAGGGGAGGAGAAGGGAAGACAGAGGGACGCTTGACAGCGAAGGGACCAAAGAAAGTGGGAGGTAAGGCCGAGGAGACGAGATTTAGTGGCTCCTGAAGGCAGGTGCTTCGAGCTCGGTATGTGGGATAATATTCTGAAGTACATGAAGGACTAAATAAGAGAAATGTCCCCTTATCGCAAGGTCATCAACCAGTTATAACAGCAGGTTGTCAGCCATTGGAGTTATTTGCCCCAAATTCCCTGCCAGCACCAACTGCCCAGTACTTCCAGACCCAGAAGCCCTTGAAAACCCCACCCTGCCGAGCCGCCAACACCCGGGACATCTCGGGTCCATTCGCAGCGCCCCGGCGCCCTCTGAACGCCGCCACCCGCCACCCTTTCGAATCCACCACCGCCCGCCGTCCACAACTATTTCATTATCTAAAGGCCCGGCAGGTTCATCGACTTCCTCTCTACGGTTATCGCTCCATTCGTCGCCGGCCTCCGTCCCTCCGCCCACCTTATCTGGCACTTTTCTTCCACATCCTTCCCCGAGGAAGCCACGAGAACTTTTCAATATCATTCGACGATAAAAATAAACATAAAAATCAATCGAACTCCTGCCCGAAAGGGACCAGGACGCGGTCAGCGAGGTCTCGTCCTCATCTCTCTTAATGCCCAGGCGGGGGCTGCAGCTGGAGCTGGAGCTGGGGATGTTTACGAGGCCTCGTGGGCCACATTAAAACGCATGTTGAACAATGTTTAAACACGGACAGACCGGGTCGGACCGGGCCGGGATCGAAGCCCGCCCACCGGACGACAACAGGTAGAGATGGCGATGGCGATGGCGAGACAGGGGTGGACTCCGGACCCGATCTAATCCATTACTCAACCCCTAGGACCAGTGTAAATCTTGGCTTTTTTATGGCCCAGGTCCGGGGGTGGGCAGCGGAGGTGGAAATGGCGGAACTGCGAGTCGGGGAAGCGGAAGCGAAAACAAATTGCGTCGGCCAACGCCGTCGCCGTCGCCATCGCCGTCGACCTCGATTCTTTCGGGCTTCGCGGTGTCCACTCGTCGTCGTGGTCGTGGTTGTGGGCGGGGCGGAAACGACTTCGACCGGGTTTTTCGCCACCGTGGCTCTGATTGCGGGCCGAGAAGGGTTGGCCTGGATCGACGTGCCGTGACGCTTGACCCACAGACATTTCTCAAAGGGCCCCCAACTCCGCCCGGTTCGTTGTCGGGTCGAAGTCGAGTCGAGTCGATTCGATTCGAAGTGGGTCGGGTTTGAGGTCAAATAAATAACTCACCAGTGCGAGTCCTTGTCGCGGGAGCCGCTGCAAAGAGACAGAGCAAAGAGAGGCATCAGTGAGCGGGTCGGGCAGGGAGTCAGCGGGAGAAGGAAGGAAACCACTAAAGCTGTTCGAGCTCCGAGCTCCGTCCACCGTGCCCCGGTCCTCTCCGGGGTCGCCGAGGTCGTTGCGCCGCCGATCAATCGACGGCGCTGCACCGCGATGCCCTGGGGGCCGATCGAAGTCACGGCAAAGGCAGCGCTGGAACGAAACAGGGCCAAGGGAGGGCGAGAGAGGGCGCGGTGAGGATGAGGCAGAGGCAGTGGCGGTGGCGGTTGGGGTGGCGGAGGCATGTCAATTATGTAATTGCCGGCTAAGTGACGTTTCACGAGGCCGCGAGTCCAGAGTTCGGAGTCTGGGGCCACCGCGTTGGTGGGAGTGGGCGACGAAGGCGAGAGAGAGGGAAATCGGAGGGTGACAGAGAGGGGGAGAAGAGAGCGGAGAAAATGATTGAAATTGAGATTGATATTTGGATTTTCGCCCTTTGATCCGACCCTAAAGAGACCTCCTCTTCCTCCCACGAACAATATCTCCATCTCCCTCGCTCGGTCGCTCCGCTCCGCTGTCTCTTTTCGCCGCCCGTCCTGCGTTAAGTTGACAACACTACAGGGTTTCCTCTCGATTTCCACGTCAATTTCTGACAATTGCCGCAGTGACAACAGCATCATTAATAACCGCGACAACAACAACAACAACAACAACATCGCTATATGCACGAATAAAACACCAGTAGCAGCAGCAGCAGCAGCAGCAAGAACAACAACAACAACCACGCACACTGCAAATAACTCCATAACAACTGCAAATAAATGCAATAAAACCCCATTCGTCGTCATCGAGTCGTGGCCGAGGCGTAAATTAAATAAAAATAACGGACAAAATACCAAATAACACATGAACATAAAAAAAAAACAAAACAAAGAGCAAAAACAAAAACAAAAAATTGGAATTGAAATTACGAGAAAATAAAAACAATTTGCAGTAAAGCCGAAGTCGAACGAAATAAAACTCGGCTGTCAGATAAGTCGAGATACCAGAAATGATAAAAACCGAAAGTGGGAAATTAAAAACGGGTTTGTGCCCCCGATTCTGCCACAGACACCACCAACAACAACAACAACAACATTGACGAATAGAAACAAAAAGTCCCTGCTGCGAGGAGATACCAAAAGACAAAAATACGACGAAAAATTTAAAAACAAGAAATAAACACAATGATAAAAAGGAGAAATAGAGTAAAAAACCGAAAAAAAATTAAATAGAAATAAAAATGGGGGAAGCAGTTGAAGACAGACAAACATTTAAGAAATATGATTTGAAAAACATTCAGAAAGAAAAATTATGAAACAAAATTTAAGTAACAAATATTAAAAATCAAAAATTGAAAAACGAAAATTGAAGTAAAAATTGAAATCAAAATGAAAAAATTACAGAATGAAAAAACAAAGACTGAAAAAACAGAAACTGAAGAATTAAATTGAAAAGAAAATTAAGAAACAAAAATTGAAGAAACAAAACCCGAGCAAAAGGAAAATTGAGAAAAGCGTAAATTAACCGCATATTGGCAACGGGCACTGTTGGCAACACGGCGCCGAGTCGCGCCTCGGAGCCGCGGAGCCGCGGAATTAGACACGCAATCGTAGGAAGCCGCTCGCCGCCGATGTAGGCTGTGAGAGGTGGACCCGGGCTCGACTCGACTCGGGGCCTGGGCCCGGGGTCCGTGGACAGGATGCGGCTGGAATTCCTACCACGCAGTCGTCCAAGTCGCCGGCCCGCGGGTCTTCGGGGAAATCATGTTTTCTCGCCAAGCGCGCGATACGCGAGATCCGACAACTGATTGAATGGTTCCGCATGTAACGACAAGAAACCGCATACAAAAGTTTCGGGGAGAAATTTTCAGAGTGGAGACGAACCAGTTTGAAAAAGTCCCATAAAAAAGTTCTCCAAACACTCTCCACGAGCGTCCTCGTGGCGGCTTCTGCGGGATCCCTTTGAGAGCCCCGCGAGAGCCCCCTGAGTTCCCTGTGACTTCCCTTCGCTTCTCTCTGAGTTCCCTCCGCCAGCTCCGAGGACCTGCCAGTGAAATGAAAGTTTCCCCGTCGTCGTCCCTCCTTCCCTCGGCACCTCCCCCACTCGCTGGTCCAGCGGAGGACTCGAAATTATAAACAAACGCGGCAAGTGTCGAGACCAGTCGCCGGAAACAACAGCCAAAACAACACCAAGGACCGTGTCAATTGCTCGGGGATGGGCAAACGCCGGCCCTCCCCAGGGGCACCGAGGGCGGGCCGGGACTTTCGAGGGATTTCCCGGGTGTCGCATAAAGTTATGAATGGCTTTTGAAATTGAAAATTTCGCGGGCGCCCGTCGCAGGAGGAGCGGGAGAAAAATGAGCAAAGATTTTAAATATTTCACCATGCAAATGACGAGACAAGAGAGGGAGGTGGGTGGAGTGGTGGAGAAATATCCCCAAAGTGGGACCCGGGGCCGTCGCCCCCGATGACTTCGGACATTTGTCGGACTCGAGTTCGCGTGTCGTTCGGTCCTCGTTTATTTCACTCACGGGAAATTCACTCACTTCACCTCACTTTCGACCTTTTCGCCCGCCCTGCTGCACCTGCGAGGACCCTCCTTTGGCGCCCCTTCGCTTCGAAAGCCGAATAACGGACAGCCGGACGGACGGACGGACGCACGGCGGATGTCGATTTGGAATTTTAAATGAACTCGCAATGAGCGGGCGGGAGGGTGAGCGAGACCGAGAGCGAGAGCCAGGTGGCGAGCAGAGGACGGAGTCGCCTGCTGAAGACTCATGAAAACGGCTCCCAGGACCCCGGACGTTGGTTGTGTCGTCGTCGACGTCGTCGTCTCGCTAAGTGCTGCAGACAGGCCCTGCAGCTGGGCCTGAGGAAGGCGGGCGAGGATTCGGGCCAAGCGTGGCGAGCAAAATTTGGGTGGCGAAATTCAAAGAAGTTCCAGAACCCCGACACCTCGGCACCTGAGCTGGCGAGGAGCCTCGGGTCCGGTGCCCCGGGAGCCTCGCGTTCGGTGCCTCGGGTTCCTCCAACGACTGGCGCACTTTCGAGACGACCCACTGACCCCGGGCCGGATTCCGGGCTCTCGTTTCATGGAAGCCTTGGAGCGTGGGATGGAGGGAGGCGAAGCGACCGCGATTCGGAAACCTGTGCGACGGACGGAGGGCGGGGAGAGAGGGAGGGAGGGAGGGAGATTGAGAGAAGAAGAAGAAGAGGTGGAAAATCGAGACCTCGGGCAGCGCTGGAAACGCGATACGCGGCAGCAGTTGGTGCCAAATGGCAAAACCGTGTTGCCACACTTTTGAACAACCGCAATAAACTACAACAACACACACAAAAGGAGAAACAAAAAAAACACCACAAACAACAACAACAACAGCAGCAACAGCAAGAGTAATAAGAGCAACAATGCGCATAAATACTACTGTTACAGTTACAACAACAACAACAACAATTTCAACAACAACAACAACGTCATGTTCATAAATCGCAATTAATTGATTGATAAAATCGTGCACCAACAGCATGCAACAACAACAACAACAGCAACAACAAGCACACCGTCATCGACACCATCAGCGACGATCAAAACCGCCATCACAACAACAACAACAACAACAACAACAACAACAACCACTCCGCCATCCGCTCAAACGCGTCTCCCGCTCGCGCCCTCTCGCTCGCTCTCTCTCTCGCTCTCTCTCTCTTCGCGTTACATGCGCATGGGCAGCCTTCCCTGTCGTTGTTGTTGTTGTTGTTGTTGGTGGTGGATGCCGCTTATCGTGATTTAAGTATCGGTTTCGGCCATTTAAATAATTAACCATACATATAGATCTATATGCATTTTTTCGCCTTTTTACCGTTTTTCCGTTGTTGACTTTTTCATAAAACTCTCGCGCAAAGTCGGCTCCATCCTCTTGTCAGGGAGTGTCTGGGGGTCTGATCTCGAAATGGTATTTAATAGCGTAATAATTTTGTCGTTGTTGTTGCGTTGTTGTTGTTGTTTTGCTGGTGGTGCCAAATGTTGTAAATCTCTGTAGTTGTGACGGTTGTTGTTGACGTCGTTGTTGATCGTCATGTTGTGGATCTTGCAGTTGTTGTTGCGCTTGTTGTTCTTCTTGTTGTTGTTGTAGTAGTAGTTGTTGTTGCCGTTGTTGCCGCAGTGATTGCCGTTGTCGTCTAAGTGCATAATAACTTAATTTCCCCCACGACAACCGCCGATTTGGGCCGGGTTTCCGCGGCGTCGGGAACCGATTTTCGCCCGACGAGCCAGCGAAAGCCGAGATCGCGAGATCGCGAGATTTCGTCATTTTTCCCGTTTTCTCCCTCCGACTATTACGAAATTCGCCAATAATTTGCGCGAATCTTTTCCGCCATCCACCCAGGAACCTTGTTCGAAAGTTACTCAATTCCAAAATCGCTGCCTCCCCCGGCGCCTCCTCCCGCCTTCTTCCCGCGACCGTCTGGCCACTCGCTCTCCCTCTCCCTTCCTGTCCCTTCCTGTCCCTTCCTCTCCACACTTGTGTCGCCCTCCCCGCCCGATGCCTGTCCACACCCTGCCCAGTCCAATCGGCCGTAATTTATGGGGCTTAATTATTAACGTTCCGAGTCTCGTCGCCGCATGTGGCGACCGCAGCCCACGTCGGCCCGGGCACGTCCTGCGACCTCCCTCGGTGGCCGCCACCCGCCGCCAGCCGCCTCGTCTCCAGCTCCACTCGGGACGAAATAAATAATTATTCAACAGCTCATTAGGCGACCATTCAGTGGCTGCTTTTGCGGAGCGAAGGCGAATCTCATTCGAAGAGCTTGCGAGCGCCTCAGGTGGGCGTCGGCCGCCCATTTTTGTCAAATTGTCTTCGGTCGTTTATTCGTTAAATCGATCATTTGTGTTTTTTTTTTTTGTCTGAAGATCCCCGGGATTTGCTCCGAGTGCACGGCCCGTTGTCTCGTAGTTCGTCAGCCGTCCGTCTATGCTGAGGCCACTGAGTCGTTTCCATGTCGCTTCAATTGGACTCAATTGCTCAATTAAAGCTAGGCTCGGTTTCAATTCCAGCAATTTTCCACGTTTTAGGGTGTTCTCTATCTTTTGTCTACGGCCGCTGTTTAATTTTTTCGCTATTTCAGCAATTTTTCAGCACTTTTTTCTTAATTTTTAACTTAATTTTGTTGTTGTAATTTTTGTCTTCATTCCATTTTTTCCAATTCTTTAGTCATCTTTTATTCTCGCCTGAAAATCGTAAGTTCGTCGTCATGAGCTCTTCTTTATTTTTTTACTTCTTTATTAATTTTTTGATATAAATGTTTTTTTTTTTACTTATTTGTTTTTATTTCCTATTTATACTCCTGATTTGTCTCCAGTTTTCTCAAAGTTTTCCACTATTTCCACTCAGTTCCAGGAATCAATTCGCGGTCCGCGGTTTCATCGCCATCAATTGAGCGAAATCAGTGATCGATGGAGTTTTAATTCGCGCTTCAACTCCGGCCTGACAGACAGCGGCTGTCCATATATGAAAGACAGATGTGCAGGGCAGAGGTCGAGGGTCGCGACGAAGGCAGTCGAGCAGTCGATCGGTCGATCGGTCGAGTGGAAATCGGTGGAAACTCCACGATTCAACGTTGAAGAAACCGCGATTCAACGGCTCGGCGACTTCGGTGGAAACCTTTGAACACCGAGCGAATCCCGGGCATCGCCTGCCGCCTGATCCGCTGCCCACTACCAGACTACCAAACTACCCAACTACCAAACTACTACATCTGCTCCTACTTATTGATTTCCCCGACCGTGAGCGGATCGAAAACAATTTGCGATCGAGCCAGCGATGTCAACGAAATTTATTGACTTCCTTCCACTCGTGCCCAAATTTAGAGACGGCGTCGTCGAACAATTGGTAAAAACCAAATTACTAAAACAACAACAAGTATTACAACAACAAGAAGAAGTTTTACAACGCCTCAGCAACACCAACGCACGCCACACACACACACAGGCACACGAACACATGCTCGCCGACTCATTGGCAACGTCAGCGCTTTTGGCGTCAAGCCGAGAGTCGTGGCTGCGTTTGTGCAGTTGTTCTTCTTGTTGTTGTTGTTGTTGTTGTTAATAGTGTCATGTCGCCATGGTGTTGGTGTTGGTGTTGTTGTTGTTGTAACGGCTGTCATCGACGCCGTTGGGCCCGAAATTGCGAAATCGAAGCCAACGCAGTTGCGGAAACGAGAAACGCGCGAACCGAGTTCGCCGTGCTCGAAGCCGCAGGAATTTCGCACTCTTCTTCTACTTCTTTTGAACCTCACTAACCCCCCCCCCCCCCTCGTCCCTCTGTCAACCCCTCGCTAATTGCTCCTTTTCACTCCACCTAGAAGCCTCTAATTTGTGACTCCTTTTTTGCGATCTTCGGCCCGTCTCCTTCGAACTCAGCAACAAATCCCGGTGCTGGCTGCGGCAAAAAGGAGTTGTAGGAAATTTCGAGGTCTCACTCACACACACACACACGCGAATGCACGACCTCACGTATGCATACAGGGGACCGGTGGAAGATCCCTTTGGGCCATATTTTAATTCAACTGCTCAAATAAAAGGCTTACATGTTGAGATAACAAACCCAGACAGCCGAGGTGTGGGCGGCAGACAGGAAGGGGGAGGGAGAGAGAGGAAAGACTGAGAGAGAGAGAGAGAGAGAGAGAGAGAGAGGGAGCAGTCCTGGGTCCGGCCTCAAAATATGCAAATAAACGTGACACTTTTTTCGTCCAGCCTCTCGCCGGATGCTCTCGGAAGCAAGATCTCGATTTCATTTCCGGGCCAGAGCGAGCGGGAACGAAGAACGCGAAGAGAATGAGAATGAGAGAGGGGGGCGGAGAGGGCGAGACGGTGAGAGGGTGAGAAAGAGTCGATTTCCGGCGAATGTGAAAGTGAAGCCGGATCCGCTGGGCAGGGGTCGTTTTTAAATTTCCTCCGCCCAGAGAAAGGGAAATTGTCAACCGGAAGAGAGGGAGAGCGCGGTAGGAAGGCTGACAGCGAGAGAGAGAGAGAGAGAGAGAGAGCGAGCGAGGTGTCGGAAAAAGTAGTGCGAAGAATGTGTAAAAATTTTCAATTAAAAACGTCGTGAATTCCACACGTTCCCTCGCCTTTGTCTCTCTCGCCCATACAAAAGCCCCTGGGAGGTCTCCGTGTTGGCACAAGGGTCCCCCACAGCAACAACAACAACCCCCTGGGGGAGGGGGGTTCGTCGTTGGGCGAGAGAACCACAAGCAAGACTCGCAGTTGGCGGCAAAAACACTTTTGATTTATGGCCAACAATTAAGTTTTTGTGTCCCCGAACGAGCCGAGGCTGTGGCTCGAACGCATGCGAGCGGCATCCACGAGCAGTGGCCACGGCCACGCCCCCGTCCCCTCAGCGCCCGGTCAGTCGACCCTGTGGGCGGCCCCAACCAGCTCCGGAACCAGGTACTCGACCATCTCTCGGCCCTTCCTTCCTCCTGGCGGCGTTCGCCTCTCGCCCGTGGTTTCCGGGCCCGCTCCGCCACATGTGTGTGCGAGAGGAGGAAGGAACGAGGAAGGCGTGCGAGGGAGATGGCACATGGCGTGGACATTAGTTCCGCTTTAGTGCGGGCTTCCGTCGCGTTCCAGCGCCTCTCGTTCGACCCGCTCGCCCGGCCCAGCCCAGGTCCTTCCCGGCCGTGGTCGGTCGTGTCGGCCCGGTTGTTGTTGTTTTTCGTTCGTCGTCTGTTTGTTTGTGTCGCCCGCTTGTTATGATTTATATGCGTTTTATTAAATGTTTCAACAAGCTCCTGGAATGTTGCATGCGGCTTGAGGAATGTGCTTCGGGCCAAGACACGCCATCGCCCAACACGAGGATGAGCAGGGCGCGGAGGCCGAGGGCGACGTCCCGTGGCCGAGCAGCGGCGAACACAAGGCTTTAATCAGTCCACGCTGGGACGACGGTGGGGGGGAGGTCGAGAGAGTGTCGGACGCTATGTAAATGGACAAATTCTCGCAATTCCGCAAATCTCTGCTGGTCTCCACGATGCACACACCAGTCAATGAAGGTTCGAAAAAAGTCTGTGAAAGCACAAAATTCATGCAAATGCATTGAATTGGAGAATTTTCTGAATTATATTTTGAATTTAAATTTCAAGTTTCAATTTCAATTTTGTAAGTTTCGTGACTGCGACGAAATTAAAAATACTATAAAAGTGTTTTCGGGTAAAATTTTCAGAAATGTAAGTTCAGAAAACATCATCAGACATTGAAATGAAATGACGGCGAGGCTCAAAAGGTCTTCCAGTAGAAATTGTTTAGGACTGATATTAAAACTATTTAGATTTTCAATTCTAGTCTCAAGCTGCGAAGTATTTTCGCAAATTGTTTTGGACCGCGAAATTTCACAACAAGGCTTGTTGTTACTGCGAAAATACCCGCTAATTCGGTCATAATTCCCAATGTCAATAAACGGAGGATTTTCAGTGGGAAGTTTTTCTCTGTTTGTTGTAATGCCCGCTGCTGGCCGGCAGGCCTTGGGCGAAACGATTGCTAATTAAGCGCGAGCCAGAAGTTGGTCAACATTTTAATTGTTTGCAATTTGTTACAATCACGAGACTTTGGACGGCGGTTTCTTGTTTCGGTTCATTCCTCGTATTTACTTTTATTTTTGCTCTCTCACTTGTTCAATTTTATTTTTTTTGGTGTTGGAAACAACAATTGTTTTGTCCACAAAGGAGTTGTTGTTGGGCTCGTTACGCAAGTTGTTAAAATTAACTAAGCAAACTGAGGAAGGGTTGTTGAGTGCCATGTTGTTGTTGTTGGTGTTCTTGTTGTTGTTGTCGTGGTGCCAACACAATTAGACATATTTGAACACGGGAGGGCGATCGGTGGAAATCGGTCGAAATTATTTTGCCCTGAATCATGGAGAAAAAAATCGACAAAAAATCGAAAATGAAAAAACAATATTTAAAATTTGTTTTCGTAGGGAAATTTCTGGAAAAAAATTATACCGATAAAATTAAATTTTTAAAATTGCGTCCAGACGGAAAGTTTTGGAAAAAAACGATACTGCAAAAATAATATTTATTAGAAATTTTTAAACAGCTGTTGAAGGCAGACACTTTTTCTAAGTGAAAAAAATCATGTTTGTTGTTGTTGTTGTTGTTGCTCATGTCACTGGGAAGCCCAAACCCCATCATTTGTCAAATTTCGATCGACGGCCTCCTGAAACAGCAACAACAACAACAACAACAACAACAACAGAGCGTCCCATTTGCATCGGGCGCCTGTTGCAAGTCGTGGTCACACTGCGACAACAACAACAATGACTGCAACAACAACAAACGACAGCAACTAATAATAATGACAGCGACAGCGACGGCGACTCCAGCGCGAAATAACTCAAAACTCGGATAATTTCGAAAACTCCCTCCCGCCCGATCAGATGTCGACGTCTGCAGCATTAAACGCGGCTCCCTCTCTTTCCCTCTCCCTCTCCCTCTCCCTCTCGCTCTCTTTCCCTGTCCCTCGCCGTCGCGTCACCTGCGTCCGACGCGAGGACTTCTGTCACTGCAACTGTCAATTAGTGTCACGTGAGCATTTTTACTGCCCTCCCTGTCCGGCACCTGTTGTTGCATTGCGCGCAGCTCGGGCCCAAGAGCCAAAAGAGTGGCAACGCTTCCAATTTTTTTTGCTTAATGCGAACATTTCAAAGGCTTTCGATGAAGGAGAGCACATAATGTTTTATATTAAATGGGGATTTTTCAACTTTATTCGCATTAATGGGAATATTTCCAAAGCATTTATATCAAGGGAAATATTTCACATTTTTACAATAAGACGAAAATTTCAAATTTTTCACCTTCAGGTCAATTTTTCGCTTTTCTTAATGATGTTATCTTTAACATTTTGCATTCGGAAATTTTTGTATTTCATATAATTTCGTTTTTTCAATAGTGAACATGGGTTTAATGCCAAATAATTGGAATTTGTTTCACCTATTTTTTAAATTAAATTTTCAGAATCCTCCAGCAAGATGCAGCCACTTAAATTTCATCTGAACTTCGAACGAAACTTTGGAACTTCCCGCAACCCAAGCACCGGCCGCCCCGAGCCTCCCGACAGCCTCGACGAACAGCAATTCGTTGTAATGTCATCATTAGCTTAATTAACTGAGAAACACGTTGTGTTGGCAACGCGGCAAATAAATTAATTATGTTAATTTTGTTTACAGCCCGGACGGGTTCGTCCTTCGCCCGGGGCTCGACACCTTCGCAAGCCGCGTTGATCCGGCCACCGGAGAGGGGGCAGAGAGAGAGAGAGAGAGAGGGGGGGGATGAAATCGCTACCACAAGGCTTACGACAATGGAACCGCCACGAAAACAACAACAACAACGAGGCACTTTTAATCATTCTAATCCATGGGAATTACGCGCAAATATTTGCCCTCCACTATCCTGCTGTTTCTTCGTCCCAAGCGCCCTCTGCGCAGCAACTGCGTCTCGAGTTGCACAAACAAATTTATTAAACGCCCGCAAACACGCACACACACACACACACGCACACCACACTCGCAACCCTTTCCGCTTCCGCTCATTTACTGTCAACAAGCAGTGGAAGAAGTCGGCACTTGGCTCGGATGTCGCCCCGTGACAAAACATTGAGGAGCCCCAAAGTTCAGCGCCATTTCATATTCTTCCCAACGCCACCGCCACCGCCCTCCCCTCCCCTCCCTCTCTCCGCCAGCTCTGCTGCGGCTCATTTCCGCATCCGTTTCCGCCGCCCACCTCCCACTGGCAGTTGTGCCTGCGTGTCGACGACATGACACTTCATCGGCAGCGACGGAGACGCCCTGCGTCCTGCCAAACACTTCATCAGGCGAGTGGCGAAAGGTCGGCTTCCACTTCGACGCCCCGGCTTCTTCTGGTCCCCCCGCCTTCCGTCGCCGCCCGGCATCGTCATCACCCGAAGCCCTCGACCGCCGAATGCGGAAACACGTCATAAAACAGTCTGTTTTGAATACAGTTGGCGACGTCCTCGTCGTCCCTGCGTCGTCTTCATCGGGCCTGCTCGCTGCCTTGCCCCTTTCGCCCCGCCCCTCGTCGTTCTTTCCCTTCCTTCTTGCCCCCTCTTCATCAGCATCCTCTGCTCTCAGCCCTCCGCCACGCTTCTGGGCCTCGTTCGCTGCTTCTGGGCCCGTCTCCACATCCTTCTGCCTGGTCCTCGTCCTCGTCCTCGTCGCCGTCTTCGTGGCGCTGACACGCTTCCTAAATCATGTCTATCCCCGCGCAGGACATAATGCCACAATTTATATGTCTCACATATTCCAGCGTCGACGGCTGTCGTCTGTCTCTCGGCCCCTCCGTCTGTCGATCGTTGGCGGGTCGTCGGCAGCTACTTCTCGCCGGCAATTCAATTAGTTTTATTTGTCTTGTCGGCGGTTTCGCCCACCGCTGGGGGCTGCATTTTTCACGAGAAGTTTTCCTAATTGTAAAACGTGGTTTTCCAGATAATGAACCCGTGGTTTTGGGCGAATCGCCCATTCAGACGTGGTCGTAGGTGAATGGCGCGGACGTGGTCGTGGGGTTCGGGGCGGAGAGGAGGGCGACTGCTGGGAAGAAGACTCGGTTTGTGCGGCAGAAAGAGATGATGAAGAAATCTGTATCTGTATCATTTTTCGAGACCACAATTCAGAGAGATTCTCGGCATTTCCCCTCAACGCACTGTTCATAAGATGCAAGCACTTAACCTGCAGCTAAGGAAGAATTTCTTTATGAAACCTTCATCATCTTCTTCCTTCATCCTGACATCCCACCTCCAAACTGACCAATGATGGACCCTTGAACCCTCGTAATCATTGCCCGGGGAATCCCCAATAAAATCACTTGAAATTCCAGAGACCCCAAGTCCTGAATAGAATTTTCCGAACGAGGAAACAAAATCGAGAATTTCTTAATTAAACTTTTGGCCAACATGTGATCAATACCAATGAATGTGGAAAGAAATACGAAAAGAAAAATTAGAAAAGTAGAAAGAGAAAAATAAAAATAGGAAAATAAATGAAAAGGACAAGGATCTCGTCTGAGACAACAAATATTTGTTTTATTTGCAGCGAATCTTTCAACATGAAATACGAGTCTCTTCCCGAGTCAGGAACATATTTCGTTCCCGAGTTGGTGTTGTCGGCACTGCTGTTGTTGCAGTTGTTGCTCGCGTTGTTGTAATTGTTGTTTCAGTTCTTCCCCGTCCCTTTGTAATTTATGTTCACGTAGCAACAACAGCAGACAACGGACAGACCAACGACGACGACGAAAATCCAGACTCCCTCGCACTTCCGTTGCCAGGGCGAAGCGGGAGAGGAGTGAACGAAAGAGAGGGCGGGGAGAGCGAGAGGGAGATGGAGGAGAAACACGCAGAGCGTAAAACGTAGAATGAATGACCAATTCAATCAATAATCCATGTAGTTGCCACCCGACTCGGGCCCGGAGCCCTCACAGCTGATGAAGAGGAAACCGGGACCACAGACCATGGTCAGCCAGAGAGAAAGAGAGAGGGGGCGTGGGGTGGTGGGAAGAGTCCACACAGTTATAGACTCCTAAGCGGACGCAGAACATGACCATAAGTAATCGCTGATGACCACGACCACAGACAGACCGAGGGACAGAGGCGGCCGGACGACCGGACGACCGGACGGCCAGACCTTTGGACAGACGCCGAATCGAAGGCCGAGCTGGAGCCCGAAACGACAGACCGTTCGCTCAGAGTGTGAGGAGCACGGAAAAATAATTCATAAAAAATGCAAGAGTTAAAAACCAATAAAACACGAAAGGCGATAGAGGCAAGAGAATAGAGTGGAATAGGAAGGATCGAGAATGACTGGAGAGCGAGAAGGAGAGACGGAGATTGGGAGTAGACGGTAGAGAGAGCGAGACGGAGATGGAGATGGAGAAGTTCGTGAGCTGGCGAAGACTCCGCACAACACAACAAGCACAAGCTTCGAAAATTAAGAATTTCCCGGAGTTTTTCTCTCTTTTACTCATCCTCCTCCTCTCGACATCTCCCTGTCTTGTCCGTTCGTTTTGTGCTCCTCGCAGACGGAGGAAATTAAGAGACAAGTGCACGACGAGCAATAAAAACGGAAACAAATGATGGGCCAAAGGTGAGCAATAAAGATGCAACTGGGGAGTTCCAGTGGGCGGCGGCTGAGACGGGGTCGGAACTGAGTTTCGACCGAACCCGGCCCCGGAAGAAGGAGCGACGCCACTGCCAGCTGGGGATCCGAGCCCAGTGATGAAAGCAGGAAGGAGGCTGTGGAAAAGAGGTGGTAGGGACACGGAGGAGGCAGGCAGGAGGGCGGGAAGGACGCGAACCCGGCACCGAGGAAACGTAGGACAAACTGTTCCAGGACTTGTCGAAGACTCATCAACGAGTCTGTGGCTACTGCTGGCTCTACGGCCTTGCGGAGGAAACCAACATCGGCTGGCTCACTTACCTCAACATCGCCGTGGCCGCCTGCAACCAGCTGCTGTTGTTGTTGCTGTTGCTGTTCCTGTTCCTGCGGCTGCTGTGGCCAGCGCTGATGCCGCCATCGCTGGCGCTCATGTAGGAGGAGGAGGACGACGAATTCGTCATCGTGGTGGTTGTCGACGATGTCATTGTTGTTGTCGATGATGCTGATTCTGATGCTGATGCTGATGATGTTGTCGTTGTTTGGAGCGAACACGTCTCGGCCGCCAGAGTAATTTGCGTTGCAATCGCCTTGGTCGCCTTCTGATGCTGCTGCAACAGTTGGACGTGCAGTTTCTGCGGTTGCTGCAGCTGCTTCTGCTGGTACGACCACAGCGGCAGCTTCTGGATCTGCCGGACGTCGGGCGAGAGCCCGCTGCAGACGTGTGCCGCATGTGCGAGCGAGTGTGCGAGGGCGTCGCTTCCGGTCGCGCCGTCGCCGTCAGCTGCACCGGCCCCGGCCCCGGCCCCGACTCCGACTCCGACTCCCCCAGTCGGATGTGACTCACGGCGACGGGCGAAGTCCTGGGCGGGACCCTGTGGTTGTGGCTGGTGCTGCTGGAGGTGCGGCAGCTGTGGTTTTTGTTGTTGCGGCTGTTGCTGGTGGCCCTGATTTGGGTTTCGATGCGGATTCTGATTCTGGCTCTGACTTCGTGATGGACCACGTTGGTGTTGCTGCTGCTGTTGGCGATTAAATTGCGATGTGGTGAACCTGCCCCCTCCCCCGTCGTCCCGGGACCCGCCGCCTACGGTCAGCGGCGGCGACGACGACAGCGAGGCCGACGCCGACGACGCCGGCTGCTGGTGGTGGAGGTGGGAGGGCGGCAGCAGGCGCGTGCTCGGCGACGACCTGAGGTCATTGAGCATGATGTCCAGGTCCGTGGCCAGCGAGCTGAGGAGCTGCAACGAGAGAAGGAGAGAGGGCGATGAGCGAGTGAGCGGAGCCATGCAGAACCAAGCGATTCGCGATGAAGGGAAGCGGGGAGAGACGCAAGACTGAGGCTGCGGAATGGGCGAGAAGGCAAAGAACGAGAACGAGAAGGAGAAGCAGCACGAGAGGCGAGTAAGAGGAAGTCGCAGCCTCCCTCGGGTTGCGTCATCCGCCCCTATCTGGGTCGATCTTCCTACCGCCCCCTCCCGCTCGCCACGACCGCGTCCGGCGCGACAATTAAAGGTAGTTGAAAATCTTGTCGCCATCTCGTCGAACCTCCGATCGCGATCGGTAGTCGCGCTATCAGCGGCCTCGGCCCGAGCCCGGCCCCCGAGGCCGCGGCTTCTCCAGCCGGGAGCGTGTCGGAAGCGATTCTTCCATTAGAACGAATCACAGAAATGCACTTAGTCTGATTGCGCGGGCCGCGGGCGCGAAGCGAGGCAGCCCCGATGGAGCCCAGGTGGCCCGGCCCTCGCCACAGTCTGCCGGAGGGCGTCGACGGAGCCGGAACGAGAGAAACTGCCAGATCGCGTCGAGATCGGAGTGAGGAAAGGAGCTCGATCAAGGGAATCAAGGCCAGAGACCGACCAACGGGAGAAGATCCAAGGCAGAGCCGAAACCGACCAAGACCGAGACCGAGACCGAGGGCCCCGAAGGACCCCAGACCACCATGGTGATGATGAAGAAGCGCTACGTGAAGCGCATGGCGCGCCGCGTGATCCTGTTCGTGATGCTGATCGCCTTCCTGTCGCTGCTCACGACGATGATCGTCGAGAAGCGCATCGCGATGCAGGACGCGACCTCGACGGCGGCCACCGACCCGAACGGCGACCCGGCCACCCAGCCCTACTCGCGCCTGCGGGACGTGGCCACGCCCCGCCGGCCGCGGCCGCCGGTGCGCGTCCGGCACTTCGAGGACTACGTCGACGAGAGCCAGAAGCACGCGGCCGGCACAGGCACAGGCACCGTCAACGCCTACGTCGACGACGACCTGGCCGAGGCGCTGGTCGGGGAGAGCGAGTTCCAGCTGCCGGCGCCGCGCGGCGAGCTGCGCGACTGGCACGACTACGCGGCCATGGAGCTGGACCGGCTGCGCTTCGGGCTGGGCGAGCACGGGATGCCGGCCTACATCAAGGACGAGTCGCTGCGCGAGCTCGAGCAGCGGATGTCGCGCGAGAACGGCTTCAACGCGCTGCTCTCGGACCAGATCTCGGTGAACCGCTCGCTGCCGGACGTCCGCCAGCCCGGGTGAGTCGACAAAAAAACCCCACCAATGGCCCGGCCTAACAGCACTTTCTCGCCCCCCCTTGGTCGCAGCTGCCACAAGAAGCGCTACCTGGCCAAGCTGCCGACGGTCAGCGTCGTGATCCCCTTCTTCAACGAGCACTTCAGCGTCCTCCTGCGCACCGTGCACAGCATCGCGAACCGGTCGCCGCCCGAGCTGCTGCAGCAGGTCATCCTCGTGGACGACTGCAGCGACCGCGAGGCCCTGCGCGAGCAGCTCGACGACTACGTGGCCGAGTACTTCGCGGGGCTGGTGCAGGTGGTGCGGCTGGGCGAGCGCACGGGGCTGATCGGGGCGCGGGTCGCGGGCGCGAAGCGGGCCACCGGCGACGTGCTCGTCTTCTTCGACTCGCACATCGAGGCGAACTACAACTGGCTGCCGCCGCTGCTGGAGCCGATCGCGCTGAACGCCAAGGTGGCCACCTGCCCGATCGTGGACGGCATCGACCACGCGACCTTCGAGTACACGGGCGGCCACCAGCTCGGCTCGCGCGGCGCCTTCGACTGGGAGATGTACTACCAGCAGCTGCCGCTGCTGCCCGAGGACGCCGTCGACGTGACGCGGCCCTCGAAGAACCCGATCATGATGGGCGGCCTGTTCGCGATCGGGCGCGAGTTCTTCTGGCAGCTGGGCGGCTACGACGAGGGCCTCGACATCTGGGGCGGCGAGCAGTACGAGCTGAGCTTCAAGATCTGGATGTGCGGCGGCATGATGTTCGACGTGCCCTGCTCCCGGGTGGCCCACATCTTCCGCGGGCCCATGGACCCGCGGCCCAACCCGCGCAACTACAACTTCGTCGGCAGGGTGAGTGCCCGAAAGGTCCCTTTGCCTTTGCCTTTGCCTTTGCCAATGTCTTCTCGCTAATCGATTCCGCCTTGCCGGCAGAACCACAAGCGCGTGGCCGAGGTGTGGATGGACGAGTACAAGCACTACCTGTACGAGCGGAACCCGGGCGTCTACGAGGCCATCGACGCCGGCGACCTGAGCGTGCAGCGGGCGGTGCGCGAGCGGCTCCAGTGCAAGCCCTTCAGCTGGTTCATGGAGGTGGTGGCGCCCGACGCGCTCAAGGCCTTCCCGCCGGTGGAGCCGCCCGACTACGCCGCCGGCACCCTCGAGTCGGTGGCGTACCCGAACCTCTGCCTCGACACGCTCAACGGCGGCCGCAACAGCCCGGTCGGGCTCTTCTCGTGCGCCGCCAACCGGACGCACCCGCAGCCCAACCAGCACTGGAGCCTCAGCTGGCACCGCGACCTGCGGCTCTTCCGCAAGACCGACTGCCTGGACGTCCAGGACTCGCATGACAACGCCACCGTCTGGCTGTGGGGCTGCCACAACCAGGGCGGCAACCAGTTCTGGGCCTACGACCGCGACCGCCAGTGGCTCGTGCACCGCCTCCACGGCGACCGCTGCCTGGAGGCCGTCGCCGAGGGCGACACGAAGGCCGTCTTCACGAACCTCTGCGACGAGGCCAACCCGCGGATGCGATGGAACTTCGGCCTGGTCAACCACACGGCGCTCGACCAGTTCTTCGAGGGCCTCTAGCGGCCGCCGCAGGGGAGAAAGCGGTCCGAATCGCTCTGGAGAAGCGCGGCGAGGAGGAAGGACGGGAGGAGGAGGAGCGAATTGGATCTGGTTGTCGCATCCTCGTCACTCGGTCGCACTTGCTTTCTCTCGCCACCCCCTGTCCCGCACTCTTCCCAACTCTCCCCATCTCTTCCCAGCTCTTCCCAGCTCTTCATCTGGTTCTTGCTCGACTCCTCTCGTCCCCCTCGAGTCGCAATTAGCATAAGTTAGTCGGTAGCTTCTTAGTGTTGTAAGCCAGAGGCGGGCAGCATCTCATTAGGCGGCCTCGAGAGCGATGGAGCGTCCTCTTCCTCCGTATCCGTCTCTGTCGCTCCCGCGGGCCGGGGTCAGTAGCGCAAAATAAAGCCATTTACTCTACAACAGTTTAGAAATCCTCCAAATGGATCAAGTTTTTCTCCGTCGAGACGATGATGTCGCAGATCGAACGTGTTGTTGCCCGCTGATCGAGCGCCGTTGCCGTTGATCATCTGGTGGCTGTGGCCATTGTGTGCGAGACCCGATGACTCGTAAATAATTAATAGCAGCACTTAACCACCAGAATTAATCGCGGCAACTCACTCGCCCCGGCCAACACGCTTCGGGCCAGTCCGGGCCGTGGCCGCCGGTGTCGGCGACGCCACGGGAAACAACTTCATCGCGCCAGCAACAACGGCAAGTGTGAGGTGGCGGCGCAGGGGCAGCCTCGGAACCTCGGGTTCCTGCGCTCGGAACCGCCGCGGTCCCGGGGAAGGCGGCTCTCGTTCTTCGCGTGTCTCTCGGACTCGGACGATGCGGGACAGACAGGCCAGACAGGACGGCCGGAGTCGGGGGTCGGGGGTCGGAGAGATCTGGGAAGGACGTCGAGTTCATCCCGTGGCACTTGGGACAAATGCGCCGATCACTCTTGGCCGGCGGCGAGCGAAAGACACGGAGTCCCAACTCAACCCAACTCCTCTCGTCTTCGCCTCCGCCTCCGCCTCCGCCTCTGCCTCGTGCCGGCTGCGAGTCGTTGGAGCCGTTGAAATTCACAGTTACTCGGCCAGATTGATTGATTAAAACAAGGTCAGCAGAAACAACGACCACAACAGCAACAACTCAACGGCAACGGCAACGGCAACGAGCTCGGGAACAACACCATTCCACGGCAAAAACACCGTGTACAACAACAACGAGACCGCGACAACACGAGCGAGCAGCAGCCGCAGAATTTGATGAATGTGCAAAATGTTGGCCAACCAACGACGTCTCGGCCGCTCGCACTCTGAGGTTAGAATTATGCAACCGAGACAGAGCCGTGACAGAGAGGTCTTGATCGCCCCCTCTCGCTCGCTCACTCGCATCCTGCACCGCATTCGCTCAGCCCACCGGCTGCAGGAAGTCGCCGCCGAAGACCGGGACGGAGGCGGGGCGACGAAGGAGGGTCGGAGAGGGCTGGAGGTCGACGGAGCGGCCGACGGAGCGACGGCACGCAGTCGATCCGGTGGCCGGCTGAGGACGGCCGCGGCTGGTTCCCGACTGGTGTTCGGTGTCGCAGTCGCAGTCAGGTGTCCGCAGCAGCGACGGCGGCGCCCCGGGCCACAATTAGGCGAGCAAGTCATTAGCATGCGAGGGGGCGAGCGAAGATTGCGGAAAAGCCGGTGGAAGAGGGAGACCACGGCCGTGGTGGGAACGCGCGAACTGGGTGGGAGGAGCCGAGCCGAGCGCGTTTGGCGAAGGAGCAGAGCGGCGTGCGGACGAGAACTGTTTTCTCTCTCGGGCACGGGACAATTTCGGAAATCGACAGCGTTGCCGGGGATTTGTCGGCAACACTAGTCGAGCCAACGTGGGCCGACGAAGAGCCCTCGAAGAGACTCCGGCTGGGGCTGGGACTGGGGCTGGGCGTAATTGAAAGTGCAGAAACCCTCGACCGTGTTCGACAAGTCGGGGCAGAAACAACAACAGCTAAATACTGCCATGGCAACAGGCAGACTACAACAACAACCCAACAACCCACAACTCAGCAATAGCAATAAAAAGCAATGCTCGATAACGCATGAATTGTTTCTAGAACGAAAGGAAAATATTATTTTCTCCGCAAAACGCCTGGCACAGTAGTCACCGTAGACGACAACAACAGCAACAACAGCAACAACGCGCCACGGGTTAAGAGCAATTTTCTGTTCGGCGAGAGCGGGACGGAGGAGGGGGGAGGGAATCAATCACATGTCGATATCTCGGAGGTTGCCTCAAACCGCAGCGAGGCGGCGAAGCTCAAAACAAATAAAAGGGAGGTAGGGCGGCGGAGACAGAGAGACAGAGAGAGAGAGACAGAGAGAGAGAGAGAGAGAGAGAGAGAGAGAGCAATAGCGTTATCGGTGAGATGCGTTGGCAACGCACAATCGCGGCCCCGCAGAGATACAGATACTGTATCGGCAGAATGCGACGAGGCGACGGCGGTCGTCGCAGATGCCCAGGCAGCAGCGGGGTCGGGGCGGCCGGCCCGAGCGGGAGGGCAGCGATAGGTGGACGGACAGACAGACGGACGCTGGCGGGCCAGATCGCCGGACAGACAGCGCGATCCACGGCCAGGTCGTCGCTGGAGTATCGCGAAGCTGGCCATAAATCAATTGCAGCGAGTGGATTCCAGCAGCAGCAGCAGCAACAACAGCAATCATAACATTGAAATATCCCTCGGGTCATATTTCGGTTGCCGGTGGTTGTTGTTGTTGTTGTAGGAATTATTACTGCTGTTGTTGTTGTTGTTCGCTCGGTTGCCGTCGCCGCCGCCGCTTGAGTAAACATTTTTAAAATGCCCTCTTGCTCCGAGCTGAATGTTTTTGCTGTAGCTATTGTTGTTTTTCTTGTTGTTGTTGTTGTAGTACACATTGCGAAATCCCCCGCCATCGAAAAAAAATGAACAACAAGTATCTGAACCGAAGTATCTCACAATTGACAGATTGTTTTCGTCTCTCGATAACTTATTGTAACAGATTTCGATCGAACGTCAAACGATCGGACGGCGGCCGGTGGGCCCGGGGCCGTTTTCGAGAGGAAGACAAGACAAGGCACAAGCAAACACTCACACACACACACACACACACACCCATACAAAGATTAATCGCACGGACGGACGGACGGACGGACGGAAATCGCTTACAAGAGATAAATCGCTTTTTAAGCATCTCATAAGTCGCCATTCAAGTGTTAATGTTTTGACACTTGCGGCCTTTGGATTCAAAACCTTATGCCTATTATTTTCTTTCCTCTTATTTCGCCCAATTGGTGGCCTCTTCGCACTTCAGTGTCGGGTTTCTTCCACTTCGTTCCGCTACTTTCGCACTTGCCTCCAGCCTCAAGAGCGTCGCCTGGTGTCTTCAGCTGCCGTGGACCAACGCCGAGAGGTCGAGTGGGAGAGTGGGAGGAGAGCGACTGCGACTTGCGGCTCCGGTTCTGGCGGCCTCTGAGACGAAGGTTCTGCAGGAACCGCCGTGGGGCGGAGAAACTCGCGGAGAGTCTCAAGAGTTCTCGTGGCGAGTCGACCGCGGACCGCGAACCAGGCCGGGATCCAGATCATCTGGGGTTTGCGCAGACGTCACCTGGAGTTTCCCGCTTCCCAACTGCATCCCATCTCCGTCGCACTTCCATTCCCAGAAGACTCTCCGCCTCCTCCTCCTTCTCCCCTGCGCGCTCGTCCGCTAGCGTCCGTTGCGGCCGACTTCTAATCGCTTCCCCGGTTATTTAAACGCCGCCTTCAATTATGTTTGTCATAAATTCGCTCCCCGTCTCGCTCGGTTCTCCTCGCTCGTCGCTCTCTCGCTCTCTGGTCGCCACAAATTGATATCGATTTGCATGTTTCAATGAAAAGCTCTTATTAATGCACCGCTCAGTGGAAAGCTTTTAATTCATAAATCAACATCTGTCCGCGGGAAAGAAATGCGCAGCAACAACAACAACAAGAACATGAACATGGCTCTGCCTGGCGTGTGGCGTGTGTTCGGACCTGTTGCAGACCACGACGACGACGTTGGCGACGACTCCCTGGGCAGCGGCGGAGCACTCGAGTCGCTGTCGCTGTCGCCATCTGGCGGCGGTCGGCGGTCGGCGGCGAGCCAAAGTGATTTTAATGAAGTCCCGAAATTACAGGCTGTGGCTGGGAGGGGAATTTGGCTCGTAAAACTCGGGATTGCCCCGGGAATTATGGCCATTTTCCCCTCAATTATTGGGGACATTTTCGCAGAGATTCTCACGTTTTTCTCTCGAGGGAAAAATTTGAAATTTTTCGAGCATTTTTTTCATTGAGAAAATGATGTCCGAATATGTGATCACATTTTTTTCTCAAATAATTTTTCAGTACTGACCGTAGTAATCGTTAATTTAAAAAAAAAAAAAAACTGTTTTTCTCTCATAAGACTTGTTTCTTCTCCCACGAGATAAATATCTCTCCTCGCACGTCTCGATCGCAAACCCACTAATCTCTCGATATCTCTCTGACATTTGATTATCCAGTTCTTCACACTTCTCACACTTCGCCGAATGACCCGCTGATTTGGCTTTGTTGCAGCTGCACTTGGGCAAAATCGTAAAAAAAGCACAAAACTTGGGTGCCGCCGTTCAATGGGATTTTTTATGCTCCATGTTTTCGTTTTTTCCCTCTTCCACCTCTTCCAACTTCTCCTCGTCCTCCTCGTTTCAGCATGATTTTCATTACATGAGGTGTTCGGCGTTGTTGTGGTTGTTGTTGTTGTTGTTATTCTCCATGTGCCGGTTGTTGGTGGTTTTTTCTATTAACAGTTTTGACATTAATTATGACAATCGACAAAACAACAACAGCAACACAGCCACGACGGAGTCTCACGCCTTGTGTCCGTCGACTTCATTCATTTGACATTTCAATGTCAATCGCTCGGCGTCCGCGTCGTCGTCATCGTCGTCCTCGTTGTTGTTGTTGTTGTTGTTGTGAATATTGACCAACCGTTAAATAGGTCGAATGGGAAATATTTTGACAGTTGCTCGCTCTGATTTCACGGGTCAAACGTCAAGTCGAGAGCCGGAATCGAATTGATTACAATTAATAGAGAACGCCCTTCTGATATTTCTATTCGTGTGCGTTTTAATTGCTTTTTCACAATTCCATTCTTCTTTCCTTTCAACATTTAATTACCAATAGTATTTTTAATATTTCTATAACACTTGAACTGGTTGAAACTTTGGAATTCCACATTTAATTCCGGTATTTTACGTCAATTTTCGAGTCAAAATTTGTTCATAAACCATTTTTCGCCCTTTTCCACAATTTCTGTTGACTAACGCAAGTTGAGAAAAAATGTTCCCATCATTGTTCGTTAAATTGAATTTCCCTCCCGCGTTCCCTCTCAATTTCCTCAGCATTTCCCCTCTCCCAGAGTCCTGCTTCCTTGTCCTTGTCGCCGTCCTCGTCCTTTCCGAAGCTTTGCTCACAAATCCCCGAACAAAGCCTTTCCTTCACTCGCACCTCGTCTTTCTCTCTCCCCCTCACACCCGGGCCTCCGCGAGTCGTCTGCGCTTTCAATGAGCGCTCGTAACTCATTAAATAATCCCCGGCAAAATTTGTAACCCCGCCCTGTGGGCTCGGTGGAGGACCTGAGGGGGCAGGAAAATCTTCCGAGTCGCCCCGGCAACGGATCTCGTCCCGGAGCTGCAACACAATCCTTCCGGGAGTTTTCGCCGAGCAAAGGTAGCCGAAGAGGCAGAGAGGGGAGGCGGAGGTCGGCAAAGTTTTTGCTTAGAATTTCGAGTGAATTTTATTATCGTTTGCCGACGGGAGAAGGGGCGGCGTCGGGGCACCCGGGAAATTCCATCGAGACTCGGCTCAGGCATGTTTCGAATAATTTCTTCGGCGGAAATTTCTGCGGTTTTTGTCGTAGTTTCGAGTTAATCGAGTTCCTCTGCAGGCGGCCGTCCCGAGACCGGGGTTTCGAGGGCAACATTTCCGGGGTTTTCGGAGCAATTCCATTGTATTTGTTCTGAGGTTTCTTTGGTCTTGTTAGTGAAAACTAAGTTCGGCTTCCAGGCATGCTGGAGTTTTATTGAAGTCTACGTGGGGAATCCACGATTTAAAAGACAATGGTTTTGTTTACAGGAATAAATTGTCGTAAAATTAGAAAATTTTTAGATTTTTACTCAAATTCAAATTTGGCGTCTCTTCCAAAGCCACTGAAGGATCGGGGCTGGCCTGCGATATTTCGAAACATCTGCGATTGTTTCGCGAGCAGCCGTGGCTCGATTCGCCTGCCGCGACAGCAACAACAATAGGAACAACAACAACAAGAACTGTCATTACAACAGTAACCACTGCAGCAACAAGAACTACGGCAACAACAACAACACGACTCGTGTTGCCCACAATTGACCCAAAGCCAATCGCAGTCGACGTCGACCGCGCACGTTTCGGCGATTGTTCGATATTTAAAAAAAACTGTGCCTACTTTTATTGCCGACGATCTCGTACACAGACTTTTATTGCTATTCATCCATTTATTTTTACATTTTTCTCCTCTTCCTTATTTAATATTTTGCTGCCTACTTCATTTTATTATTAAATCTGTGGAACTTTGATAAATTTATTATTATTATTATACATTTTTTTGAATAATTTATTTAATTTCCATCACTTCTTTGAGTGTTTTCATGATGTCGGATTACTCAGTTTCGAATATTTTCAATGATAATTTGAATATTTTTTCCGCTTTGGCCAATTGCGACGATTCAATCCTTCTTCCTTCTGTCGGCCATTAAAATTGATGGCTTGGGAAAACGTGACTGTGTCACGAGTCCCGGAGACACTGTGTTATTGTTGTTGTTGTTGCTGTTGTTGTTGCTATTGTTGGTGCCAAGGAGCAACTGCAGCAACAGGCAACCAGCAACAACAACAAGCAACAAACACGGCTCGCAACGAACGCCCAGCAACAACAAAGCATTAGCGCTCACAAATTGTTTTATTGCCGATTGTTGTGGCCAGTTGTGCTGTCGAGCAGTTGTTGTTGTTGTTGTTGTCCTCGTTGTTGTTGCTCTGCAGTTGGCAATAAAAGTCTGTGTTTTTATTGCCAATGGTGGAGAGAAAAATTGCGGAAAAGGTATTTAGCGAGCCCAATGACTGAAGCGAGAAATTGTGAAATATGATTTCCAGAAACGTCGAACACCGCGAACACCGCGAAAACAACGAAAAGTACGGCGAATTCAAATTGCAACAGCAAGTAAGTTTTTCAATTAACGCAGGTCCTTGGGCTTTGGGTCCTGGGGAAAAAATTAAATATGTTTAAAAAAATCCCCGACCCCGAAGTCGGCCGCATGTTTCGGCTCAGGCCAAGCCGCGGTCTCCACCCGGGCCCACGAAGTCGGCCATGCAAATGCGCAGTTGCCGACATGTTGTTGCCATTGTTGTTGTCATTGTTGTTGCTCCTGTTTCTGGCGCGGCTTCTGCGGCCTGCGAGTCCGACTGGAGCCCGCCGCGAAAACACTTGTTCAAATTTTAATTTCAACATTTTCCTGTTCTTGTTTTTGCGATCGCTTTTGCTAGTTTTTTATTTTTGTTTTTGTTTTCCCATTTCATAGCCACGTTGACATTCGTGCGGCCAACCCACTTCCCTCTCGCTCTCTCTCACCCAGTCTTCGGACTGTTTCGGTTCCTCTCACTCGACTCGACTCGACTCGACTCGCTCGCTCGCAGACCTTCCGAGGCGGCTGCGATCGAGCTGGGTTCAAACGTCTGCCTGTCGTCGTTGTTCGTATTTGGGGCCAACAAAACGGTAGGTGGTTGTTGTTGCTGTTGTTGTTGTCATTGAGGTTGTGCTCGTTGTTGTTGCCGTCGTTGCTGCAGCTGCCGCGGCCCGCGGTCCGCAGTCGCCGCCCACGCAGGCGCGCCCGACACTTGCTCAAGCTTAAACGCTTTTTAACGAACGACCGCCGTGGCCCGGGGCGAGTGTGAGAAAAACGAGCCATGGGCCAAGGGTCGATGGCGGGGTCCGGAGCCCAGAGTTCGCCCGAGTGAGCTCAAGGTCCGAAAGACTGCAGAGGGAGTGAAAATTTCCCGAATTCAAATTCAAAGGCAGAGAATTTTTAACTGTCATTAGAACAAAATATTGTAAAAACGACTACAACAATTCAAAATTTATAACATCTGAATAACAAATATTTGAATTTTTGAAAAATTTAATAAATTGATTTTCCAACTACGAGAATCTCCATCAAAATAAAAAAAAAGTTGTTAATTTTTTCCATGAAAAATTTCCGCAGTTTCTGCTAAATCGCGGTACGTCTGTCAAAGCGAAATTTCCCTGCTTGGGAATTTTTTTGACCAACACGGCTGCTGGCGTCGGACGAGTGGGACATTTTTCGACCCAAGTGCCGGGGAAATTTCGCTAAAGAGCTGTCGACGCCGGACACCGCCGGCACATTTCAATTACCGGCCACAGACGGACGGACGGGGACGTGTGAAACCTAACAAAGGGGGGGGGGGCTCTGTAGAAGAAGAGGAAGAGGAGCAAGACATACCGCGATGGCGTCCATGACGGCGTTGACCATTTTGACAGATCCCGGCGCCGCTGCCTCCAAGTGTTGACATTTAATTCGGGGCGCCAATCAATTTTCCGCCGTGTCTAATCCGGCCCGGGTCGTCTGTCTGTGTGTGTGTGTGTGTGTGTGTATGTGTGCGTGTGTGCGCGTGGTTTTCGTATCCGGCAGCTGGAGTATCTCGTCGATCTAATCCCGAGCTCGGCGCCGCCGTCGCTCGGGCGGTGAAAGGAAAATCCTCGACGTCGTCTGCTGGGGATTTTCCTCGGCCTCCACTTGAGGTGGGACTTTTCCAGTTGTTGCCGTTGGACTTCGGGCTATATTTCTCGATCCACTTGTTTCAATTAAAATCGCAATTAATTAGATTCTCCGTTGTTTGCTTTCGATTTGCAATTTCATTTCTCATTTGCCTTTTCCATTTTCAACTTCAATTTGCCTGGACTTTCATTTTCCACCTTTTCCTCCTGTCCTTCTCTCCATCCGCTCGTTTCCCGATATTTCCAATTCACTCTTTATTGGCGACGATTTTTCACCTTTTCAATTAACAATTTTTCACTCTGGGATTCACTTTGGAATTGCTTTTTTATTTGATTTTTTTCACCAAACACTTTTTTTCACTTTTTCACTTTTCGCATCAATTTCGTTTCTAATTATCATTTCGTCACATTTTGAATTCTTGGGTTTTAATTTGTTACTATTTTTTTCAGTCAAAAAATTTTTATTTTTCCATTTTTTTGTTTCATTCGTTCTTGTTTGACTTACGACGAGCTGGGGGGAGATTTTTTTGATTTTTATTGAATGCAAGACGAACTGTTTTGGTTTCGACAAAGAGGACTCAAAATTATTTTCCTGTAATTTTTCCCTTTCTTTATTTTAATTATTATTTTTCCCTTTCTTATAACTTTTTCGACTACTCCAATTACTCCGAGACCTTTCGACAGCCTCCCAATCACGCCCAGCCCAACCCCACCCTCCAAGACCCCCCGAAACCTCCACGAGATCGATCGTTAGTCTACGAAGCGCAATCAACAGCTGATCGTGAATTAGAAAAAATACGTAGTTGTTATTTTTCATTACTACATCGACCGCAGCGAGAAAACAAAATCGAAAATCCATTAAACTAATTTAAATTTTACTTCCCATGCGGTAACAACAACAAGATCCTGGTCGAGAGAATTGAAAAACTCTATTAAAACAACAGCAGCAACAAGCGGTGAACAATGAAGAAATAAAAACAACAACAACAACAACAACGGTATTAACAACAACCTGCCACCAATATTCACATAATTTCATCGATCACCGGGCGCGATTGTTGAAAATTTACACGGCGAGTGGATCACGAACCAAGGCAACAACAACAACGACAAAAACAACAACAACAAGAACAACAAATACGAGAAACAACAATAGTTACAACAACAACAATGGTTACGCCAATAATCACTACATTACAGCAACAACAGAACAACACATTTTTATGTAGCAGCAACAAGTTGTAAGCGCATACAACAAAAACATGCTCGACCACGAGCACCACAGGAACCGCACAACAACAACAAGAAGTCAACAAAACAACAACAGCAACAAAAACAACAACAATAATGACATCAAAAACATTAGTAAGTCATGGACAGACGACGTGGCCGGCTGTGGTTTTTTCTCGCCGTTTCTCGTTTCTACCTATTTTCGGCCCAGACAAAGCGATCGCGGATCGAGGAGGGGACGGGGATGGGGACGGGGAGGGGGGAGGCATCGGTCAGGAGTGCCCGATATTGGTCAGGAGTGTCGAGTGGAGCCGCGCGGCCGCGACGGGGCGGTGGCGAGGGAGGTCGGTCGAAAATAGAGCCATACGGCCGACAGATCGGGGCGCGATCGAGGTCTGCCGGAGAGTTCGAGCGAGAGCGAGAGAAATGCAGGCCAGGGACAGGGGATGGAGTCGGTGGAGAGCGCGCTCTTTGAAGACAACTCGAGGCGAGGGATTTTTCCCGAAGCCAGAGATGGATTCAGCAAACGTCTTCCTCTCGACCTCACCAACTTGTCAAGCCGAGTGCGATCGGTCTGGCCGTCTGTCTGTTCGGTGCGATCAGTCTGCCGTCCGCCGTCCGCCGTCTGCTCTGCCCATCTGTCTGCCGTCCCGATGGCTGCGCACATCGGCTCCACTGTCTGTGTTTGCGTTTTATTGGAGCCCATCCGACGGAGCGACGATAATAACAAACTCTGACTACGATTTACGGACGCTTCGAGCCGAGCTTTTAGATCCGCACAGCCATAACAGCAGCAAAACACGCACCACCAAAAATTAGTATTACAACAACGACAACAAGCCATCGATCCGACAACAGGTAGGTGTTGAATTTGTTGACATTTCTGGCTTGATTCATAAATTACAAGTTTTATCTCTGTTTTATGCAAAGCGAACCATCGAACGCCGAGTTACGGCACCTCGATTCGAGACGCTTTCACGGACCCCGACAGATAAGCTGGAAATTTGAATTTCGGGCTAAGGTTTTCCGACACCTCCTCCTCTCTTTCTGCTCCACCCCATCTTCGCCTCGGCCTCGGCCTCGGACAAATGCTCAATATTTCATTCCGTCGATGTTGAGGGAAGTCGCCGGGGTGTTTAATGGCGTCTTCCCCAATTACAGGGACGTGGAGGAGCCCCGGAGGCCTCGGAGCCCTCGCGAAAAGGCTCGACGCGCCTCCGACCGATTTGGGGCCGGAAATCGCAGGCACTTCCGCGATGAAACCGCGTCTGGGGAATCATTTCAATTAGAAAATGAAAATGAAAATGAAATACAAAAATCCCGCATTGTTTTCCCCACTGGTTGGCGGTTTCTCCCCGTGTAGCCGACGCCGAAGCCCCCAGACCAATGCTGATGACAACGGCGAACAACAAAAGCAATGAACTTGAGACGCGAGCCGTAAAAAGCCAAATAAATCGAACATAAAACGCACGATATTCGCGAAAATACAAATTCGAGAAAAAAGACGACGACTACATAAATAACAATCTAGTCCGTGAAGAGCACAAAAAAAACAATTCCGCGAACGATATAGAAACCAAAACTACAACAACAACAGCGATGGAAAAAAACTCGCTGACCAAGAGACACCGATCGGCGCGAGTCGAGGAAGACCGGCGGAAGCGCTCAAAGCGGAGCTGATCGCGATACACAGAGAGAAAAAATGCAAAAAACACAAGAATCAAAAAATTCATGAAAATCATATTTTTGAATTTTTGGTATGTTGACTTCCTTAGTTTATGGAAATACAATTTCGTTTCAACGACATGGAAGAAAGTGTTTTTACAAATTTTATTAAATTATCCATTTCTTCTCGGCGACATTCTCATGCAGTTTCAGATTATTATGACGCACTTTTTTTTAAATCTTTTTAATGACGACCTGGCGACCCTGGATGACGACTTCTCGAGCACATTCTCCGTTTGTCCCCAGTGCATCGCGGCAGCCAAGTTCAGTCGGTGAACCTCGCGGAACGACAGATAAATAAAACAATCGACATCGACATCTGCCGGCGACACAATAAAATAGGGAACAGCGCAACAACAACAACAACACGGGGAGCAAATCGAGTGAATAAAACAAGGCTGAAGGAGCCCACAGATCGATGGGAAAGAGACAGCCGGCCGCGTAGAGACAAATTTAGAAAACGAGTTCTCTGCGAAGTTCTAGGGAATTCTTCGAGCTGTGCTGCTGCTGCTGCTGCTGCTGTTGCCACTGGTTCTCGGGTCGTCGCCGGTGAGTTGGCCAAAAAAGGAATTGAAAGCGAAAATCGCGAAAATAAAAGTAAAACCAAATGGGGAAGACGAGCGAACAACACAAAGCCGTAGGAGGGACGACGGCGACGACGGCGAATGCATTTCCAAAGGGGAAACTCAGCGAGCTGGAAGTTTATTTAGAGCCAATAAAATATGCCGGCAGAGCAGCCGTGGAGGTGATGACGGAACATGGGAAGTGGTTTTTTAGCCAAATTAAAAATAGTCTCGCGCAGACGGAGACGAATCGACATGAGGGAGCAGTCAAAAGACTTCATGATTTGCGAGCAGGCGTGGGAAGGAAAAGGAAACTAATTAGGAAGGAAATAATGGATAATTGCCGATGACTGATTGTGAGGAGAATGGGAGATGAGGATAATTGAATAGTACGGGAAAATTTGAATGAAATACGAATGTTTTTCTATCAATGACTTGTTTTCCAATTGATTCGCCCCATCGCGTCCCGAAGCAATTAGCATAGATTTTTTTCTAATAACGATCGGCGACAGTCGTTCGTTCGGTCGCCGTAATCGGGAGTGGGAAATTAATTATTGATTTGCAACAGACTTGCGCGAGGTTCCTGCGCCTGCTGATGGAATGTTTCGATAGATTAAGAGAATTCCTCGATTGCACGCGAACGATCGGTGGATCGGGCTGGCGACTCATTTCCTTATCGGGATCGTAAAAATTAATTGATTTATTGAACCGACTTCTTGACACACTCGCGCACGCATACGCGCCCAGGACTCGCCCGAGCTGCCAGACATCGGCTCGGTTTTGAAAATCGATTGGAGCAGAAATAAAAAAAATCCCAAAAATCGGCCATTTCGATCGGTCTGGCAGCGCCGCAAGTGCATGTGGAGTGCGTGCGAGTGGCGCGGGTTGCGTTTTCTTATCAGCAACAGGCAGGCGGCAACGGCGCGGCAGCGGCAGCAACAACAACAGCATCGCCGCCGCATCAACAACGAGAGCGGCAAAAAATTTATGAGTTGCTTCTGCAGAACGAAAGCGACGTCAAATGAGATCCCAACAAAAATAAATATACCAAATATTGTAGTTGTTGTTTTTGTGGTCGTTGTTGTTATTATGATTGTCGCTGTCGTTGTTGTTGTTGTTTTTGTTGTTGCTGTTGCTGTGTTTGGGAACGAACCAGCAGCAGAAGGAGAAGAAGAAGGAGAATAATAAGAAGAAGCGAACGCATTGTTGGCACGAAATTGTTTTATTTACACGCAGAGCTCTAAATACTCTTTGTTGTTGTTGCTGTTGCTGTTGTTCTTGTTGCTGCTGCTGTTCTTGCGCTGTTGTCTTTGCCGTTGCTGCTCTTTCATTTTGCCTTTGTGGTCTCCGTTGGTTGTTCTCATTGTTGTTGTTGTTGGTGTCTTTTTTTGATAAGCAACTCGTTGACGAGGGACAAAACTCGGGCCAACGCGGTCCCATTCGTGTTGAGGTAGGTTCGCGTCGCCTCGGCGCGCCTCGCATCGGCCGTGGCTCGGCCGGCGCGATAAGAGCGATGGGAGCCAAGGTTGCCACCTTCTCGAAATGTGCCAAATGCGGTACTGCTCGCCTCAAAAACTCAACAAACATCAAATTTGAATAGTTTTAATGCTTTTCTGAGGAGGAAACTAAGATTTCCCTTTGGGGGAAATTTTTTGAAAATTGTGATTTTTAAAAAAAAGTTTTGGATTCAGAAAATCAATTTGTTGCGTTGAAACAAAAATTTCCCTTCAAGGGAAATTTTTTGAAATTTTAGATTTTGACAAAAAATCACTGTTAATGCATTTTTGAGTTGGAAATATGCAATTGTCTGGTAGACACCAAAATTTCCCTTCGAGGGAAATTTTTTAATATAACATTTTTCGATCAAATTACTCAATATGAACACATTTCCATATGAGACATCAATCTTTTATCAATTCTCCAGCGAGTTACAAAATTTCCCACCGAAGGAATGTGTGAATGATTAATCTCTGCACTTTAAAGCAGATAATAAAACACATATTTATCAAAATTTCCTCCATTATTGCTCTTTCTCCCAAATTCATCACTCATTTTTTTCTCGCGTGCTTTATAAAAATGGATTTAATCCTGCTCTCAGCCCGAAATCATCTGCCTTTCATTTCAATTAGGCGTGTGTATGTCGCAAAATTAATGCCCACCGAGGCGGAGGATGAAGGGCGATGGAGCGAGGTGAAAGGGGGAGGGGGCTGAGGAAACCCCACACGCATGCAACATAAAACCCCCGATCATGTTGTATTTCCTGATGTTGTTGTTCTGCCTCTGTGAACAGCCTCTTGGCAGCAATTTATTGTTGTGCCTTTTTAGGTAAAAAAGGTTCTGGAAAGGATCTTTTATTTTGGCCTCTTTCTGTGCTCGCGCTTGGGCTGTTGTTCTTGTTGTTGTTGTTACGTGAATGCTTTTTATTGCTGCTGCATTTGATGGAGGTGTTCTCATTGTTGTTGTTGTCGTTGTCGTTGCCATTGTGGCTAAGTGTTTTAAAGGCTTTCGCGACGCGTCTGGAGTCAACGGACGACGCTCGGCTTGAGGTTTCTTTTATTGCTTCTTCCCTACAATAATCTTGTTGTTGTTGTTGTTCGGGTTCTCATTTTATTGTAGCAGTCGATTTTCTTGTTGCTGTGGTTGTTCATGTTGTTCTTGTTGCATTGCAAATTTCACTGCAGTTGTATTTCGTTCTTTCGCAAATGTTTCGATTTTTTGCGATTTCTGTAGCTGTTCTCGTTGTAGTCGGTTTATTATGCAACCAGTTGTTGCTTGTTGTTGTATTTTTCGTTGACAGCTCTTATTTGTATAGGTGTTGTTGCTGCAGCCGTCGTCGTTGTTGCTGCTGCGGCTGCGGCTGCTGGTGTGTGGCGACTGCCGATTGAGTGGGTCGTCGAACCCCGGGTCGCGGATTTCGCTCCAACTGAAGGTGGGATTTTTTCGGCGAAAAATTCAAATGTGGATTTCGAGTTTGATTTCGAAAATTTCCGAGAATTCGGACGGCGAAATCAGAAGAAAATTGCAAATGAATTAGGGAAAGAAATCGCGCTGAAATTGAAATGTGATCGCTTTGGGAATTTATCGCTTTGCCGTCGAGGGGACGCGAGATTTCCGTAAAATTCTCGTCCGCGTTCGCCCACGGAAAATACGGCGAAATCCTTCCTGCCGGCCCCACAAGGACGAAGGCAGCGACGGGGTTCGACGCAAAAGGCCATAAAAATGTCGATAAAAAGAGACAGCGGAAGGGACGGAGAGACGCGATAGAGAGAGAGAGAGAGGGAAATAAATGCTCGTTACGCATGGGTGCATTGCCCTCACACACACACACACACACACACACTCACGCATGCCAATAGTCTCCACAAAAGTCTCCACACGTCGCCACGAGACCTTGCGAAAACTTCCTTGAACTTGTGAAGATGGGAATTTTTTTTAATTCCCTCCTTTCGTCGTCGACTGATTGCGATTTTGTTGTCGTTGGTTGTCGTTGTTGTTGTTGTAGCGATCAGCGGGCGCGATTTTAATGGCTAATGAAATTGCAATAACAACAAATTGCAGCGAAGCGGCGAAAGGGCAACAACACAAATGTACCAACAACAACAACAAATAGTGCACATGTGCGAATCTCGCATTAAAATGTATTTATTTATTTATTTACTTTTGAGATTTTAATGAGCCCCGACAACAACAACAACAACAACGACGACGACGATGATGATCTGCTCAAAAATGCAACACATGACGGCGGGCACGTTGTTGTTGTTGTTGTAAACATCAGACACATCATGTGAAAAAAAAATGGCGAGTGACAGCGCGAAAATCGAACAAAGCGAATCCCGAGAAGACAAGATAAAGGGAATAAAAATGAATGAAGAAAAGAATAAAAAATAATAAAAAACTAATAATAAAGAATAAAAAATGAATAAAATAAAAATGAGCGAAATACAAAGACTGAAAAAGTGTACATAAAAAATTGTTACAACAAAAAACATGATAAGTTCAAGCAACAATGAAAAATGTTGTAATTGAAAAACTTAGCATAAAATCCAGCAGCTGCAAAAGCAATCCGCTCGATAGGAAAACACACAGATACACACATTAACACCAACACAAGCGCAACACGCAGATGGCAAGCGATTAGATACGCTTGCGAATTCATAAAAAATTACAACAATAACAACAACAACAACACTAGACAACCACGACAACATGATAACAATTAAAGCAATCGATTCGCAACGATGGTGAATTCTGGAATGTCTTCCCTCGCCGCTGGAGTTGTTGTTGTGTTGTTGTTGTTGCTGTAGGTGTTGTTGTTGCTGTAGGTCTTGTTGTTGTTGTTGTTGCCGTCCCTATCGTTCTCTCCCCAGTCGTCGCCGTCGTTGTTTTCAATTTGTTCGACGGTGTTTTTGCACGCCCTCGGTGTTGTTTCATCTGTGTTTCTTGGGGGATTTTTTTTTTATCAACGAAAATCATTTTTTTCGTTTTCTTACACATATTTTTGATCACCGTTTCTGATATTTTTCGATAATTTTCTTTATTTTCTCTAAACGCCCCAACTTCTCTCCACTGACAGTGGTTTTGCGACCATGTCTGGTTTCGTTCGCTGGTGCACTGTGTTGTTGTTGCTGCCGCGCTCTTATGCTGTGCTTCCTCTTCCACCTCTTCCTCTCCCCTTCCCCTACTCCTCTTCTTCATCGACGTCGACGCCGTCGTCTCCGTCATCTTCTGACCAATGTCGCTCATGACGCAACGGCTTTATTTTTAGCCAGCGGACTCAGTCGCCGCACCGTCGCTCGCAGCTGCGGCTCCGGCGGCTCCGTGGCCCACTCGCCGCCGCCCGCCCACCGCCGCGATCCTCCCGCCCGCACCCCGCACCCCTCGCCCCCTCGGTACCTCGCTCGCCTCGCCCTCGTCCTCCTGCCGGAGCCACTCGAGCCCGGCCAATTGACACAGAAAACAATTGCTTGAGATTCGCAAATACTCGGCTCCCCTCGCTGCCTCGGCCCGAGCCGCGGGCGGGGCCGGCCTGGCCGGGTCTCCGAGTTATCTGCCTGAAGAATTTGTTTGCTCTGCGTCGACGGGTCGCCGTCATCGGCGGCGTCAGCGCCAGCTTCGTCTGGCAACGAAAGGCGTGCGAAAGTCGGGGCTTTGTTTTTGATCCGATTCTTTCACCCCGCCTAGTCCGTTGAATGGGTCGAAATTCGCAAAATAGAAGCAACAACAACAATCGCAACAACAACAACAATAAATTAGCCGTCTGTTTGGGCCGCAATGAATTCGATGGATTGGCCCAGATGATCGATTTGTGGCAATCACCAGTGGGAGTGGGAGCCGAAATCAATTTGCATTCGAATTTTCTACTTCCGTTTGATTTAACGGCGGAAATGTATTCAGGAAAAAATTTAAAAAAATAACAACAAAAAATGCAAACAATGAATTGGCAAATGAAAGGTAGAAAAACAATTGAACAAATTGAACAATTGAATGAGAAGATGAATGAAAAGGATTCAAGAAAATGTCGAAATGTCTCCTGACTAATTTAAATCAATGTCAAAATCGAAATTGGTATTGCTCTAATCAAACGAAAAATATGTCTCTAAAACAAAAATTAAAAAAAAAAAACACTAAACATTGATTTTAAATTAAAAATGATTTTGTAGCAGAAGAAATTGTTTCTAGCAAAAGAAATTGTTTCTGGCAAACAGAAATATTTTTCTCACAAACAAATATTCGTTTCTCATAACAGAAATGTTTTGCAAGTAGGCAAAAATGTGTTTCTCATAACAAAATGTTTTCGAATAAGCAAAAATGTTTCTCTAATAAACAAATTTGTTTTCGAAAACTTCACAATCGCGTCGTGCGCCCCTCGTCGCGAGACCGCGAACAGTCCGGCGTGCATTTAATTAAATCCCACTCGTTCCCTCCAACCCCAACCCCAACCCCATCGTATTCCAATTAAACTAAAGGGCCCTCGACGCCAGCCGCGCGAGGTTCGCACCCGGCTAATTTGCATAGTAATTCACTAAAATTCGCATCAACCCGTTCAGTCCTGGAGTGCAGGACGAGGCCCTCGGACTCCTCACGGCATTCAAACTCATTACTTCGGCAAATTATCTCACGAAACTTCTTCCTTCTTTTTTTCACTTTCATTCCGCAATTTGAATTCGCTGTTTTTGTTTTTTTTTTCAATTTTGGTTTTATTTTTGCAATTCAAATTTTATTCTTTCAATTTGTGACTTTATTTTCTCAATTTTGCATTTATTCCTGCATTTGTCGTGATGAATTTATTTCTCCGAATCTCACGTTTCGCTTTTGAGTTTATAAATTTCGTTTTATTTATTGTTTCCTCCCGATTTCTGTGCATTTATTAATTTTTTGTTATTATCCTTTTGACATTATTTTCGTTCACGAGAATCTTGCACTCTGGGATTTAAATCTTAATTCTTTAACTTTGTTTTCATTTTCAGCTTTTGTTATTTTATGTTATTAGCATTTTTTTCCTCCTACGTTTTTGATTTTTGTAAACTCTTTAAATTTGTATTTCCTCTAAATTTTGTTCACGATTCATTATATTTTTTCTTTTCTCATTTTTGCTCATTTAGCCAAAAACTACTCTTTCGCGTCAATCCTTTGCCTATCTCTGATTTTGCTGCCCCAAACCCCGGGCTGGCGCGCGATCTGTCTGTCCAGCGCTCGTCTGTCTGTCCGACTGCTTCTTCTTGTTCTTCTATCCGCTGTCTGTCGGTTGTTTTACTGGCGTTTTTATTTTTATTCCCCTCTTTGTTTCGCGGCCGTTCTTCGTCTCGTTTGTTTCGTGTGTTTTGTCTTCGTTATTTTCGCGATGGCGCTGTTGCCTGTTGTCGTTGCTATCGTCGTTGTTGTTGTTGTGGTTGTTGTTGTTGTTGCTGTTTTAGTTGTTGCTATTATAGTGGTCTTTTGTTGTTGTTGTTGTTGTTGCTTTCTTTAAACGACGTTCGTCGCTGCGTTGGATGCGTTTTTATGTTGATTTTTCGCGTTGGCGGATTTCGACCGAAGAACTTTTTCGTCGTCTTCTCCTCCCCCCGCCCCCTGTCGCGTTTCTTCCACAATTCCTTTCTGGTTTTCCCCCGCCCCTCCTCCTCCGCCTTCGCTTCCGCAAACCTGGTTCCTCCAGGAAACGCGGAGCAGAGGCGGAGCTCGATCGATTTCGCCACCTGGGCTCAACCGCAGTCCATCCGTCTGTGTCCCTGCCTTCCGCTTTCTGTCTGGCTACCGATCTACCGATCTACCGATCATTCCCTCGGCCTTCCAACCCTCCATCCGTCAACTCTTTCAACCCGCGGAAGACCCGAACGACGGCAGCTCCATCGAGCGTGTCGACTGCGATTTCCCGAGGCGTTGGACGCGCCCAGCCACGGCCCAGAACCGATCGCTCGATCGGGCCGAAATTTCGCGATTCGTCGGGTCTGGCCCTGGCTCCGGCCCGGCTCCGGCTCGGGCTCGGGCTCCGACCCCGCCGTGTCTCCCGCAGATACTGAGCGTTGAACTTGAACTTGAGGCTCCCCCGCCGCGCGCCTCCGCCCGTCCTTGGCGCTCGCCGCCATCTTCGTCGCCGCGAACGGCCGGCTGGATGCACATGAAACGCTAAAAAAACTCGCGAACGCCACAGAGAGCGAAGTCTGCACGTGTGTGTGCGTGTGTGCGCGCATAGAAAGACTGAGAATCTCGTGGATGCCACTGGGTTTTATTTATTTTTATTTCCTTTCATTTCGATTCGATATTTTTTCACTTCCCGCTCGGAACTCGGGGCACACGGTTTTCATTGCAATTAGCGACGCAGGCAGACGTGGCGACTTGGCCAACAACAGCAATGACAACAACAACTACAACAACGAGAACGACATTAAACCTAATATACCGCCGTCCACCAGATCGGGCCCATCGACGGAGTGTCCGCAACTTCGCCCGGCGACGACTCGATCTCGACCACGATCTCGACCACGATCACGACCACGATCACGACGACTGCGACTGCGACGAGCACGCGTCGGGCCAACGGAGACTGAGCTGAAGTCGCGATCGACTGAGCGCCGGCGACGATCGCGATTCGCAAACACGCCGAGAGCCGCCGCCGTCGTCGTCGCCACCTCGCCGTCGTGTGGGGAGTGTGGGGAGTTTCGTGCCGTGGTGGGAAAGAGCGAGCGCCACGCGAGCCGCGCACGTCGCTCTCTCTCGGCGACTCTCTCGGGTCTCTGGCGTCGCTCGCTCTTCCCGTCCTCGACTCCGCAGCAGCAACAACGAGCCCAGGGACCCGGTTTATTTGCACGAAGCATCGCAGGCCAGGCAGCAGAAGCAGCAACGGACACAACAACAGCAACAGCAACAGCAACAACAACAACAGCGACCGCATCAACTCCGCGGCCACTGATAAAACGATTGCGCTCAACATGTGGTGAATTCGTCGCCCGCTCTCACTCTCGATCGCTCCCTCTCCCTATCTCTCTCTCCCTATCTCTCGCTCTCTCTCTCTCTCTCTCTCGCCGGCTGTAACTCTCGCTCTCGGCGACTGCGATGAACTCATCCGTCAGCGGCAAAATAGAAGCCGGTGTTTGTTTATTTTTTGGCTCTTGCGAGCTCCTCTCATTGTTTTCGTTTTCGTTTTCGTTTTATCATCATATGTTCTTCGCCCCGTCTCCCTCGGGCGCCCACACGTGTTCCGCCAACCGCTCGCTCTCTCCCTCTCCCTCTCACTCTCTTCTCCCTCTGGCCCTGCTTGTCCAACTCCCTCGCTCTCTAATCTCGGTCTTGTTGCGTCCGCTCATTATTTAATTAAACACAATATTTGAAATTATCGGAGTTGTTGTACTGCGTCGCATGGTTGTTGTTCTTGTTGTTGATTTTTTTCTTGTTTCTAATACTTGTTGTTGTTTCTGTTTCTAGATGTGGTTTTTGTTGTGCTCTTATCAGCGGTTTCGGTCAACATTTCTAATCGTCGTCGGCTGTCAACCATTTGCGGATCTGTTTGTTTTTCCTTCCCGCTCCGGCGCGTCGTCGTCGGGAATTCGGCGGCGGGCTGGGCGCCCGGGGATAGGCCGCGATTTGCTCGCGCCTCCGACGCTCGAGGTACCGACTGGAGTTCGATGGTTCGCGAAACGTGTTTACCCCGGACACAAACCTCGCGCCACCAAAATTCCCCGTTCAAGGAAATTCCCTCCTCCTCGCTTCCTTTCCCTCTCTTCCTATTCCACCACCCTCTCACACACACAACACGGAGGCCGCTCGAAGGCCTCTCAGCCGGCAGCACTCGGGCTAAAAGCGTTCGCTCACAGAACGACAGACAGACAGAGAGAGGGCGAGAGTGAGTGGGAGAGAAGGAGTGGAGAGAAGGAGCATAATTATCGTAATGGCTGCTGCGACACAAAGGCCTGCATTATCCTCAAGGAGTAGGTGAAGGAGGGAGGGGAGCAGGCACAGCCTTCTAAGGACGACGGCGACGAGAAAGGAGCCCGCTGAGTGGAGTCCGAGGAGCCTGAACCGAGGCCAGCGAGGGGAAATTAAAGTCTTGCTCGAGCCGGCGGGCCCGGTGAACGCGAGATCCTCCGGCTGATGAAGCGGGCTGACGAAAACCTGCCTCCCCGGGCTCATTAGGACAACCGCCGAGTGACAGCCATCTCGACGGCCGGCACTCAATCTGGTCAAGCGCGCCGATGACGGCCCGCGATAGGCCGAGCGGGGCCGCGAACGCCAGGCGAGATGCAATAATAAATTATTAACGAACTGCCAAATGTCTGGAGCCACAGCCACGTCCAGGTCCACGTCCACGTCCCCGCAGCCGAGACGCCGAGACGCGGCGGCGCGATAAGCGCGAATAGTTAATCCATCAGCCATTGAAGCGAGGCGGGAGGGAGCGGGAGCGGGAGAGGGAGAGGGAAGGCCATCAGACAGCAGACGAGTTCAAAGCTCAGGCGCAGCGTGTCTGGCAATTGGCAATAAACTGGTCAGCGGGCGAGCGCCTAAATCGCAGCATTAATCCTAATGCAAATGCGAAAATTCTGCCAGACACACAAACAACGGCAGCCACAATGCAAATAACACAGAAGGAACTCACAAAAAATAGAAAATACTCGGCAAGTGGAAACTACAGAATTGAAAATAAAAGGCCAAAACAACCCAGACAAATAGCAACAGAAACCGCCGTAGCGTGGACGAGGAACACGCGCAAAAGAGCAAACGGAAAAACGAGGTGGAAACCGAGAGGAAAAAGTCAAATCAGCGCTAAGTCCCATTGGCAAATCAACGAAAAGGAACCAACGCTAGAACCCGAGAGGGGACGAAAAATATTGCATTCCCCGAGTAAACCATAAATTACCACCTCTGATCCCGTGGATTACCGAACACCGGCCGGCGACCGGCGAGCGAGCGCTTTGCACAGTTGTTCTTCCATTTGCCATCATTATTGGCGGCGAGTATTTAATATTTCGGCGGCCACGGCGACACTGCGAGAAATCAAAGTCGAGTGCCCGAGACTCTCGCAACTCGATCTGAATACCGGCAAGTTTGGATCCCCGGCCAGTTTCAAGTGCCTCCTTTGCGGGAAACGCGGCTCAGGTCGCGTCCTTGGTTCTCGCTCAGTGCAGATCCGCGATCGCGATACGAGAATGCCGCAAATGGCAAGTGGTGCAGCCGTCGCCGGAGCGGAAAATGGGGAATCGAGGCGAACGTAGCCTTCCATGTGCAACCAGCTCGACGAACCCGCTGCCCCATGTGCGATCGGGATCGCGATCGGGGTGGAATCGAGTCCAAGAGGCCGGTGCTGGCGCGGCCCGGTGACATTTGCACACATTTTCCTCCGAATGCGCCACCCGATGCCGGGCGCACTCATTGCCGACCAGTTGGTGGTCCACGGCCTGCCAGGGAGAACCTCAGAAACGTCCGGATTCCGCGCGGGCGGCACCTGACGTTGTCAATCGGCCGCCGGGACGGGAATAACTCGGCCCATCGTCGTCCTCGGCAACAGCAACGAGGCCCACAGCCAACCACATGCTCGTTGTCCGAAATGTTGGCAGAGAACAAAACGGCGACGGCGATCTCGCGAGCAGATTTAAATTGAAGTATTTATTCTTTGACGCGACGGCCAGACAGATGGGCCGGGAGCGACGGGAAGGCGAAGTTCGGCGGGACGATCGATGGCGCGCTTGGGAACGCGGAGAAACTGGTAAATTATTGCCTTGCAGATTCATCACTCCGATCGAAGGAACAGAGACACTAATGCCATTTTTCTAACGTTGGCATTTTCCCTCTCTCTCACTCCTTGAGTTTGCCGTCCATCCTGGCTGCTCCTCTTTCCTCTCTGACAGGTCGCCTGGCACAGGAACTGTGCCTTCAAAGCCGTCATGACTTGAGCGATCGAACGGTCTGGTCGGGCCGTCCTGCCAGACAATGTTGCAGCCACCTCTTCCCAACGTTTCCATCACTGTCGGGGCAGGTTCGGCACTTCCTAGACCTTCTGGCTTCTGTGGAGAGACAGCGGCAGTTCTTCTTCGATCTGTCGGTGAGTCTCGCCGACGTGTACACGAGATCCTGTTCAAATGTCTGTTTGACTCAGACACCTGCCAGTCGCTCGGCCGGTCGCTCGGTCGGTCTCCGCTTCGTGGTCTCTTCGGCGTGGTTAATTCCAGTTGATGGCAACGATTTCATCCATGATTAACTCGTTGCATACGCCGACATCTCTGAGAGCCGGATTGCGATGTTAATTGAATCTCGTTAAAGCAGTCAATTAAATGCTGTGTGCGAACCTCTGCCGGTGGAGGTTTCAGAGTTTTGCGGCTCTAGCCTTTCGAGAGCTTCAACAATCGGGATTCCGGCGACGATTTCTCGATTTTTCTTCCATCCAGAGGCCGCCTGATAAAAGCTACATGGCTCCAAGATGTGATAATCCTCATGCACGGCACTCGATTCTAGCTAGCTCGATTTCTCTCAGTACCCGAAGACGTCTCGTGACTTTTCGAGCCAAATCGCCTGGTTTTATATTCGCATATGCAGATCGCGAGACATTAAAAGGAACATTTCGGCATTCCCAGACCGATCAGTCGGATCCACTCAGGTCCCGCGTGGTCTTCCGTGCCCCTCCTTCCGTCGGCCTCTCCCTCATTATTACGTACACAATTAATAGCTTATATAATTTTCATGAGACGCCTCATGAAGAACGCCATCAACTAAGCGCTACGGAGCTGTCACCTCGAAAATGCAGACATGGGCCAAACCGGGGCCTCGATACCCCGTCGCTACCCTCGGCCGATGGAGATGTCGCCGGCAGAAGGCAATCAAAGAATCAACTGCTTCTACCGGGGAGGGACTGAAATAGAAAGTCTCCGGCGACAAAAGACACTCGCCGGAGGACAAGAGGACAGGAGAGCGGAAGGCAGGAGAAGGAGAACGAGAGACTAGAGACGAGCGACCAGAGACAGGGAACAAACGAACGAGAGCGCGAATCAGTCACGACGTGGAAGTGGAGGCAAAGCGTTCCGTTCCGCGATGTCCATGAACCATACGTCGTAGATCAGACGAGATCTGGCGAGAGACGCGAGCAAGAAAGGGAAGAGGAGCGAAGAGCAGAGGGAGAGGAGGAGAGGGGAGGAGAGGGGGGCGAATGATGGTCTGGCGAGACAAGAGAACAACCAGGAAGACAAGACAGGCCGGAGAACGAGTCGACGAAGACAAGCGTCAGTGGGCAGAACAAGAACCACCGACACATGAGCGGCGAGTCCACGGACTACGAGTCCACAGAGGGAGGCGCAAGAGGGAGAGAGAGGGAGTGGGAGAGCCAGAAAGAGCGAGATGGGACGAGGAGCAGGAGAGGTCTGCGGCGCTGGATCCGCACTCAATCATAGCCAGTGAACCTGAACGAACGACTAGGACGGCGACGGCTTCGATCGACTCACTGACTCTGAAATCCGCACGCGATCCCGACTCCGGCACTGGGGGAAGGAGCTCGAGGGAGGGGTGGGGTCCCGGGTCCCGGGTCCCGGCTGCTGCTGCTGATTGCGCGCTGTGCCGTCGCAGGCGTTGTCGCCGTTCGAGGCCTCAAATTTGCAGTTTTTCCCACTGGAGCGGCGAGTTCGCTGGCTCTAAAAATAGCCTTCACCTTGCAGCGTCGATCCAGACTCTGATGGAGTCGTGGTCGACGCCATGACCGAAGTCGTTGTCGACACGTCTCGGTGAGCGCGCACAAAGCGAGGCGCTGGGAAGGGAATCGCCGGCTTCCTCCTCGTGCACCGCGGCCGAGGAAACCGCGTGACGTCAGACGCGAGATGTCTCGGTCGCGCCAGTCGCCAGGGTTTCGTGACGTGACGGCGGCGACCACGGTAGCGGCGGCAGCAGCTCCGACCTGACAACGACATCGATCGCATCTCTGGATCGGAGACCGTCGTCGCCGTCTTGTCCGTCCATCCGTCCGTCGTCCGTCCGTCCGTCGGTCTGTCCCATGACATGTCTGCCATACGAGGAGTGCATGGAGTGCATTCGAGCGGAAAACAAAAGCGCGATCGCGATCGCACATTGGAGCAATTTTGCCGGCGATGTGTGAGAACTGCAGCAGCAGCAGCAACAACAGCCAGCCAGCAACGGCAATTGCGGCTAGACCAGGGTCGTTGCCTCGCGGAGGCAGGGACGACTGTCAGGCAGGGCCTGGCACCGGATCAGAGGTCAACGATCGCCCGCAATTGGAGTCCGCCAAGCGATCGGGACGAGCATCTCTCGATCTGAAGGGTAGGATGGAGGAGCAGGATGGAAGGATGAGGGAGAGATCTTGGATGCAGAGATCAAATGCATCGTCAGTAGGACTGATGACTTCGTAGTAGGAATGAGGAAACCTTCCGAAAAAACGCCTTCCATTGACAACCCAAGAAAACTCCCTCCTTCCATCTGCGCTTTCCTGGGCCCACCTCGTTCCTCCCTCGATCCCCCTCCCTGGCGAGATCGGCCCGAGATCCTCCCGAGCGCTCCCTGCGCAGCCGCCGCACGCGATCCTGCCAAGAAATTGCAAAACCGACACCGAGCCATCCAGGCGGCGATCGATTATCGGCCGAGAGCCACGAGGCATCGCCATCACCATCGCCATCGACATCGACTCCAGATGCGGATCAGCCCGAGACACAGTCGTGCTGACGATCGAGAGGATCATAGCCAAGATGATGATGATGATGATGATGATGCCGGCGATGATCATCGGATGACGAGGCCCACGAGGTCCGCTGGCGAACACGAAGCCCGGGCTCCTTTCGCTCTTCGTACAGAAGCCGGGGCTCGAACAAGAAGCGGCGACAGCGGTGTTGTTGCTATGCGACAACAACAACAATGGGAGACCAACCAACTGTAGCGATAACAACAACAACAACAACAACAACAACTGTTTACACGATCCTAGCCAATATTTAGTCAAACGGAGCCGGTGGAAAAGTAAAAGGCCACAGACAAGCACTAGAGGCAGCAATAAGAACAGCAACAGCAACAACAGTCGACACCAACGACTCTAGATAAACAAAGTCGCGAACTGCAAATTGTTGCAAGAAGTCAATGTTGCTGTTGTTGTGGCTGCTGCTGCTGCTGCTGCCGCCACCGCATCGGTCTCGTTCCGTTGGCGAGCCAGACGATGGGCTCGAACTTCTTGCAGCGGATCCGATTCTGCCGGACCCCGATCAAGGACGGACGGAGGGAGGGAGGGAGGTAGAGAGTGCGAGATAGGGATGGAAGAAACTTTCGGTTTTCGCAGTTGTTATGCAAATTCCTTCCCTCTCTTTCCCTTCTGCTCTTCGTCAGTCGCTGCTGCCGATGATGGGTCCGATGTTGTTGCTGCTGCTGCTGCTGCGGCGCGTCCACGCCGTGTGTGACTCGGGCCCACCGCGTGCAATTAGCACATTCTTCCGCCGTGGGCAAACAGAGACCGGCCCAGGCCTGGCCAGGCCAGGGGCGACGCGACGAGACGGAGGTGTTTCTGAGGCCACGCCAGCGCTCCAGAGGCCGGACGCGTCTCCGGCCGGCGTCCGGGATCCTGTCCTGGCGATCGTGCGCATGATTCATGCCGCCGGCAGCAGCAGCAGCAGCAGCAACAGCTGTCTGTCGGCCTCTCCGTCTGCCTCTCTTTCTCTCAGCCGTTTCGCCTGCCCTCGCTGTCTAAGCGGATCAAACGTCGACGGCTCGCCCCATCCCAAGTGGAGCCCGAGTTGTTGAACTTTCCACGAGACGCCAGACGATCATTTGCGACAGCTCGCAGCCCTCGCGGCCACCTGCCGACCTCAGCCGCTCTCGGACGATGGTGAGTCAGATCGGTGGACTCGGCTGTTCCACCTACGCTGATCGCTCGATCGGAACCGCGTTCTGAAGGGGATGCCAGAGCGATGGACTGCGATCTACATCGAGCGATGGCCCCAGATCGATCGCGTTCAACGATCGATCGTCAGTCTGCAAGCGATCCCCACATGAATGGATCCTTTAATTACCACAGCTGCTAATTGCTTCCCTCGTCAGCTTCCCGCGAGCCGTGATCGCGACCACCCCGTGGTTGGGACCACTCGACCGCGATCAGCGGCGCCGTCGACTTCGTCATGACGATCGTCGGCTCCATCATGATCGCCGTCGCCTTCCTGATCGCCATCACGATCGCGATCATGAGCGGAGCAGCTGCACGGCAAATCGCTGGAAATGTTAACAAAACGTCGAACCACAGCCAGGTTAACATTTTGGCATCCACTTCACTCGGCTCCGACCCCTCTCCGCGGCCTGGCCTGGTCTGGCGTGGCCTGGCCTGGCATTAGATCGACCGACCGTTGCCACCGCATGCACAAGTAGTTTATGCAAATTAATTGCCCTCGCAACGAGGCGTCGGGTTACCGAGGGGGCTCCAGAACGAGCTCCGTCCACACCTCACTCTCTCTCTCCCCCCCCCCCGCTCCCTTTCGCTCCGTCGGCCTGGGCTGGCTGGAATCGGCATGAAGTGATCTCGTTGGCTTCACTTAGAGCCAAGTCAAGCCTGCTCGATAATCCCCTGGCCTGATCGTGCGCAGGCTCCCAGTCCCAGTCCGAGTCCGGGGCCGAGTCGGAGGCAATTGTCGGCAAGTGTTCGCAGCTTCGTCTTCTTCTCCTTGCTGTTGTTGGTGGCAGCTCGGGGGGCAGGAGTCGGTTGGAGGCTTCTGCGTTTGCACGTCTGGACGTCTGCAGCAACCTCTTTACGTACTCATTTACGCCTGCTGTCGTGCTCCGCCATTCGATATTCATCGCTGCCTCGTCTCCGTCCATCTCCCTCACTCTTTCCCTCGCCCTGCCCTCTCTGCCTGGGCCTGGGTCGGATTTCAGTAGGAGGACACGCCGTGGGTTCAGGATCTCTGGCGAATAGGAGAACCGAAATAAATACGCCCGATGTGCGGAGACCAAACGATGCCAGGACATTTGCATATCGGGTCTTCGAGGGCCTGTTCGAAAGCGGACTCCGAAAAGCGGATCGACATGGCATAAGGAGGATGTTTATATAGCCTTCATCTGCTGGCAGATACCAGAGCGATATCGAGTCAAGCGATTTTCGGAAAATTTGTAGAGTAGTTTTTGACTAGTTTCGAAAAGTAACCATGCGTTTTTTGACATTTTTCGCCATTCGTCGTTGCAAAAGTCAAGGCTTGGCGCTTGCAATTGATACAATTGTTGCATTGTTGTTGTTGGTGTGGTTCGAATAGTCATAAACACGCCGAAATTAATTGCACGTGGATCAAGAGGTTTCGCACCTGAGTCGCGCCGCAAAGGTGGTTGGTTTTAATATGAAAATTGTGTTTCATGCAAATTTCGAAAATCGCCGTCGACTCGGAATCGGAGCCGGAGTCGGAGTCGGGGTCGAATCGCGGGCAGGATCGGGAAGGGTTGGGAGTTCGTTGCATCGATTCATTAGCATTTTGTGTGAATTTGTTGTTGCTGTCGTGTTGTTGTTGTTGTTGTGGCATTGTTTCTTCTCGATGGTGTTCGGTTGGGTTGATCTGTTGTTGTTGTGGTTGCTGCTGTTCGGTACTGTGGTTGTGGTCCATTGTTGTATTGTTGTTGTTTTTGTAATTGTTGTTGTTGTAATTGTTGTTGTTGTAATTGTTGTTATTGCGTTTGTTGTAGTTGGCATTGCAATTGTTGCGATTGTCCTATTGTTGTAATTGTTGTCGTTCCTCTTTTCTTCTCGTTGGTTTTATTGCTGGAATTGCTATTGTTCTCACCGCAGTTGTTGCTGTTGTTGTTGCTGTTGTTGTTTTTGTTGTCTTTAGTGTTGCTTTCGTTTTGTTTTTCGTGTTGTTATTGTTGTTCCATTTGTTGTTGTTGCCTTCCAGTCGCCTTGGTTGTTGCCACCGTCTCTGGTTGTTTTCATTCGTGGTTTTGCACGCTGCTGTCGTTGTTGTTGTTGTTATGGGTGCTGCATTCGTTTTGGCGTTGTTGTTGCTTTTGCTGCTGTCGTTGTTGTTGCCGTTGCTGCCGCTGAATTTCCATCGCAATTGCCCGCGACCTCATCCTCATCATAACAATTAAATTATTATTTATAATTATTGTTGTTATTTTTGTTTCTGCTTTTCCGCGTTTTTTTTTTTTTTTGTTTGTAATTTTTCACCCTGTTGCCTGTTTTTGTATCGGTTTTCATCAGTTTCGCTCAAATCTCTCATTATTGCACACTTATCTTTGTGAAAAATAATTACAAATTTTATTAAATTTTTTTTTTATTTTTTTTAATTGTCATTTAATTTGCTCTTTAATTTTCCTTCACATTTTCCTATTTTCTTTTATTTTTTGCGGGCGAAGTTTTAATTTAATTTTGAATAATGTTTTCTCTGATATGATATTTTTGATATAATTTTTGTTTTCAATTTTCACACGAAATTTTTACAGGGAATACCTATCAATTTGTAAAATCACAATTTTAAAGTTCTTTTCTTAATTCCATTCCCTTTTGTCCTTTAATTGGATTCTTGTGGCGCCGATTATCATCGGAAAGACACGAGTTTTCCCCGCACCTTCCTTACGTTCTCCATGCCTTTCAATCCGTTGGCTTCATGCCGTCCCTCTCTCTCTCTCTCTCTCTCTCTCTCTCTCTCTCTATTTCTCGTTTCCTCCTCGCCGCCGTCTCGTTCTCAATTGCAAAGACTCCGGAACTAAATTAAGCCATTGTTGTTGCTGTAATTATTTGGCTTTTCTCGCCGCAGTTCCTTTCATTGTTGTTGCATATTCGTGTTGTTGCATATTCGTGTTGTTGTAATTTCGAGTTGTTGTTGTATGTCGTGCCGTGCAAACCCCGCCACGGACGGAACGAACGGAGCCCATTCACATGTCTGTCCAGCTGTCCACATGTCCTTCGTCTCACTCTCGGCCGTCTGCCTCACTCTCCGTCTGCCTGCCTGCCTGTCTATCTGTCCGTGCGAATATCTATTTGTCCGTCTGTCCGTCCGTCGGTCCGTCGGTCTGGTCGTCGAGTTCGGGGAAATTAAATTTTCTTCATTCGCTAACGGCTGCGGTTGATAATTTTCGACCCTCGCCCCCGGCCCCGGCCCCCGGGCCGTTTCCCACATAATGCGATTTGGCCGGCCAGCGTTGCCAGATGCGCCCATCACGGTGCGGTGGCGAGTCCGGTGTGTGTGAGTGTGCGTGTGCGTGTTTGCGGTTTTGATCGCTGCTAATCGAATTAGAATTTCGATTTACTGCTCGTTTCAAATGCAATTATTTTTCCCTCGACTCGGGAGTCGTTTAAAAAAAATATTTCAATTTGTCGGACAATTCGGGGAAATGCGGGAAGTCCGTATTTCACTCCAATTTTGGCAAACTGAGAGATTACAATTTGTTTCGGTTTCGAGATTGAGAGTTTCGAGTTTCGGTTGAGATTTTTTGTTAATTGAAATATTCTTTGTACGAAATTTTACGACTAAAACTCTTGCCACAGAGCCCCGAAAAGCTTGTTGGAAGACCTCAGTTCGCCATCATCTCTTCCGACAAATTTCAGCCACTTGATACCGTCGTCGGATCCGATGCCGTCTTTTATTAAACGCTTCCTTCCGCGCCGCCGCCGACCCACGCCGCCCTCCCTCTCGCCCGAACCACCCACAGCCCCTAAGCTCGAGGAGCCACTTCATAAAAGCCAATCAAATCGCACGAAGCCGAGGCGGGAGCGCCCAAAAATAGTCCCTGAACAGCTGCTGATTTGCATGTTGCGGTGATTTATGCCCCGGATTTTAGAGCTCCTCGGAGAGTTATGAGGAGGCGGCGATGAAGAGGATGAAGATGAGAGGTCGGTGATCCGTCGCCGGTCTTCATCTCATCTTCATCGGGATCTTCATCATCAGCGTCTAATGGCATCGTGAACCAGTTTCCAGTTTCACCGCGGGGCCTCGGAAATTCGAGTGGAGACCGAGAAGGCGATTGGGATGGGGATGAGCGAGAGAGAGAGAGAGAGCGGGAGAAGGGAGATGGTAGAAAAAATAATAAATTCGCAAAATTTAAACCCTGAATGAACGAGTCGAGCAGCGCAATTGAAATAAATGAGGGCGTCTGGGGAAGGTTGGGAAGGGTCGGAATCTTGGACGGAGACACTGACGAAAGACTGACGACTGAAGGTTAGCTGGAGGAAGCTAGCTGATGGAGTGAGCGATAAGCGAGGCGGCGGGGAGATGGGGAGGGACGAGTTGGGATGCGCCAATAGATAGAGCGGATGAGGGAAGGCCGGAGAAGATCGGCCTACGACAATGGGAGCTACTTGTGAGGAGAGCGAGGGCGAGGAGGAGAAGGGAAAGGGATGAAAGCGAGGTCTGCGGAGCCGATTAAGACGGAGTCTAAGACGAAGCACAGACAGAGGCTGGGAGAGGGAGAGAGAGAGAGAGCGAGAGAGTGAGAGTGAGGGAGGACTTGTTCGAGGAGGTGCTAATGGAAGCACATGAGGCGGAAGACGACGATGGTGAGGGCGATGGCGATGGCGATGAAACCTCCGGCAGATTACGGACTGAAATGATGGTTGTGATGGGAGCGCGATAAAGGGCGGTAAGGAAGGGAAGGGAAGGGAAGACAAACTGAGGGATGGAAAGGGAAGAGGGGGAAGAGTAGGGAAGAAGGTGTTGAAAGCAGAAGCAGAAGCAGAAGCTGAAGGCGAAGCTTACGAGGAGTAAGGAAGAAGACGTCGGAGGCGAAGAGGGAGCAGGGCGAAATGGACTGAACTAAAGAGACCAACGGGGCCAACGGGACAAAAGTGGACGACGGGGAAGAATTGGAGAAAGGGAAGAGTTGGGTGAAGGAGAGGAAGAGAGTTCGAGGAAGCGACATGAAGTGGACGAAATAACGAGTTGGATGAAGGGAAGGAGTTGGAAGACGATGGCCAGGGACGTCTGTTAGTGGCGGAGGAAGGTCGGAGGGAGTTCGAAGAGACTTCGGTGGATCCCGCCCTCCACGCTGAGCTCGGCGCACTGGCGGCCGTTGGACTTGGGTTTAAACGAGACCTACGGGAGGCCGCTGGGGGTCCCGCACACACTCACACGGGCTCCCGATCCCCCACAGACACACACGCTCTCAACGCGGACGGCGTTCGGTGCCCCGGACGCAGGCGCGATGCGACTTTTGACACTCCACGCATTCGCCGGCTCCGGCTGCTCCATGGGGGATCACGGCTGCTTGACTTCTGACACAATTGCGAAGACCGGCGGACGGACGGACGGACGGACATGTTGAAATGCGTCGACGACGGCGGTGTCGGCTGAGGTCGGCGGCGGGTTTCAATGAGTTTCAATAGAACCATGTGTTGTTGCAGGCTGGTGCACGAAGTTGTTGATATTTTTCATATTTTCACTGCCTTAGTCGTGTTGGTTTTTCGCGTTGTTGTTGTCACTGTTGTTGTTGTGATTGTTCTTGTTGTTGTCGTAGTTATTGTCTGTGAACATGCAAATAAATTTATTGCAAAACGCAATTCAACAAGTCAGCAAATTAAACAACACCAACACCAACAACGACAACGACAACAAAAACAATAGAGCCCAAAAAACACAAAAAAAAGAGAAGGGTAGAGGGAGAGCGAGCGCGAGAGAGACAGCAACACGCGTCGAATGTCGTCAGATGCAGTTTTTCTTGAATTGCCTTCAATTTGCTTATTGCAACACATTCTTCGCTTCATTCTTCCATATCGTTGTTGCTGTTGTTGTATGCTATAGTTACAATTGGTCGCTGTGTTTCTTGTTGTTTTTGTTGTTGTTGTTGTTAGTGCTGTGATTGGCTGCAACATGGCGTCGCTGAAGTGTCACTTTGACAGCTGAATTCGTTGCCATGAGTTCGTTCGCCGTTCGCGCATGAAAAGTTGCTCCCATTTTCTCAAGAGATCGTTTAATTGTCAATGTTCGCTGCTCTGTTTGCTGTCGTTGCCCTGTTGTTGTTCTTGTTGCTGTTGCCGCACATGTTTTGTAGTTGTTGCATATGAATTGTTGCCATTGCTGTTGCTGTTGTTGTCACATTAACGATGCATTGGATTTCCTCAGCCAGACTCATTCGCCCGATTCTGCGACAACATAAATTTAACGCATTTGGAAAATGCTTTCAGGAAGAATTTCAGTTTGATTGAGGAGAAATTGTAAGCGAGTTAATTTTTAAATTTTTGAGGAGAAATTTCTCCTTTGAACTCGAATTTACTCCAAATAACTCAAATTAAATTACTAGAATAATCAAAATTTATAAAAACAAAATATAGTAAAAATAATTTTTTAGAATTTAGCAAAAAAAAAAAAATTTTCTTGTACTGTATTTGTTTTTTTGTTTGTGTAAATATTTTGATAGTAGAGAAATAGAAATTTATATTAATTTCACAAAATAAAAAATTGTAAATTTTTTAGTGAAAATAGTTTCATTTTGGAAACAAGAAATTTCTTGAAACAAGAAATATTGAAAAATCAATCTCTCCATCCCTTCGCACAGTTCGAGGCTCACTGGCGACTTCGCGCGATGTAAATAAGAGAAGGCCTAAAAGTATGCCCCAAATTTTCACCCGAGTGTCATCTTCAAAAACCATGAAATTTTTCTCTAAAAAATTTCCGTCTCATTAAACGCGTCCCCCGGCGACGATGGGAAAAAACAAAAAACAAAAAAAAACAAACCGTCCGTCCAAACGGAAGCGACCATTTTCCATAATTAGACACATTTTGCAGACACTTCCGGCGCTTATTAACATTTTAACGGCGAGCATTAACGAGCGCCCGAAAACGCATCGCATCGGGTCGAGTCCATTAAACGGGATAAGGATTATGACAAGCCGGACAGGGGTGAAAGAGCGAGAGAGGGAGAGAAACGGAGGGTGAGCGCGAGGGCGAGGCCGAGGGCGATGGCCCGGGGCACGACCCGAGGTCATTCGCCGGTCGAGCGAGCGCTAATCGCCATCTTTAAATCATTTACGCATGCAATAAAAAATCCCGATGCCCCGTTTTTGCCGTAAACGAGACGAAGGCGATGGTTAGGTCGAGGGGGAGGGGGAGGTTGATGACGATGGTGTTGGCGTTGGCGTCGGGGGCCTCGGCAAGTGGCGCGATTAGCGCAATTAGACAGGTGCTCAGAATGATGTTTCCACCGGATTAACCACGACTTTCCGCGCGCTCCCAACGCCCACCATCGCCACCACCATCGACTTCGCCATCGCCATCGTCGTCGTCGTCGTCGCCAACCCTCAGCCCCACGCCTGTCGACAGCTCTCGCTAATGAGGGTTGAGCGGACGCAGAAATTCCATTAGTGCCGGTGGACCCGAGGAGGGGGCCGAGGACGCAGACTCGTCCTTATGACAGAATGATGATGATGGTGATGGTTTCTTGTCACTTGTTGTTGTAACCGGGGTTGTTGTAAGTGTAAGTGTTGTCGACGTCGGTCCTGGCGCTGTTGTGGCAATTGTGATGTGATGTCGGGATGTTGCTGATGCCCCTGTAGTTGTACCGGCAGCCTCGGCTGGCATTCGTCACACGTGTTCGGCCGGAAAAGGCTCGCCATTTTTCCCACAAATGCTGAAATTTTAATGGATTTCATCTCCTTGCCAGGCCTCCAGGTTTTCCTCTGCCTTCGCCAGCTGGCAACAGAGGTAATTGTCTAAGTGAGACGAGGCTTTTGAAGTCGCGGCCGGGATCAGAAGCAGCCGGATAAAGGACGCTGCGTAGAGGGATGGAATTTTGGGTAAATTTTCCGAAAAACAGATGTTATCCGTATCGAAATAGATCTGATAATGTTCTCGGATAACCCTTTACTTAGAAGAAAATCTCGTCAAAGTCTTTAATTCCATTTAGAAGGAAAGTTAGACCCACGGATAAGTCGTGCAGCCTTATCCGGCGAGAGGTTTCGAACTCCTTTCATCAGAAATTCGAAAAAACCCATTATCCGTGGGTGAATGAAGCATAAATCCACACCGGATAATACATTAGAAGCCCCGAACCGTTGTTGAAAAAGTCGAAAAAGCCGTTCGCGACTTCGGACGGTCGACGAAAGGCAAAGTTTGCGAACGGAGGAAAATGGAAATCCTCTTGAGCAGAGCCGTCGCCGAAGTTCTTACAAATGGCGATGCGCCGGAGCCCGGCTGCAGCTGGGACCGAGGGGGCCGGGCGAACATCGACCTTAAATAATAAGCGCCGAATAATGGACTGAAAATATGGCTGCAGGAAATTACTTTTGTCGCACGAGTGCCAGCGACCGGGACCGAGGAGGAGGAGGCGGAGGCGGTCGAAGGACATGCACAAATGACAAAGGAGCAGCGGAGAAGGGAGTGGGAGAGAGAGAGGGAGAGAGAGGGAGAGAGAGGGAAGGGTGAGGACCGCAAGAGAAGCCTTTTAACGACTCCGACCGAGAGCTGAGAAAAGCAAGAGAATGCAACAGAGGCCAAGAAGATGAGGTGAGAAAATGGGACTGAATGAAAGGAAGGGCCTTGAAGAAAATATGACGAAAAATAAGGGAACGAACTTGAGGGAAAGAGGAGAAAAATCAGGAAATATAATGATAATAATAATAATAATAATGAGGAGGAGGAGAAGGAGAACTTACCGCCAAGTAGGTGCTCTGGCCGCGCAGCCGGGGCGGCGGCTCCGCGAACGCCTCGCCATTCGCCGCGTCCCTCTGGCGTCTGGAAGAGAAGGGATTTTAATTTGAATCACAATGGACTTTAGGAGGGCAGCAACAATAACAACAACAACCACCACCAACAACAACAACACATTGCCCCCAGCACCAGCGGCATCGTCGGACAAAGGCAATAATCATAACAATAACAGGAGTAAACATCAAAAGCCGAGGCAGTCGCGAAGGAAAATCAAAGAAACGGGCTTCAGCAAGGAATCGGGCAATAATCACAACAACAACAACTACAACAACAACGAAAACAATAAGAAAAGTAGCGTAGTAGCCATAACGAGGATCAAGAGAAGATTGGCTGGCACTACAACAACGGCAACAACCCGGATAACGATATGGCCATGGCAACAATAACAATAACAAGCCAGGCATGAGGCCACGGATGATTGGCTCGCGAGTCCTCGCCGTTCCCGGCGGAGGGAAAGAGAGGGTGGTGGGCGAGCGGGAGGGAGGACTGTTTATGCGGTGATAAATATTTTCGCCACTTTTAACTCAAAACCCCTCGCCGACCGCGGCGTGACCTCGGCCCAAAGTTCGCCGCAAGTTCCAGACGAACCGCGCGCCGGCTCCAAGTTCCAGGCAAACTATTTACCAACTTTGTGCCAAGTTAACAATTGCAGATGTCGCCGAAAACTTGTCGTCGCCACGGGCCCGCCGCGCGCCGCGCGCCACCCGCCACCCGCTGCCCCGCGGAATCGGACGACGGTCTGCCGGCCAAGGACACTCGTTTAATTAACTTTTGTTTAAGGCGCTCGCATAAATCTTGCCGGGGACCGCAAGCAGGACGGAAGAGGACGAGTGGAGAAAAGGGAGGGAGTGAGAGACAGAGACAGAGAGGGAGGGGGAGGGGGAGGTAGCCAAAGGAAATGCCGACACATCGTAAAGAATTTTAACGAGCCATCGAGGGTCCTGCAGACCGCATTCGGTTCCGCATCCGGCGGCGAATTCCACACAATTATCGCCCATCGTCGCCCATCCCGCTTCCGCTCCTCGCCCCCCTCGCCCCGTCCCTCTGCCCAGTGGTTCTCGTTTGCCTCTGGTTTTGCCTCCTGACGTCCTGCGCCTCGATAACGATCGCCAAACCACAGAAACTCATTAACTGCGAATTTCCTCGCAATACAACGAGGCGATGAGCGGCGACGAAGAGCAGGGAGGTAGAAAGGGAGGAGGACGAGGAGGGGAGAAGGGGGTGGAGGACGGGTCAACGGAAGCCCAGCAGGGTCATCAGGCCATCAACATAAAACTAAGGAATTTATGAATAGTTCGCTGCGACACGATGGCGAGGAAACAAATCAGATCTTTATGAGATGAGCAGATGCGAGGAGGAGGGAGGAGGAGGAGAAGACGAAGGAGCAGCGAGGATGAAGGAAGGATGAGGATGAGGGGATGAACGAGGATGAGCACATGGGATGAGACTGAGATGAGATGAGAATGAAATGAAAGAAGGAAGCCAATTGAGGATGGAGCGAACGAAAGCATTTGCTGTCGACGCCTTCGCCGAAGCAAATTCGAGCGGATAAGAGTAAATGTTATCCGCAGTTGCGAGTAAAGCGGATAATTTCAAATGTGGAAAATAATTCAAGTGCCGAATTCGACCTTTTAAAGCGGCTCCCCACACACTCTCTCCAGGGACCCCCAGACGAAATCTCGACACGTCCAACACCGACATCAGAAATTCACGGAGCTTTTCCTCACCTCACCTCACCTCATCCAGCCATCCATCGATTCGCGATGAGATTCAGTGGAATTTCAAATATTCCACACGAAGGCGAAGCGAATAAAATATCGTAAGTCTGGCCGAGGAGCGGAAACGGAAATGGAAATGGAGGCGGAAATCGAAGCTGCCACAGCCGCGGAGTCGAGGGCGGGCGTCAAAAGGCGAGGCGAGCGGAGGCAGCGGAGGGGGCGGAGGGGGCGACATCGAGCAGGCACTTTGCATGCGATGATCTGGCCATGGGGGCGGTGCTGGGCGGGGGCGTGGCCGCTGACAAAGGTGCAACAAAGGGCGCGACAGCGCTCGAGATTCATCGCATGCCTCGTGGGGCCACGACCGAACGAGTCCTCGTTCGTTGTTCGCACAAATTGCTTACAGGAGGGCGGCGGAGAGCGAGAGAGGGCGACGAGAGGCGCGGACGTGGCTTCGATTGCCACGCGAAGCGAATGCGAGAAGCCTCGGCGCGTTGCATACCTTCAGGAGGCGGCGCCCGGGCGAATCGGCGACTTGCGCCACGCATTGCATACTTCGCGGCGCCTTCAATATCCCCGATTCCGCCGGATTCCGGTCGCGTTGCCGGCCGCCGCATTAACCAGGCCAGGACCAGACGTCGGGAGGCAGCCGACGCTCTGTTGGCGTCTCTGCCTCATGTCTGCGAACTTCCCCGGTCCCTCGCCCTAGCCCTCGGCATATAATAAGCCGGCAGCTTCTTCTTCTTCTTCTTGTTCGCGTCTGGCACTCAAATAAGCCTCGTGCACGGTCGCCATCGACCCACGAGAAGCCGCCGCCGTCGTCCGCCACCGAGTCCATGGCCGACAACGGGCTCCCTGGACCTCCTGCCTTCCTCGGCCTTCCTTGGCCTCCCTGGTCTCAAAGGCCTCGTCGACCCTCTCGGCCTCCCTGGCCTTCCTCGACCTTCCTGGTCTGCCTCGTCGGCGGCTTCACCGCAAACAATTGCGGAAAGCAAATTCCTTTTCCATTGTCGGCGCTGCAGCGAAAAGTGAAAAGGATTCACAGTCCGCTCTGCCCTCACTCTCGTTTTCGCTCTTCTCCCCTGCACTCTTCCTGCTCTCCTGCCTCCGGCTTCCTCCTCCGCCCCCCACCACCCTTCGGCTTTTATCTCCCTCCGTTGCTCGGCTGCCGTAGTTGAAGTTCTTGTAAATTGCTGCAATTTGTTTGCTGACATTGGCATTGGAGAGAGGCCGAGAAGAGCCAGAGAGCGAGAGAGACAGAGAGCGAGAAAGAGGGGGAGGGGTGAGAGGGCTGGGAAGACACACAAGGGGTTGTCGTTGCCATTTTGTTGCCGATTGTTTTGACTGCGATTTCTTTTGCTGTCGTCTACTGACTTGTTGTTGTCGACCGTTGCTACTTGTTGTTGCTGTCCTCCCAGTTGATGTTGTTGTTGATGGCGATGGAGTTGTTGTTGTCGTTGTTCATGTGACTTCTCGTCCTCGTCGCTGTCGTCGCTGTCGTCGGTTGGCAGCAATTGAGGCGTAACGCATATAAATGCGTTCAATTCGACGACATCCGGCTGGCGGCGATTGAGCGGGGTGGGGTCGAAGGGGGCTACGGCGGAGTCGAGGCCGAAGCCGAGGAGTCGAAGACGGTGCAAACGAGTTTTCGCGGAGACTTTGATTAAAACCGAGGACATTAAAGGATTTCGTCGCCGCAATTAATTGGACGATGTTGAGGTTTTCGGGGAATTTTCAGTAGCAGAGGCACAAGGGGCGAGGGTGAGAAAGGGAGATGGAGAGAAAGACAGATGGAGAGAAAGGGAGAGGGAGATAAAGGGAGAGGGAGAGATAGGGAGAATTAGTTATAGAAATATTTGGGAAAGTCGGGGCAGAAAAATGCATCAGCACAAGCTCTCCATGGACAAAGGATTCTTCTCAAAAGAAGTTCCTCGTTGAAAGCCTTCTATTGAATGGGATTAGGAGTAAAATGGGAAAGACAGAGAGAGAGAGGGCGATGTCGACAATGGAACCCCTCTGAACCCGGTTTAATCCGAACGACTCCTGGACTCCCGAGGGACCTGGAGGCGAATCCCTGACAAGTCAATGCGGGAGAAGGATGCAGCAATCGAGCAACTAATGGTACAAGAACAACAACAATCGAAACAACATCATTGGAAGCAACAACAAGTGAAACAACAACGAACCACGTCGGTGGAACAAAACACCTGTTCAACTCACGACATCGAAGATTGATTGCCAATCGAACAATCGGACAATCGAGCCATCGGACGTCCGACAAGCCGAGCACGCAGACGAGGTCGGACCAGACGGCCCGAGTCGGAAGGCGACCAGGCGTGAGACTTGAGGCGGGGGCCGCGGGCATAAATCAGCCAAGGGCGAGGGGTCGAGAAAGAAATGATCAATTGAAGTGGACGGAGAAGGCGGAGGAAGACCTGCAGCAAGGACTGGCGAAAGAACTGGCGAAAGAACTGAGCGAAGGCCTGGAGGAAGGTGTGGAGGAGGCCCTGAGGGATGTTGGAATAAATTAAGGTACACTTGCGACGATAATGAAACAAATTGCGGACGCTGCGAGGAATTACAAAGCCCGCCAAGGCTTTGAACGAGGGGAAGAAGGAAAAAATACTTGAAGAAAAGCAACCCGGGCGTGGGCGGATGAGGAAAACGAGGAGATGGCGGAGGCGGAGCGAGGGCGAACTCGCTGTCGGAGCTAATCAAGTGGAAAAGACGCATCGGTCGAGGGCTGATGAGGACGGATGTGGGAGCGGAGGCGGAGACAAAGGCAGGAGGAGGAGGAGAAGCAGGCGACGAGGACGCTCGAGAGTCGCCACAGGATGCCTGACGCCGGAGGCGGAGCTGGCGGAACACTTGCAAATTACACGGCAATTATCGGAGGAAATTGATTCGCACCGAGGGCACGAAAGCGACGACAGCGGAGAGAGAGAGAGACTGGGGAGTGGGAGAGGGAGGGGGTGGGAGTGTGGGTGGCGTCCTCGCCTCCTCGGCTCCAGAAGGGCGTTGCGTGCCGATCACGGCAATTGGACGAGGAATCCTTGAACTAGTCGACATCGAACTGGGGTCAAAAAAAGCCAGGAAAAACAAGCAAATGCTAAAAGAACACAAAAGCAAAAATCTCTAAAAAATTGTTAAAAGTACGCAAAAGTACGAAAAAAACAAAAAAGAGGGAATCTGAAATTATCTCAACAATTTCACACAAAGAAAATTAAAATAATTCGAAGAAAAATATTTAAATTGAGCCAACATAATAAGGAAAATTGATTTTCACAACATAAAAATCTCGAAAGAAACATAAAAAGATTATGAAAAAATTCTAAAAATAATTGTCAAAAATCTGCTCGTAAATTACACAGAAATAATTTTGGGAGAAAAACATTTTCCTGGTTCTTCCGACCCCACTCGGAGCCCTCAATTTTCCGCCAATTAAACGCCACGATTCGCTTGCGCCGGTTGTGACGTAATTTCGTGAATTACCATGAGCTGACGAAGAAACGCCCAAGGTTTTGTCCAGACCTAGGCCTTTTGGCACCTGCTCCGAGGAAATGCAAGGACTTCGGCAAGGCGTGAAGATCCCTTGAGGTGGGGGGCGGCAAGGCCTTGACCTGGTTTTGGGGACGGAGAAAGACTTGTTTGGCTTTGTAATTCAATACATAATCATGTAAAAAATCAGAAAATATTTGATACACAATTTACTGGCATGAAGCCGTTTATTTACTTTTATGAAATCCCTCTCTTCTTCATGGCATTCAATATTATGAACTGATCATTCTTTTATATAATTTCACAGTATGAAACATTTTTTCATTTTCAGACCTGCCCTTCCTTCTTGTTACTTCATGGCAATATTTCTCTCGGGTGTTTTGTCTCTTTCCCTCCTTCTAATTGAACTTAATTCGCTGTTGCGAAACCTCGCAATTTACGCAATTATCGCCAGTGCCGAAAAGTGAATAATTCCAAAACCCCCCATGGGTAAAATCCAGGAAAATAAAAAGAATTCACAAAAACAAAATTTTTTTTAAAACGAATTATTACAAGCAAGCCTAAGTCAAATAAAGAAATACGGAATGTGTTGAAAATATTTTTTTACTAACGTTGAAAACGAGAAGTGACAAAACGAGCTGATGAAAGAAGAGCTCATGGAAAGAGAGCTAATGGTTTTAATTGGGTTTGGAAATGTTACAGCAAGGCCTTGGCAGATTGGGGAATCGAATTTCGAAATTCCCCAAGCTCCGTCGGTCTCTTTCTAACTTCTCGAAGCTCTCCTTCTAGCTCTTGCTGGTCTTTCTGGCTTCTCCAAGGGATTTCTATACATTTCTACATACTTCCGTCTCGCTCATTCTTCCCTTCCTTCTCTCTCTCCCTCACTCTGTCACCCGCACCATCGGCTCCCTCGTGTGTCTCTTGTCTACGCTTCTGTGGACGCGAAAATGTCAAACAAACAACGATAACAACGACAATCAGCAACAGCGACATCGGTAGTGGCAACAGCTCTACTTGTAACAACAACAACAACAACAACCACAACACCGGTGGCATCGACCACCGGCTGCAACCATCGGCAACAGCAACGAAGACAACAACAACAACAACGACAACAACAACAAGAGGCCACGGAAAGTGAAATGAAATGCTTTGCAGAAGAAGATGAAAAAATTAATCAAAATAATGAAACTGCTTTGGTTTGGCTTGGCTTGTGTGCGTTGGCGACACTAATTGTCAGCCCCAACACAACAACAACAACAACAACAACAACCACTCACTGTTGTTGGCCACCGATTACGCGCCATCTTCACCCACATTCGCAATTTTCCACCAAGAAAACCCCAACTACAACTACAACAACAACAACAATTTGTGCCTTAAATTGCTCATGTCCTACGATCATTTTGTTGTTGTTGTTGTTGTTGTTGGCGAGTTTTCATAAAAGTCCCCCGGATCGCGGGCCACGTCTTCAGTTCATTCGAAGCCACGGAGCCACGCGCACAACCTCGCTGGAAGCCCTTCCCGAAGCGATTACCGGTGAATGCCTTCGAAATCGAAACGGTCGAAAGAGTGATTTGGAAAAATCTTCAAAAAACAATCGAAAACTCGAGAAGAGGCGAACCTCGGTGTGAAAGAAATCGAAAACAATTCAATCGAGAGTGCAAATACCAAAATTATTTTTTTCCAAATTTTTTTTCGAAATAAAAAAATTTTCAATTGACGAAAGAAGTCAAAACTCAGGACAGTTCGATGGAGCGGCTCGTGCTTCTTCTGCTTCTCAGCTCCACCCCGATGGGCGGCTGGGCGCGCGACCCGCCGGAAGCGACCGCGCCCACCGCCGCCGCGACGTCTAGCTTGGTGAAATCCGCGAGCAGCGTCTCGGGGTTCACCGTTAGCGAGGGACTCAGCAAGCGCGCCGTGAAGGTCGCGGACCTCTCGAAGACGCCGTCGCCGTCGTCGGTGGCGGGGGCGGCCTCCGGCAAGAGCCTCGACCCGCCGCCGGAGTTCTACAGGTGGGTGGTGGGTTGGGGCGTGAGGTGAATCGGGAGGTGTGGGGAAAAGGCGCGAAATGCCTACATTGACTTCGAATGAAGGGTGGTGAATTCTCGTCGGTCCAAAGTGGTGAAAAGGCTTTCGAAATTGGTTTCTGGAGTCCTCCGAAGCACCCTGCGATTCACATAATACGCCAGCGATCAACAATTCTCTGGACAAATTCTCTCTCCCTCTGTCAACCCCATCGGCCCGTTCAATTGATTCCAATCGATGTCGGCACTTCATTGGGCGAAAAACCCGAGTCACGGTCCATAATGGGAGGCAACGTGAGGGAGACCAGTCAAAAGTCATGGCGCGGGGCCGGCGAGGCGGATGAGAACACAAACAACAACAACAGTTACCTCCAACAAAGCGCCGGTCAGTGGACTGCGGAAAGATTGGAAATTCCTCCACATGCGAATTCCGGCGCTTTTAATCCCGGGACGATTTGGCAACTGAAATTCCGCAAAAGCCCACAGCGCATTCTTCTCGTCTGCTTCCGAAATCACTAGCCGTCTCCCTCGCTCCCGTTGCCTTTCCCATCCCCCGGCCGGCTCCTTGCAAGGTAACCTTCGAAAGCCATTAGGGTGACCACACGTTCCGAGGCCAGGCCAGGCGAGGCGGCCTCCCGTTGCTCCCCGGTGCCTCGGTCCGGTCTCTCCAGCTCTCCTCCCGTCCCTCTCCACCTCATTCGCGGTGACCCTCAATGGAAAGTGGGCAAATTTGCCCGGCGCAAATCCTTGCGAAAGCTGCCGGCGAGGCAACAAAGCGACAGATTATGAACACGCACGAGGACACACAAAAATGTCCTTCGCCCACCAGCCCCACCCCCTCTGACACCGCCGTCCTCAACCACCCGTCCCCTTCCACCCCTTTGATCCCTTTGTTCGCTCGCCGCGGCTCCGCCCACTCGCCCGTTGCTCCCCAGCCGTCCTCGTCCATGTCGTCGTCGCCGTCGCCGTCGTCGCCGCCGCCTTCCACGCTCCACAGTGGCCCGGAGACCCCACAGGACACGTCGCCAGGACATTAGGGAACCGGGGTGTAGAGTCCTGGACTTCCGTCTCCTCGCCTCGCCTCGCCTCGCCTCGCCTTGTCGCAGCTCCCGAGGTCCGGCGTGATGGTGCAATAAAAGCGCATAAAATATGCTCATTCGGAAATTCTTTTAATCAATTTATATCCTTTGTCCGCTTCGCCGCCGTCCGCTCGTTCGCTCTCCCCGTGCCATCGTCCTCGGGGCTCGTTAGTCCTCTCTTTCCCACCGGGAGCAGGAGTGGAAACGGAACGTGCGAGAATTTTCGTGAGGAGGTGAAGAGGTTTTGGATTTCGAATTGCTCCACAGAACTCCTTCGCAGGAGAAATTAAATATTTACAGCAATCAGAGAGCAGGGAATTTCTGAGAAAATGCGAATTTTTGTGGAAACTCAAGTTTACTACATTGACTTCGTTCACTTGGAGTGCAATGAAATAATTAAATATTTGCTCAAAACAATTCGCCCACCTTTCCAAACGGCTCACATTCGAACACTTTGTAAAATTCTCTTCCGCTCCCATTCATTTTTCTTCCTTTCTCTCTTCCCGCCCCGACTGACTCCAGAGGCCCCGGCTCGAGCAGCCACCGCGACCCCTCGGCCTCGGCGCACACGATCACCAAGCCCATCATCTTCCCCGGCGACGCCAGGCACCAGCACCGGCACCGGCACCAGCACCCGGGAGACGGCGCGGCGGGGGCCCAGGACGACCACTACCTGAGCGCCGCCTACGAGGACTGGAAGCTGCAGAGGCTGCGCCCGACCGGCGGCCGCCACCCCAGCGTCGACCGCATCAGCGTGGGTGAGTGGGGAGAGTGGGATTTGCATACGGAACGAACACATTTTAATTGCGAAACCCGCCGCAGGTCACTACGGCAGCCCGGACCACGGCCACGGAGGAGGCGGGGCCGGGCTCGGCAGCTACAGCGCCGGCTACGCGTACGAGGGCCGCCCGTACGCGACGGCGGGCAGCGCGGGCGGCGGCCACGGCCTCGACTACGGGACGCACGCCAGTGCAGGCGGCGGAGGAGGCGGCGGCGGCCACGTCGTCTACTACACGAGCGGCGGCAGCGGGCACGGCGGCGGCGGTGGCGGCGGCGGGGTCGGGGGCCTGACCGAGGCCGGCGGCATCCCCTTCGACCTGTACCACGGCGGCCACAAGGGCCATTACGCGGGCGCCGGCGGCGAGTACTCGTTCACCACCTACCCGGGGGAGGGCGTGGGGCACGAGCAGGGCGCGGTGGGGGTGGCGGCCCACAAGGGCCACCCGGACCTCTCGCACAAGGCCCTGCTGGCCAAGAGCTTCCTCATCCCGCTGGCCAGCGCCGCCGTCCTGGGCATCGCCGCGGCGCTCGTGAGCAACCCGTTGCTGCTGCAGCTCGGCACCGTCTCGGGCGTGGGGCCGGCCGTGGTCGGCAAACGCAGGCGGCGACGCCGGGCCGCAGGCGACGAAGGAGAGGAGCAGGAGGAGGAGGCGGAGGCGGAGGACTTGGAGGAGCTGCAGGCGCTGCAGGCACTGCAGGCCCTGGAGGAGGAGCTGGAGACGAAGCGTGCAGAGGACGCGGAGCTGGACCGGCCGTCGTCGTTGGCTTATCGGGGCCAACGTCGTGCCCTGGCTTAATTCAATTGCGGCGCGGAGGAGGAGGGCGCGATAAGAAACTCACCACGGCGGACATGGCAGGACGACGAAATAAAGCGAAGAGATCCTTGCCACTTGTGTGTTTCAATTTGTCGTAGCTTTCGAGGGATTACAGGGAACAACAGAACAGAACAGAACAGAACAAGGGAACGGAGATCGAGATAGGAAGCGACGAGGACTTCGACAGGCGGAGATCGGTGTTCGTGATTTCTGAACAGAGGGTGTTGTGGGTCTTCCGAAAACCGCTGAGTGATTTTCGTTCCCAAATCCCCAGCAGGAGGCACGGCATTGGCGTCGGAAGGGGTTTCGTTTGGCACTCACCGCAAGATGACTTCGTCGGCGGTCATTTCCGTTGCATACTTCCAGGCTGCTGTCGAAAGTCACTCGGCGCACAGTCGGGGCGAAAATCGTCGAACCTCTTCTCGTCAAGAAGACGGCTGAAACATGAAAAACAACAAAACATGGAAATTATTTTCAGAAATTTGTAAAAGCACAAAATATTACAAGAAATACTTCGGGAGTAATTGAGCAATAATTGGGGAATAATTCAAATAAAATACGCAAATTTAAATCTCTCTCGGAGATGGCTCCGAACGTCTGGGGCTTTGTGAAATTGACAAATGGATGTGTGGAAAGTCAATGTCACAATGTTGTCCAATTAAGGCCTGGAAGCGGCTCGTGGGGCCGCGGCTTGACTCCGACACAGCCACGAGGGCCGGAGAAAAGCCGGAGCTCGCCCACTCCTGGGCTGGGAAGACGTCGACTGTAGAATGAGGAGACCCAGGGGGAGAGAGGAGAGAAGGGGGAGGAAAGACGCCAAATGCCTCCTCTCTCTCTCTTTCTGTTAGAGTTCATTCAATTCCGGACATTTCTTCCTTCTTTCTTTTTTCCTCCGCAAACTCACTCGTCACTCACGGTCTTCACTTTCTTCGACCTCCCTTTGACGTTCCATTATTATTATTCATCCCTTTCATTGACCTTCCTCGTTCAGTCGGCCCTCATCTGTCTCTCACTCTCACTCTCTCCCTCTCCCTCGCTCTCTCCCATGCATTCATGAACTCTTCTCGGTCTTCCCGCTCGGGTCCCCAGCATCCCATGATGAGCCGCGTCATTTGGATGCAATTTGATGGGCATTAAAATCATCCACGTCGCCCCTTCTTCCCCTTTTTCCACTTCCACTTCGTCAAACTCTCCCTCTTCTTCCTCCCAGTCGTCGTCGTCGTCGTCGTCGCCGTCGCGGTCGTCGTCTTCCACAACAGCTTCCATGGTCATCGAGACGACACAACAACAACAGCAAGAGCGAACATACGACTGCTGATGATGAGATGGTTGATGTTGTGTTGCTATTGTTGTTATTTTCGGTTTGTTCTTGGTTTGCTCTGCTTGTTGTTGTGAAATGTTGTTGCAGTTGTCTCTATTTTTGTTGCTGCTCCACTTGTTGTTGCTGCTTCCGATGATGATTCACATTCACGCAAGCGAACTTCGGCAACGATCGCGATCGCATTCGAGATCCAGATCCAGATCCCAATCCAGAGCCAGATGCGACGTCGACGACGACGACGACGCCGCCTCGGCCTGTTGGCGTTTTCCGGGGGGAAGGGAAGGGAAGTGAAGGGGAGGAGAAGTCGATCGACACCGAGAGAAAATCCGCTGAATGAATTGAAAACTTTCTTGATATTCAGATTGGTCAGAACTTTGTGAATTTTCGCATTTTCTCATTTTCCATTTCCCATCTCATGCGACATTCGCCACGGGCCTCATTGAAATAAATTATTCAACTGTATTTTGTGAATTTTTTTCTCTGTTTCCTTCTTTTTCCTGACCGCCTGGAGTCGGGAACCGGGCGCGACTCGGATGGGAGGTGGTGGGAAAATTGAAAATTGGAAAATTCTCTGCATGCGAAGCGAATTCGAAACAAATGGAAAAGCGCTGAGAGGAAATGTGCAAACTGCAGGCCAGAAGATGCCGAGGGGGAGAGGTAGAGAGAGAATGGGAGTGAGTGAGAGAGAGAGAGAGAGCAAAAAGTGCACGCATGACGAGGACGAGAAGCCGCAACGAGAGGCTTCGAATCGACGGATGGCCGGACGGACGGAGGGCAAAGACTGAGCACATCGATGGAGGACGAGAGAGAGAGAGAGCGAGAGAGAGGAGAGCGAGGGAGAGCGAACGGGAGGTCGACGGCGCGGGAGTCGCTGGGACGACGGACGACGGGCGACCAACGATGGCGTTGAGGAATCCGTTGGTTTCTGCCGCGAAATTCCAAGGAATTCAAAGCGAGCCAGGAGAGCGAGAAGAAGAATCGGAAGAGAAACCCCATCGAAGAAGAACAAGAGGAAAAGCGTCGATGAAAAATAATAACAAGCAGGAGCTGAGCAAGGCGGAGAAGGCGATTGAACGGCAACAGCAACAGCAACAACAGCAACAACAACAAGAATCATGCGTTGCGGACTCGAATTCAAGAATTCTTTTTCGCTCCATAAAAGCAGTCGTCGGAGGGAGCGAGAGAGGGGGAGACCGAGGCACGATCTCTCTCTGCCTCACTCCCTCCCCCTCCGCCTCCGCCTCCCCCTCGCCGCCCCGGCTCTGCCTGGCCCACTTGGTGCGATGCGGGAATCGAAGCGAGAGCGTGGAAAATGCTGGGAAAAACATGCGGGTCCCGAGGGCGGGGTCGCGGTGGTGTCGAAAGCACCCGAGGGGCGTCGGGAATTGGCTCGAGGGGTGGGGGTTCCCCGCCCACCCCTCGCCTAATTGCTAATTGACCGAAATGAGATTTAGATTCGTGAACGACGACGCGATCGCGGCAACTTTAAAACTCATTTCAATTGATTCTGGGCAGAGAAACTCATCGTAAATCGAGAGCGAAGTCAAATCAAGTCTGAATTTGCCGCCAATGCGTCGCCGGGGAGGGGAAAAAATTATATCGGGAAAATTTCTCGCCTGTGGTCAGTGGGAAAATTCTGGCGTCGTCGACGTGTGTCGTGGACGTCGACTGTTTTCCGGCCGCATGAGTGGCAAAAAAGTGGGCCAGGTCGACGAGAGTCCGGGGGAGGGGATCGAAGGTAAATGGAGAAAATGATGGCAAGAAAATCAGCCAAAAGTCACGCCCGACTCCGGCATTGAGTCGAGCTTCGGGTTCCGCAGAAACGACCTTGAGTTTCTCGAGTTCTACGCGGAAACTTTTGAAAATTTCACTTTCCGAATTTTTCATAGAAAATTATTTGTCAACGAAAAATTGTGACAAAACTAACTTTTTCCAAAATTAAATAAAAAAAAAATAATTGTAAAAAGAAAAATGTTAACAGAAAAAATATCAATAACTAACTAAAGGAAAAAATTTGCAAAACTTTCAACATTTTTAATTTTCCCGCAAATTTTCTAAAATTCCACTTACATATATGAAATAATAATATATAATATATAACATATATAATCTCAAAAATCAACATAAAATCTCTTCACCAATCCTTCCTCGCGGTCTTATGCTCGATTTTTTAATTGAATCCCTGCCTGTCCGCCACGCCCCCTACCGCAATCAAACCATCCCCGCCCACTGGCTGCAGGTGTCGCCGTCGTGGCTGCCCTGGGTCGAGCCCAGGCCCGAGTCGGCGCCAAGTCGGAGGGCGGGGGCAGGAGGAGCCGGAGCTGCCGCCGTGGATCTAATTAAATGCCATAAAATCAAGGAATCAATTTATATGCGAGAAGCGGAGCCGTCGATGTTGCACCTTCCACTGCGATCCACGGCGAGTCGCATTCCAGGGGCTGCCGCGAACGAGACCCAGCTCTGGAGGACGGCGGGCGGAGCGGGTCGGTGGCTCCAGGTTGTGGTGGCCGACGCGGAAGGCGGTGGAGCAGAGGTCGAGGCGGCGGTCTGGAGGAGAGGGCGAGAGTGAGAGGGTGTAGGGTTGAGGGAGCAGGGAAGAAACGGGGCCAGAGAGGAGGGCGACGGAGGAGGATGAAGGAGGAGTTCGCTGGAAGCGGTCGATCGATGGAGGCGACGTTGGAAGGCCGTTGGAGAGGAAAATCGGAGCCGGCGAGAGACGGATCGCAGAAGCCCGGCTGTTCCCAGGGCTCAGCGCCGTCCAGTTCTCGGAGCCGCCGGCGCTCCGGAGGCGATCGACCGTAGCGTCCGCGGCGGAAGACGTCGAGTGGGAGTCGCCAGGGAGGGGCGGCGATGGCGGTGGACGGGGGGGCCGCCCATTGAATGCCGCGCGCTGCAACAGCAGGCGATGGAATTGAATGCAACAAGTTTGCGTGAGCGGAGGAAGCGAACGGCGAGAGAACGAAATTGAAACAACAACAAGAAACACAAAAACAAAACCAACTCCAACTAATGCCATGGCACGGCAATAATAGCAACGGCAAAAACAACAACGGACCATTATAATTGTAACAATAACAAGAACAACAACAGCAGCAACCGCAGACAACAACAACAACCAACAACAGACATCGGTAAATATATGCACGAAGTCAATATAAACAAATCAAGTGGAAGCGGGAAAAACAATGTAGGAAAACCCGAAGCAAACGCACGAACGAACGAACGAACGAACGAACGAACGAACGAGTGGCCCCGAAGGAGGAAGCCGAGAGGGCGAGACAACAACAACAACACAACGACAGCAACAACATGATCAACATACGAAATTCATGCGCGGAAATCGAAAGCGACAGGGTTGCCAGCCACCTGGGAGGGCGGGGGAAGAAGAGATGCACCGATACTGATGATGCACCAAAATATTCGAAAAACAATGTGAATGTGATATAAAGACACAAAAGAACAATAAAACATTTTGAAAACATCTTGATTCGAGAAGAAATAAAAATTAAATTTTAAATTGTCCCCACCTGATTATCTTCCGCTCAATTTGAAAATCCTCTTCAGCTAATTGCGGTCAATTTGAATCATTTCGTTCTCTTCATTCAATTTGCCGGCGACGCTTTCGGTTACAGGGGTTTTTCTTGTCATTTGAATTATTTTTCTCAAATTTCCTTTCGTGCTTTGAAGTCGTTGTTGGGAAATAAATTATCACTCTTCCATTCCGCTCTCAATGGGCCTCGTTACCACGAAAAAAAAAAAAACACGAAAAAACAAAAAAACACGGAGTAACAAAAGCCGTCACGCTACGGAAAACACTCGGGCCTCAGAGAACGAACCTTCTTCGGCTGAGGGAATTCTCTCCGCTTTTGTTTCTCATTCAAATTTTCCCACCTTTCGTCCGCCTTATCTTTTTGTTGGTTTTTGGATTTAGTATTTCAGTCGAGTCGGCTTTGGTTTTGTTATTCTCGATCTTGTTATTGTACGAAAGTATGTTGGGCTTAGTTTTCTTGTAATTCTTCAGATTTGTTATTATTCTAATTTTCTGTGCATGGTTGAATATTTCCTGAAAAAAGGGTTGATTTGATTTCGTGGTATTCGCGTAAATATTAAGTATTTTGTAATATATAATTATTAAAAATATTTTTATTTATTTTTTTGTGTTTTAAATAATGTAATTTTGTTTCATCACTTGTTTTTATAACTTATTACTCTCTCACTAATTTTTATTGAACTCCACTTTTTTCGTAATTTAAACTGTAACATATGATTTCACCGCACTATTTTGTAGTAATTTTAAACGAATATCGTAAACTCCGCACCGACTCTCGCACCGTTTACCGCAATTGTTGCACGAAAACTGAATCAATGCTCGTGAAGAGAGGAAACGAATGATCAAAATAAACAAACAACATAGAGCGGCGACAGAAACAACAACAACGAAATTAGCTACGGCAAGAACAGGGTTCCACTTGAGTCGGCGACAGAGATCGATTCGCTGCGGTTCGCTCGGAGCAGGGAAGGTCGGAAACTCCGAATTTTTCAACCATCCAAAAGTTTAATAATTTCTATTTCTACTATAGGCTTAGTATTCTTATAATTTCTGGGCCTTGCTAAGTTTCTTAAGAATATTTTATCCATTACTACTTTTCTGCTGGTAGCAACGAGAGAGCGAAATCCAATTGGAAACACCAAAGGGAGCATGAGAGAGAGAGTTAATGGGAGAGAGGCGATCTCCGAAAAGAACTGCCAGACTTCCATTTTGCCTAAGACGTACACTCACATGGCAACTTCTCCCAGGATTCGAACCAGCTTACAATCCAAACAAGAGTGTGGAACGCAATAGCAAAGCTAGTGCGCGTCTGGGAAAATATGTTTGTCCACAGGGTGTCTGCGACGAATCACGACGTATATTCCCTAAATTCAAAGTAAACTTTTTCTTTTACTATTTGTGGAAAACAACATTTTTAATTAATAATTTATTTTATTGTTTTTTCTTCAAATATTGTTTTTATAATACAATAACTAGTTACTTTGATAATGTTCATAATTAAATACATATATTAATATTATTACATAAGCCGTTTTAATGTTTATGATTTTATATATAGAGAAGTTGTCGGGATGGATAGGAATATATGAAAAAATAATTTCCAACAAAAACATGTTACGAACGTGTAAATTTTTAAAAAAGTGCAGATTGTTTCTTCATTTACATCGATTTTATTTGAAACAGAATTATTTTCAAAATAAAAATGGAAACAAAAAATTTACAAATTATTTACAATAACAATAATATAACATATACCTTTATGTTATATTATATATACGACTAAATTTACATAATAATAATACATAATTTTATTTTCATAGTTTTCTTTTCTTTCTCGAAAAATGGCATTTAAAAAAATAACATGGAATGGAAAATTTTAGGAAACAATTTCTTTAAAATAGATCATCAGATTTGTTTTCTACAATATATGTTTGCTATATTTAACATGCATAGAAAACTAAAAGTTCCGATATTTACTTTTTCCTGTTAGTTTAGGTATGCTCTAGGCTAAAAGTGGGCGTGTACGTTGCTTCTGGAGGTGGATTCTTCTATTCGCTTAACTCTACAGATAGATACTTGTATTGATCGTAATGTATACAGATATATATGTCGACTGTAATATGTTTGGGACAATGGACAATACCTTGCCAATTTCATATCGCACGTTGAAAGGTGATTGACTGCAAAATGTTTAAAATAAAATTCCCTAAAGGAACGTCCGAATAAAATTCACAAGGCCATTGACTATGTAATAGTGCTTGCTTAGTGCTTTAGAATCTACTAATTTGACACCGGCTGTTGTTTTCGTTTTCGTGGAATGATTTTTCAAATCTATTTTTTGTGCTTTTGATTTTTTACTACTAAATTATTGAATACAAGTTCTTTAAGAAATATTACCGCCATTTCAAAAGATCTCAAAAATCTGCGCTCAGTGGCTTTTGGTCCAAAATATTTGTAATTCTTTTAAAATTCAACTCATTGCTTCGTAGATATTCTATGTAATTTCTATTTCTCGGTGTTTTGTCGCAGCTTGGGGTTTTAGTTCTCATTGTAACATATATATTTTTATTAAACATACAAAAATATGATTTTTATATATTACTATAATTTGATTCACTAAAACTAAGACAATGCATTTAATTATTTTTACAACTAATTTTAATGAATTTTGAAAACTTCTTGTTTGAAATTCAATTATTTACAAACTTCTTGCAAAGCAACATTAAAAAAATTTTGGAAAAACAAAATCGATTAAAAAAAGAAATAAATGTCAACAATAAATAAAAACACTAAGCGTTCTTTTCATTATTTTTTGTTCATCTTCTTTTACATATGTTTACATAAAAATTAATATTTCTTCATACATTTAGGTGTGCGTTGGAAAAATACATTTATTTTAGTATCTACTTAAAATGCTTGTGGTTTATTTAGTTGTTCTTAGGATTGAATTTTTCTTTCAGCGAGTGGTCGAAAAATAAACTAACTATAATTTAAAGTAAACTGGATTCATGTATGGATATCTTCATAGAATGCTTAGTTTCCTTCAATTTTTGCTAGGTTTTTCTGTTAAATTAATAATAATATATTTATACATCAAACACTTACGAGTTTTCTTTTTTATTCCAGTTACTTTTAATTCGTGGGTTCAGTTCTGATTTCTTCTCGAATGGTTTGATTTTGGGTATTTCTTTTAGATCGTCATTACTTGTTTGTATTCTGTCATTAACTCCATTATAACTCCCTTATAACTCTTCCTCCCATATTCTTGAGTTTGCTGTAATTGCTTATGATCTCCTATCATAACTACTTGCATCTACTCTCATTCCTCCTGAGAGGAGGATGAATCAATGCTTCTATTCTACCCTTTAACACATATTTTTGCTCTCCCACTAGTTAAGTTATTCATCCACTACTTTTCCCCATCATCTACTACTCTTATAGGGTTTCCACTACTAATAGTATTTGTATAACTATTTAATATATATATTGATATATATAAACCTTTTATACATTCATAGAAGTTAATTGTTGGTTGGTTGGTTTCTGCCTTTGAATAGTTCAGTTATTCAACCGAATCACATACCCTTGCACTCACCGCCAAGGGGTACCTCGTCCAAACCATTCAGCCCGGGTGCTCTAGTGGTAGGGCTTCAGGTGCTCCACGTAGTTCTCCGGTATGAGGCCGGTTTTGCCGTTCAGGGTGCCCTGCAGCCAACCAGGTTCGTGCGAGAAGCGAACTGAAGGGGGTCGAAGAACGATTTAGAATTTTGTCAAGGCTTAGGAAAGGGGTTTTCGAAGCTCACCGTTCGTGATGATCTGGTTCGGCTCGAAGGACAGCTCTCCGTCGCTTTCACCGAGGCACGCATACAGGGTGCGCACGCGTCTGCAGAAGAGAACAAGAAAGCATTAAACAAAAGGCCTTCCTCGGCGGATTCAACGAAACTTACGCCGTGCCAGCCGACAGATCGCGCTTTATCTGGTTGACGTCCTTGTTGCGATGCACCTTCTTCGGCGCGTAGTCGACGCCCTCGCCCGGCGCGCCGCCGCCGATCATCGAGGGCGCCGCCGTCGCCGTCACCACGTCGTCGCAGGTGGAGCCCAGCAGGGTCGAGAGCGAGGAGGCCTGCGACCGGTGCGGGCCGCCCGACACGTAGTCCAGCGAGCCGCCCCCGCCGCCTCCCAGGAGCCGCCCGCTGCCTCCGCCACCGCCACCGCCGTTGTTCGACGAGAGCGAGTCGCAGACGCTCTCGTTGGAGCTCGACGTCGACGCCGCGGCCGCCGGCGAGTAGTGCTTGGCCTGGGCGTACATGTGGTTGCGCGCGTGCTGCTGCTGCTGCTGCTGGGCCGCGGTCGTCAGCGCCGCCGCCGTGCCGTAGATGGCCTCCGTGCGCATGGCCAGCGTCGGCGGCGACACGTTGTTCAGGCTCAGCCGGCCGCTGCCGGTCGAGTAGATGTGGTTGGAGCTGCCGCCGTTGCCGCCGCCGCCCGTCGTGGACGCGGGCGTCGCGGTGGCCATCAGGTAGGCGGGCGTGGCGTGGTGGGCGGTCAGGCCGGAGCCGTTGGTGCCGGCGGCCGCGGCCAGCAGGGTCTGGCCGACGATGCCGTAGGTGGGCTCGGCGCCTCCGCCTCCGCCCCCACCCCCTCGGCGCACGCTGATGTCACTCTGCGACATCGAGTGCAGGTTCTTCACGCTGCCCACGTTGACGCCGCCGCCGATGCCGAGGCCGCCCTTCGAGGGACCCCCACCGCCGCCGCCGCCCCCGCCGTTGGTGGTGACGCCCGGAGCGTGGCCGCCGTTTGTGCCGTTCGTGCCGCCAGACCCGCCGCCGCCTCCGCCCGAGGCGTGTGCGTAGACCATGCCGTTCGGGATGCTCTGCAGACTCGAGGACATCGGCTGGTCGGTGAAGTTGGACTTGGTGACCACGCGGTAGACCTGCTGCTGCGGCGAGTACATCGAGGTCCGCCCGCCCCCGCCGCCGCCGCCGCCGCCGCCGCCAGCCCCGCCCGACGTCGACGTCTTGCCGGCCTGGTTGGAGCGCGGCACCCGCATCGGAGGGCTGGAGTTCTGGGACGCGTTCAGCAGCAGCGCCGAGCCGGGGTCGTTGCGGAAGATCAGCTCGTAGTTCTCGATCAGTATGTTGATGACGATGTTGTTGAACTTGATGTCCAGAATGGCGGCCACGGTCTCCTCCTGGGGCCGCAGCAGCGTCGGGCCGAACACGACGCCCAGGTTGAACACCGACATCTTGTTCTTCTCGTACTTGCGCGAGACCCTGCAAGAGATTAGATTAGATTAGATTAGTGAGATCAGTGAACGGGGTCGACGGGGTGTGGCGAGAGAGGGGACTCACTCGGTGAGGTGCTTGATGACCATGTCCAGCATCTGGAAGTTCGCCGGCGGCAGCTTGTGCACCAGCTTGTGGACCTCGTGGACGCGCTGCTTGAGGCTGTCTTGCTCTGGGGACGAGAGGAAACAGCGATTAGACCATGCTCAAAGGGATCAGGCGGCAGGCGGCAGGTGGCGTCACTCACTGGCTGCGCGGATGAAGTCGCTGTGGTAGCGGTAGGTCATCAGCGGCTCGTTCAGGTTGCGGAGGTACGTCTTCAGGGCGCTGGCGATCGTGTTGCTCTCCATGAGATCGCGGTGCTGCTCGTCGCTGAAAATCGTCTCAGTCTTCTTGTGGTCCATGCCCAGGGCGAGCAGTTTCGTGATCTTCGTGCCCACCCCGCTCTTCCGGTAGATGCCCTCGTCCTCGAGGCCGCGGTTCTCCAGCACCTCGATGCACTTGCGCACGAACGCGAAGCCCGTGTCGTCCAGCTGATACTCCTCGGCGCCCTTCACCTTGCCGGGCGCCAGGTAGGTCTGAATAAAGGCGAAATAAGTCAATAAAATATATCGAGTTTGGATCGAGCGGTCGGACTGACCGGCTCCGTGCCGTCCATGGCATTAATCCAGGCCTTGCGGTCCTCCTCGCTGAGCGCCTGGAACGTGTAGACGATGCCCGGCTTCTCCTTGAAGGTCAGGTCGAAGCAGAAGCGCTTCTCGAACTCGGAGGCCCGTCGCTGGCACGTGATCAGGGTCAGCTTCTCGTCCTGGGACTCAGGCCGCCCGGAGATCTGGTTGAACTGCAGCATGGTGAACTCCTTCTTTTGCTTCTTGTAGGTGCAGTAGTATTTGGTCCATGTTGCCTTGAACGGCTCTAGAAGTGAGATTTTCAAAAGGGAGCCTATTTTAAGCATTAATTATGAGATAACAGCAACACTCATAGCACTAAAAATACATTTCTCTGTCATAAAATACAAAAAAGTATTTAAAAAATATGAAATTGGTTTGACTTGAAAAAAAGTGTATAAAATCAAAAACTAAATTCCATTAAAGAATCACATTTGAAATCGATGCGATTTGAAATGAAAAAACAAAAATGTCAAATTAAAAAAATAAAAAGAAATCTAAAAATTAAGTAAAATCAAAAATTTTGTTTTCAGATTTTTTTTTTTGTATTTTAAACTACAGAAATAATTCACTAATAAAGAGATTGGCGCTTACTTTTTTCCATCAAAAATAGATATCCACGTTTGGTGAATTTCTCCTCTGGTTTCTAAAGAGGAAGAGAATATGCTTGTAAGGACGAGCGAGAGAGCGAAAGAGATAGTGGGGATGGACCTACCGTTCTCTTTTCCATATATTTTATTTTCAACTCCGTGACCTTTTCGCTGGCTTCCTCGAAGTTCTCGCGGGTCTGGAAGGGAGGAGGCAAATCTATTAGGAATCGTGGTCGACAAGTTTTTGTCAACCTCAAGACACTCGAGAGACGACCCGGAAAACCTCAGAAACCCCAAATAAAACCGAACGCTGTGTCCGAGTCTCACCTTCTGGACCTTGTGCCGCAGGTCCTGCAGGTAGTCGCGGTTGTCCTCGGCCTGCTCGTGCGCCGTGTGGTAGAAGACCAGCCAGCCCGAGATGAAGGCGAGCAGGATCTCGACGAACTCGAACTTGATGCGCTCCTGGACCTCCTGTATTCGCAGAACGTAGCTGAGGGACTCCTGGATGTATTCGCGCTCATGCATGCCCAGACTGGCGTCCGCCTGGAAGAGGGAGACAGGCACGGTCAGAGGGAGCGAGGGCGACAAGGACGGCGAGCAAGTTGTGGCCGACGAAGTAGACGAAGGAGAGTGTGGAACATCAAAGGTGGGAGATAAAAATAAAACCGGGGCGTGGAGGCTTCCTGGAAGAGGGGCCGGCGCATTTTAATGGACGACCAGAATCGGAAGACGAAATCAGGGCAAATTGAATTTCGCGCCAGAAGCAGCCCGAACAAAGTGCCCTCCGTCCCTCCGTCCGTCCGTCCGTCCGTCGTTCATAGGTGACGTCGGCTTCCGGGGCGATGAGAGCAGGAAATGGAACAGGAAGAAGCGCTTCGTGGGACTGCAGCAAGTTTGCAATTAATGCGAATTGTGGTGGCGGAATTCGAGTCCACAGAGGCGATAGAAACTTTCGCCGACATAGAGAGAGAGAGAGAGCTTGTCAACTATGGACCTGTGGACCCGAACCTGAACCTGGAGTTCATGCACAAGAACAGGAACCGCGCCCACTGTGCGCGCCGCACTCGTTTGCCCTTTCCGTAGCCGCCTGCCGACCACGACGGCGATCGAACTGGGGAAATTAATTGGAGAGCAGGACCGACCGCGACGGCTAGAGGCGGCACTGGTGGAGCTCGACAACAAAAGTGGCCACCCTTCCGTCCCGGTCGGTCGCCATCGCCATCGCCCTGGCCTGTGTCGTCATCGACGCCGGCGGCGACGACTTCACTGATGGCGTCACTCGTGCAAAAACAACGACCACAACAACAGCAATAATAAACAGAGGCGCCGTGACACAAAGGAGAGGAGGAGAGGGGGAGAGAGGGGGGGGGAGCGGGACAAAGGACACAGATTTAGAGTCTATTAAATCATCGATGAGCGAATCCTCGGAAACAAAAGAAATCATTCGCACCAAGAGGGCGCTGCAGGCGCGCACGAGGGCGAGAGCGAGACAGCGATAGGGACAGCGGCAGAGGGAGTGGGCGCACTCATGGGAGAATCTGAAAGGGACGGCGCCACAACAGCTGATGGCGAAGGGGTGGAGAGCGAGAGAGGGAGAGAGCAATAAAAACGAGGCAGGTCCTTCTCCTGGGCCAAGGCAGGCCAAAGAGCCGTGAATGGAATGACAGTGAGAGACAGCGGGAGGGAGGGGGGGGGGGGGGGGGAGGAGCGGCGCGTCAAAAGGTCAAAGGATCAAAAGCTCAGTGCGTGTTGAGTGAGGTTCGGATTTTGTTTTCGACTTCGTCTTAAAATCTCTTGTATCCGGTCCTTGTGTGAGAAAATGTCAACCTTTGGTTTTTGTTGTTGCCGCGCCGACATCGGACGGTGGGGCGACAGGCGGCAGAGTGGGGGGGGGGGGGAGATGGGACAAATGAGGGCGTTGTTGTTGTTTTTGTTCTCTTGTTCGTTCGTCCAATCAACAGTTTTAATGACCAAATTGTCCGAATCCTTTGTCTTCCCTAATGCCGACTACTAATGATGATGATGATGCTGCTGCTGCTGATGATGATGATGATGATGATGATGAGGACGGTGACGATGACGAAAAGGCGCCGAAGTATTCAAGATTCCCGCTGGCATCCTCCCCATTTTCTCTCCCCTGCGCCTTCCGCCTGTCCCCTGGCTGGTCTGGCTCTGGGGTTCATTGTTCAAGTGAACTTTTGCTGTCGAGCGAAGGACGAAGTGGAGAAACTCAGCGTTTGGAGCGGGTTCTGGGATGAAGGACGGCATAGAAACGGATAGCGGAAAAGGGCAATCGGGCAAACAGAGAAAACGAGGCCCAAGAAAGGGCGCAATTGCTTCGGATACGGATGGGATTCGATGAGATGCTTCCCGGAAAATGCAATGGAGCCACATGTACTGACCCATGGGAGAGAATTCGGCACCCAGCCGGAGCACGACGCGCTCGCTCCGCGAATCTGGCATGCGGACAACACCACGAACACCTTCCACACTCGCGCCGACTCGACGAGAAGTCGAGGCCTCGCACATTCACTTTTCACTTCGCCAAAGTCCGGCTTAACGTAGTTCGGCTCAGGAGTCTCCTATGGGGACCGATTGAAAAAATCTCCCCGAACGAAACTCCGAATCCGCAACGCCGAGGGAGAATCGGAGCCTCGAAGCCTCGATTGGCGACGTCCGCCCGGTCGATGGTCGATGGTCGTTGGTCGTTGGTCGTTGGCGCTGGTCAAGCGGACCCACGTTAACCCATCACTGGGCCCGGGCACGGCGGTGGCAGCGGCTGGGAGCAGCGGGAGAGCGTCCGACACGAAGAGGACACGACGAGGACGTCGCGAAAATGTGTTAAAATCCTTGAAAGCGAAAGCACCACGAAAAATTCACAATTGTGTGGAGAAAAAACTTTCGAATTGCCTTTAGGGGAACTTTTTTCTTGTCACATCAACGCAATTTTAATAATTAAATCAGTATCTTGGTGTTGTTCAATTATTTCCAATGAAATAATGAGTATTTTTGGAAAAACACTGCATATTTTCAGGCGAGCCAAAATTTCACTTCTCGATTCACTTTTTCTGGGAAGTTTTTTACACTCGTTGGAATTGGTTTTTCTCTGTTGAAAGGGTAAATTCTTAGTTTATATTGGGTTTCGGAATAGTTTTTGCTAATTTCGGGAGTTTTTTGAATTTTTCCTTCTTCACTTTGCTGGGAGGAAAATCGCGAAAAAGCACAGAATGTCACGGTGGCTCATGAATGAATATCCTACTGATACAGATACATAAACACACACAGACACACACAACGACGACCGCGACGACCGCGGCGACGACGACGACGACGAAGACGAAAACGCGATACGATGAAATAACAACAGAAACCCCAACAAAAACAACGCCAGCAAGCCAACAACAACGTGAAAGGCGGAAAATTGTGAACTGACAAAACCAGCCGTTGTTGTTGGCCGCCAGAGGGACCAAGGATGGCCAAAGCGCGAGAAAGAGCGGCGCAGAGAGCGGGAGAGAGTGAGAGAGGAGAGAAGAAGAGAAGTGACGGAGTTCTGCAGGTTGGGGCGCTTGATGCGAACTGGGTGAATACGGAAATGTCACAATGGCAACAACAACGAGCAGAGCGAACGAAGTCCAAGGCGCAAAAGGAAAAAATGATCCAGGAGAGGACTAGACGTAAGACGACAAGCTTGGAGAAATTTTTAATAGCAGAAGCATTAAAAAAAACACAGAAAATAAAAAAATCAGAGACAAATTTTAAAAAAGGACAATTAAAAGAATAATGAAAATATTAAAATATTCTCCTGATTTCTGAATATTCAACAAATGTCGGATTTTTGCCAGCTGGCAACATTCGTTCGTCCTCTCTCTCTCTCTTTCTCTTGGCTTCGCCACCCTCGACACGATTGCGCTCGGCCCCAAGTGATTTCGGGTCATGCGTGTCGCACGTTCTGAATTTCCAACAACAACAACGCTGGATTCGAGGTATTTTTTGCCACTTTTCATTTTCGCAGTTTTTCACTCCTCTTTTGACGTGGTGCAATCGACGGAAAAGATGGACAGAGGAGTTTGGGGAGAGTTGGGAAAAAGGGACACAAAGAGGAGTAGAAAGACAAATTTCGAATTTTCATCAACCAATCGAATTTCTACCGTTGGAATCGAAAACCAATTCAAAAAATCACAAAAAACGTAGTCGAAGTGAAGGAATCGCGATTTAGTTGGAGGAAATGAAGAGGGGGTTTCAAAGAAAATGAAACTCCATATTCACAAAAGACCACCCTGTGGAACGTTGGAAGAGCTTTCGATTCACGGTAGTCCCAGGCGCTTCGGCTCCGCAGGACAGACGGGTTGCAAACCAGAGGCTGAAAAATGTCCAACATTTAAACTTTGCTTCTCTGAATGCCAAAATGTGTACGAAACATTTTCAAAGGACTCTCTGTAAAAGGGAGGGACAGACGAAGCAACAGAGCTTTCCTAACAGGCAGGGACAAGCGGTAATGGAGCAGAAAAGATGGCAGATGGAAGGAGAGAGAGAGAAAGAGCGCGCCCAGCGTGGGAGGAACGTAGTCATTCCCTCTCTTTCGCGCACCCGCCACCGCAAGCACTTAAGTTTAAACAACGTCAGCGGCGAAAAGTCGCTTTAACTGTCAACTAATTGACAGCTCGACAGCACGCTTCCGAGAGCGAGCAGGGCAAGAGAGAGGGGGAAAAGGGGAGGGGAGGGGAGGGGGGTGGAGGAGGACCTACGCGAGTCGGGGACTTCAGTCAACTTGAAAATTCGAAACCTGAACAGGATGAATATTCTTCTCGGGGGAAGCGCGAGGAGGAAGGCGTTGAGGCGACGGGGGAGGGGGGGGGGAGAGCTGGCCAGGCGTGGGATGCTTGGAGGGATTCTATTTCGGGAATGCGTCTGCCGGAAGGAGGAAACCCTAGTGCGAAGAAGAGGCGGAGGCGGAGGCGGAGGCGGAGAACCACGAGCAGTGGCAAAGCGGAGGAATCAAGGAAGCAAAGTCTGGGGTGGGCCCGGCCAGGCCGGGTTCAGGTGCTCAGAAGAGGGCGGTTGGGGCTCGGAAGGGAGCCGCCCGAGGACTCGCAGAGGCGAAAATGACGCGAAGGAGCGACCGCGTGGGCGGCTAAGCCTGGCAGCCAAGGCGCCAGGTGTGAGCAGACCGAAGGCCGAGCCCGAGGCGAGGCGAGGCACAGACTCAGGTCTATTTTTAGCCCACAATTTGAGGCCTTTCGCTCTGGGTGCAGGGCTGGACTGGGCTGGGCTTTATTTACTGGGCGTTATTCTCCAGATTAGGGACTGAAATTCGCAATTACTTTGGGATGGCATATTGAACGGAATTAAATGCAAAGTAATGAAGCGTTTAAATTTGAGGATGTTGAAGATTGAAAACAGTGGAATTAACGAAGAGTTCAAGTGATTGATGATGAATGGAAATCAGTGACATCGTGACACTGACTACGGTTTCGATTAATGAAAAACGCAAATGAATGAGATATTTAAATGGATGAATTACTCAAAGTAGAGATGCATTTCATTGCAGCCCGCGTTAATTCGACCAAATGAAAAGTGGGAAGTCAAAAATAATGAATTTAGGACTTACCAAGAAGGGCTCCAGGAGGATCAGAGCATTTTTGCATAGGGTCCACTGTGAGCATCCCCTGCAGCTCAGGGAGCCACGAGTGACTGAAACGCCAACTGTACAGCACGGCCGGGACGCAGAAGCCCCGAGCAGACAAGGGAGAGGGAGGGCGAACAGACAGACGGAGGTGTTAAAGTCAACATTGGGAAACACGACGACCGAAGCCGCCCTCGAACCACCCCGGACCCACCCCGAGAGTCCGCCGCCCACCACCTGCGCCCGCTGCATCCGCCCAACAACCCAACCCTGGCGGCAGGAAGCGGATGCCGGCGCAGGGTGGCTCGCGCTGGGCCGAGTCGCGCCCAGGCCGGGCGAGCGACGTCGGGTTTCCGAGCAATTAAGTTGGTCGCCACCCGGGGAAGCCCGGGACGCAGGGGCTGCGGACGCGGTTGCGGTTGCGACGAGGAGACGCCGGCGAAAACCACGTTTAACAAACACATCTTTTAATTTAAATAAAAAATACATCTTCCTGCTGAAAAGCACAACAAATATAACTGGAAAATCGTTGAAAAAAACAAAAAATTATTTCTCAAAATTACTCTCAACAAGAAATGCAAAAAAATTTAATTCCGAACAGAAGAGAATTTCAGCCAAATGGAAATAATAGAAATATTAGAAAAACTCGTGGAGAGAAAACCGTAACAGAGGGAAATCGAAAAAACATCCATAAAATTGCGTGGTCGGGAGCAGTTGGGGGCGGGCGGTCGGCGGTTGGGCGGCTCAGCCGGCAACGCGTTCACGTGCGGCCGGCAACAACAGCGTAATCAAAATAAACAGAAAAATAGCGAAGGAAAATGGAAAAAGCCACAAATACATGTGGCGTCCCGGCGTGAATCGATTTTTCAGCCGAGCCGCGCCGCGCCTGGCCGGGCAGACGTCGGCGGTCGCCGCACGCCCGACGGGGGGCGTCGGTGGGTGGTGCGAAACCGACCGACAGACAGACGGACAGACAGACAACTGACAACTGACAGACTGACAACGGTCGACAGGAGCCGGCACGTCGCTGTTGCCAGGTGGACGACGGAGGGCGGAGGAATCGGGATCAGTTGGCGAGCTGTGGATTGCGTGGAATTCGAATTCGGATCTCGGATCGTCTTGGGAGGCGACGCCAACCCCGCCCAACCCTGGCTGACCCCTGCTCCCGATCTTAACCCTTGATCGCGATCGCGTGTGGGTTCCGCGGGTCACCACAGAGCGAAGAAATCGCGGTGTTGCGTACGACGTGACGGCAGCGACAACAACAACAAACACCACCAACGACGACGACGACATTCAGTCAAAAACAAGGCAAATAAAACAAAGACAGCAAAAAATACTACAAAAACCAGACCGACAAAAAATTTCACAACACGCCATGCGAAAAATGCGAAGTACGCAGAAAATGAAAACGAACACCGAGTAAAAATAAGAAGAAAATGCTGTGAAAAATGCTTAAAACAAAAGTCAACGACTTTTAATTCGAAGCCTTTGAGCGGAGCGAAAAAGAGAGGAGCGAGAAAGAGGGAAGAGGAAACGCAAAGAAAGGCGACGCCGACGAAGGGCACGAGTTTTATAGCAAAATTTATGGATTTCTTTTCAAATTTCTGCCCCCCGAGAACAGAGACAAGGCGAGAAGGAGAAGACGATTAAAGGACCCTGTGCCATATTTGATGGGATTTTCTTGCAGCGAGAATTTCCCCAGAACTGAGAGCTTTCTCGCGTTTGGGAGAAATTCCGGCCACAGCTTGCGGAACGCGCCCACTGTGCACTTGAACTTGAGAGCTGCAATCAGTCAACAATGGCCGCAATAATGAAAAGCCTTTCAAGTTGTTTCTATAATTAAATTCGTTAGTTCTCACCAGGCACCGCAACCGAACCGCAACAACCAACGGAAAGAAACACAGAACTCAATACATTTTTACACTCGGCAAATAGAATTAGTAAACTTCCAGAATGGCGAAGGCACGCCCAGACAAACGGCCAGAGGGTCGAATTTGCTGCCACATTATGTGGCTGAGAACATTCTCTACGCAGTGCAGTCCAATGCCACGGATGGGATGCAACGGTGGGATTTGAGGGAAAGTGGGCCAGCGGAAACCGCGGCAATCACAGCCATGAGTTGACGAAAAACTCCAAACGACCATGATCGATGGGACTGGAGTTCGTGCGTTCTCTCAGTGTGGAATACATAACTCATGCTCGCCGTCCCCTCCCCAACGCTGGGTGTTGTTGTGGAATGAGCAAGGGAACAGAGAACAACTTTTTCCCGCTCAGTGCGAAAAACTACTACTTTTTCCTACTGCAATGCCCTTTTCCCAGCTCCCCACGATGGAGGAGAAGTTCTGGAGGCAAGACGGAGAAAGGCAGCGGCAGCTCGTCGCAGACAGAGGGAGAGGGAGAGGCAGAGGCGAGAGGGAGCGACAGGACGCCCCAGTCTGGACCCAACTCCTGGCGAGTACAAGAGTTTGCGCCTGGACAAACATTTGCCGGCGGCGGAGCCGAGAGTAAGGGACGGAGATGACGGCAAGGAGGAACGGGTGGACCGGAAGGAGGACGTGTAGGAATGAGTGGAAGCGGAGGACGCCGACGACACTGTTGTTATCAGTACCAGGAAAGGACAATTTCGCTCGCCCCCGGCTCAGGGCAATCGGTGAAATGGGCAAAAAGCGTGATTGCGTTTCTCAGCCAAGTGCCTGAAACGGCGGCCTGGAGCGAAGGAGGGACGGAGCGAAGGAGGCGGCAAATACAAGGTGCTCTTGCGAACGGGGCGGAAGGGAATAAGGAATGAGATCCCATCCCGAGATGAAGAGAAGACGCGCTAAGAAAGTGAACGAGAAAAAACAGTAGTCGTTGAAAAGTGCGAAACGTTCCGCAAACCTCAGCCTGTACGAGCAAAGCCGCAAACTTGATATGAGGCGTTGCCACCACCGCGAAAAACGGGGAACGAGGAACGAGGCAGCGCGGGCCAGACCCAGGCAAACCCGCACCCTCTGCCATGGAAGGCCATCCCTCGTCCTCGTCCTCGTCCCTCCCGAAGCCCGACGGAGGCAGCGCGAGGAGGCGGAAAACTCCAGCCAGACACGTCTGCGTCCAATATTTGCCGTTCCTCGGCCGCGCCGCCGCCCCCAACCGCCCGGCCCCTCCGCGCCCTCGGCGGCCAGACGAGCTTAAAGCTCGAGGCGATAGTTGGATGGCACCAACAACGCACGTGGTGAGTTCTGGGTGGGTTGTGGTGAGTCGTGGCGAGGCGCCGGCCCTCGCTGTGTATTTGCCGAGTTATCGAACGGACAGGACGGGCGAGCGAGCGAGCGAGCGAGGGAGGCCGAAGGGGAGACGAAGAGAAAGGGGCGAAGAGGGCGGGAGGGTGCGATTGTAGTTTGCGTTGCGGCAGGTCATGGAACTCTGCACATCCTCGCCCTCGCCCCCGCCCCTGCCTCCCTCCAGCGCTCGCTCGTCTTGGCAGAGGCGCTGCAAGTGAAATAGCGGAGCAGGAAAATAGTGCAGCTGGAGGCTGCGGGCAGACGGACGAGGGGGAGGACGAGGAGGAGGAGGAGGCGCAGACGGAGCTGAATAAATAAAGCGGAGGAATTGAGTTTTCAAGCAGTCGCCGCCACATGGCTGGGACTCAAATATTTCTTCATTAGATTCAGGCGGGGAGGACGACGAAGGACGAGAACCTGCTCGGGAACCCGACGACAACAACGGAAGCCTATCAACGGGCCACGGACTTCGAAACTCACCTCCTGTATTGTGTTCTCCGGCTTCTTGGTGGACATGTTCAGGAAGCGCTCCTGCGACTGGCAGAACTTCTCCGTCTTCTTGTCGAACTTCTTCTTGTTCTCCTTGACGCCGCCGATCTGCTTCTTGCGGAAGTCCTCCAGCGGCTCGATGATCTGCTTGTGGGCCAGGGTGAACTGCGGAAAGAGTGGGGAAATCAATGTTTAGCCATTCTCTGCATGTTCTCTGCATGTCTCGTCCGTCCATCGTCTCGTCTTACCATCTTCTCGCGCTCCTCCTCGATCGTGCCGATGATGTTGCCGAAGTGCTTCAGACTATCGCAGATGACCATCTCGTCGTCGGTCTGGGCCGTCCCGATGCACTCGAAGTTGAACTCGCTCAGGCTGTCGGCCAGCTGCTTCATCCGGGTCGAGAGAACTGCAAGCAAAGCGAGGTATGAAAGTGATTAGCAGGAGATCGATCAATCGAGCGATGGGAAATGGGATCAACTGAAATCCCGATGTCGCCGAAGTCTCTGGCGATCTCTCGCAATGGCAGGCCGTGTGTAGAATCAACGAGACAGGCCTAGGCATGAGCAGTCAGTCGAAGGGCATTTAAGCAATCCGAAATAAGATTTATGCACCGACAGCGCGTTGGTGCTCTTGATCGGGCCAGACCTGGACATTATCGGGTTCATAAAAATCTCCATAAACAGCTGAACCGGTCGTTGGTTGCCGTTGGTCGCACTTGTGTAGAATGTGTGTTCGTGTGTTCGTGTGCTCGTTCAAATATTACAAATTCTCCAATGGTGTGCTCAGACAACGAGCCATATCGAGAAATTCCAGGGATTCGCTTCTTACGTACATGTAAATAATGATGAATTTCTGAAGGCAGTCGTTCGCGGAATTAATTGCTAAACATCAGTACGGTGAATTGCGAGTTAATAAAGCGAGTGTTGTGAATTTTTTCGTCAAACATTCGCCAGCATTTTCCCAATTTATTGGAGAATTCCTATGGCAAACAAATGGGCAGGGCGAAAACCCTCCATATGGAGAATCACTAAACGCTTGGCTGGTTCTCAACAAATGGGTAGAAATCAAATTTTAATCTTTTTTCTGCACAACCCAATGGCAGCGAAAGGAAAACAAATAGCGGACTGGGGAAATAAAGGGGAAAATAAACAAAAAATGCTAAAAATAGTAGAAAAAAAAATTGGTATGACAATAACAGAGGACTGAAATAACAAAAAGAAGCAAAACTAATAACATCGAATATCTCTACAACGTTATGAAAATCCGCTCGACGATGGAGAGATTTTCACAACTGATGTCATCGGGATTTGGCGTGATTTGTGGTGCTGAAACGTTTTCCAAGCCTCGGCAAAAGTGTGAAAATCGAGGGCCGGGGAAGGAAGAAATCCAAATGTCAAATGGGAGAATTTTTGGCGGAAAAAAATTTGACATAGAAGAAGACTTTTCGACAGTGACGAAACTCGAGCGATCCAAAACATTCGGGCCTTTCGGGGGGAGAGTGAGCGAGAGAGAGAGGCGACAAGGCGCAGGCGTACGCGATCATGTGACGAAGCGCGAAAAGCACGGCGAAGAGGCGGCCAGAGAAGAGTCGAGGGGCGACAAAGAGATAGAGAGAGGGAGAGAGAGAGAGGGAGAGGGAGACGGAGTTTGACGATGGCGTTGGATGTTGATGACCTAATTCAACGATTTCTCGCTCTTTACGAGATTAATAAAGCAGACTGCAGACAAAAAAGAAGGCGAAGGTAGAAACACGAGAGAAACACGGAAAGAGCCGAACAGAAGAGAAACGGGCGAGTAACCGAAAAAGCACCAACAACACAAAACACAAAACTCCAAATAAAGAAGACGGCAAAGAAGGAGAAGGGGAATAAAAACAGCAACAAGAACAAAAGCAGAGAGGGAGAGAGAGGGAGAGAGAGTGGGAATCAAAAGAACTTCTGTTGACTCATAGAAGTTCAGGCATGACTGGTTCGGAAATCAAAATAACGAACATTCGGAGCCGCGGCCGCGACCGAGGCCGAGACCGCGGATCGCGGCAGGTGGGGGCAGACGAGGGGAAAAGAGCAAAGCTAATTAATTGATAACTCTGTTAGGGGTTTTGGTGTTTGATGTTCAGAATTTTCCATACAAAAAAGTACGTTTTTGTTGAAAATTCGTTCGCTTCACTTTCTAAAATTCGAGAGCGAAATATCGATCCACCGTGGATTATTGGGATTTCATGGTGGAGCAAACGACGGGGGGAATTAAAATTAACCTAAAAATTAAATTAAGAAATTACCTCCAACTCTTTTTACTCCTTTCAGAATTTTATTTGACAGAATGAATTAGAAAATAACCTTGTTTTATTATTGTTTGTTTCTTGGCTTGGATTTGGTTATTATTATCTTCCTAGCTGCTTTTCTATATGTATTTGCACGTAGCTAGAAACCTGTTGACTGCAGCAATAAACTCAAGGTCATTTGAATAGCAACAACAACCGCTGTACAATTAACAACAACAACAACAACAACAACAACACGCTGAAATTCAACACTGGCCACTCGCGGGCTGTCATCGAGATATTTCGCTATTTTTTTATCCATGTAAAAATGCACATGGGTCGACTAGGGGAATACAAAGCCGAGCTCGAATGTAAAACGATACCAAGTCGATCTGCAGTTCTAGTTGTTGTTGTTGTTGTTGTTTTTGTTGTTTTTGTTGTAGTTGTTTTGCACCGAGATTAACCACAATCAGTTCTAGAAACGTTTTTGCTCGACACGTGTTTGGATGGAGTGAAAAATAAATGATTGCCCATGGAAAACAATAGAGCGGAAAGTAAAAACAAAAACAAAAGCAAAAGCAAACCCAAAACCAATGACAGAAAAGGAAATAAAACCAGTCGGTTGCGTGATTTATTGCAGTTATTATTTCAGTGACTTTCACAACTGCAAATTATAACGAAAATTAAAAATAGATAGGTCTAAATAGCAATAATAATGCAAAAAATAAAATAGTAAAGAAAAAATTTAATAAAAATGCATTCATAAAAACATCATAACGATTCGGAAACTGGTGACAAATAAATACAAGAACAATTTCTAAAAAGTAAAAAGCGATCACAATTAATTACAAAGCCCGAGATCTGGAGCAAACGGGTTGTGGAGAGGGGGGTGGAGGAGGTGGGGGACTGAATGAAAGTCGGAATTAAATCGAAATTAAACACCCTGTGCTAAGCGGCTTAGAAACCGCTTCGGAGTCGGAGGCGATGACGTTCGTTGGAATGGTGTCGATTGACAAGTGTAAATGGCGAGGGCAAACAGCCAACAACAACGAGTAACCAGAACAACAAACGAGTAATAACAATAACAATAACAATAACAAATAACAACAACAAAAGAACTGCTTGTCGCTGTCGAATTACAAATAAAACGATTAGCGTGTTCTGCCGAAGAAGCTGCCGAAGACGAGTCGATCGTTCGGCGATAACGACGTCGCCGATGGTGACGGAGACGGCGACGGCGACGGTGACGGTGTCGGTGACAGCGACTGAAGACGACGACGCCGACGTCCGCTGTCGTTGACGGTGACAACGAAATTCGAGGAACGAAATGTGAGAAAGTCAAATTCGACGGGCGAAAATGAGAGCAGCGGCGGCGACTGCTGATAAAAGCACGCAGCAAAGTTCAACGGAACCTGGAAGGAAGCGGGAGGGGGGGCCGATAAGGAAGGGATTAAGTAGCGAAGTAAGGCGGAAAATGAGGTGGGAGAATGGTTAAAAAACACAATATAGAAATTAAAAATAATCGTAATTGATTCGTCTCAGAGGGAAAAGTCGTCGAAAAAGGAAAATAAATCGGGAGAAAGACAAAGTCCGACAGCCAAATTAACGGGACGCAAACGATGGGCGTCTCCTTGGGGTCTGCGGCGCTGTCAACGCGAGCCTCCGAGGCCGGCACAAATCGAAGGGGCGTCCGTGGTTGTTGTTGTTGTTGTTGCTGTAATTAATTACCGCGAATCGAGAGGCGTTTGAGGAACGCGAAAAGGAGAGGGGGAGAGGGAAAAACCAATATGGCAAAATAAGGGAAATGAAGGCAGAAATTTCTCCGCTCGCTTGGGTTGAAAAATGACTAAATCGGGGCTGGGCGGGGTCGAGAGGAGGAGCCAAAGAGGAGGGGGAGGAGGAGACAGAGACGAATCGTGTCAAAGCCTACGTAAACAACAGCCAGAACGGCAGTAATAACCACAACAACAACAACAACAACGACAACGACAACAACTGTAAAGTACAAAAAAACGCCTCAACCACAGCAAAAACCACTACAACAACATGAAGAAACCTACAAAATCAACAACAGCGAAACACAAGACTCAAAAGGAAACACAAACAAAAACAATAATAAAATGCCTGGAAAATAAAGCAGCAACAACAACAGAGCGAGGTACAAAAATTGCATTAAATGGGCGCGTAAAAAGGCAAAAGAGAGCGAGAGGGAGGGAGAAAGAGAAATGCGGGACACAAAGAGGCCCTGCAACGGCTCCAGGCAAGCGTGGAGCAAAACGCCCCCAATTGTGACAGACAGGGACAGCGACAGACGGACCCACGGACGGACGGACGGACGGACGGACGGACATCGACTACTTTCGCGAAATTTGCCAATAAACCTTTATATTATTTCTGTATTTAGATTTTATACTTTTCATTTTTCAGAGTGAAGAAATTTCCAAATTTTAATATAAAAACGTGGTTAGGATTTTCCATTAATCCCAATATTTCTCATTACAAATCACACAAAAAAAAACAAAAAAAAAACACAAAATTTTTTTTTTAATTCTAAAATCTGGGTTTCTCTCTACAACCGTTTTCGTCGAATCAAAAAATTAAAATTAAAAAAATACAGGCTTCAAATCTGCCAAGACGCCTCCAGATTGACCCATTTTCACCTCGTCTTCCTCTTCCTCGTTCTCTGCTTCGATGATACAGAGTCGATGTTGTTGTTTTTGTCGAGTTACTGTCAACATGACGTCAACAACAACAACAACACAACAACTGCGTCTCCAGAACTAATGGAGCTTCTTTAATGTCAACGCCAGCCGACCAAGAAGCATCGTCCGGAGAAGTTCGAGTTGGAGTTGGAAAGAGAGAGAGAGAGCGAGAAGACACCTTGTGTTCTTCGCTCTCGCCTTCACCGTCTCCTCTCCTTCCCTCATTACGCCTCTGCTCTGTTCTTTTCGTCTCTGATTCCTTTTAGTCTCTAACTGTGCTTGAATTAATCGTGTTTAATTTCGAGATCTCATCGCATAGTGGAACAAATTGGGATTAGAGTCGAGCTTGAATCGAGAAATCAAGAAAAATTTGAATAATTTGAAAACGAATAAAAATTAAAAAAAAAGAAAACCAAAAAGTTAATTTATCTGTATATTGAAAATACGAAGAAAACCCATAATTCAAATTTTTTGTAGAAAATGTTGAAAAGCTAAGGGTTATGGAAACCACAGGTACAACAAAAAGGTGTGGCCACGTGGTTAAAGAGCGGAAAAACACCAGGAGCCGATGAAGCGGGAAGGAAACGGCAAATAAAACGACCGTAAAAAATACCAAATCAACAGCAACAAAAAAGAAAACAAAATAAAAAATAGTGAAACAAAGAAAAGGGGAAAAAAGTGGGAAAACTGGAAGAAATGTTTCAAAATTGAGGAGATTGGAAAACACAAGAGGGATAAAACCAAGGGGCGGGGGGCGGTGGGCGGTGGGGAAAGAGAAAAGGGAAAACTGCATGAGAAACGAGACTCGATTTGTTGTTTGTGATCGATGGCGGAAATTAATTCGATTCACAAACACAACTCACTCTATCCAAATAAAAACAACGTCAACAAAGGCGGCAGCGGCTGCAACAACACCGGCAGCAATAACAATAACAATATCGCAATTTTGCAATTGTGTAAGTGCAATTACTGCAACAACAACAGCGGCAACAACTGGTGGCACCCAATGGCAACAACAACAACAACAACAAAAACAGCAACTGGTGGAGAAAACGTTACATAAGCGAGGCAACGAGCGACAGCAATTAATAAAATTGCGGCCGAGATGCGCGACGCGGTCTGGTGGCAACCCTGTCCGCCAACACCACCAACTGCAGCTCACACACACGCACACCCCGACAATGCGATGACGCACGAGCGGAGGGCGGGCGTGGGGAGCGGGAGCGATGCAAATAGAAGAATTAGAGAATCATCGCAATTAAGAAGTGGAATATGGAATGTGGAATGTGGCGAAGGGAACGTCGAACCGAGCTGGAGAAGGAATGGAGGAATGGAGGAATGGAGGAGACAAACATGGAAGAGAAGAAGAAGCGAAAACACCATCAACCAACGTAAACAGATGAGTTTTGGAAGCGAGAGGAAGAGACGAAAATCAACAAATGTTTCGGTCAATTTAATGGAATTCTCACAGCGAAAACAAACAGCAGACGAAGATTAGGCACAAATTTTGAGTAAACGCCGAGCAACATGACGAACACAGTGGGGCAAAATTTCAAACAAATGCCAAATTAAATTACTTCATTACGAAAATGAACAACTAAGAGGCCGAGAGGCCGAGCAACCGTCGACGGGATGTGACGAAATGGAAGCTTCTTGAAGTGAAAAGTGATCTATTATAAATAAGCAATAAGCAATAAGTAAAAAACGACCAGGGCAAAAGTGACAGGAGCGAAAAGGGAGGAAGAGAAAATTGAAATGCAACACATTTCCGCAGAGAACCCGAACGACGGGAGGAAAACTCCGCGCTTTTGCACCGGGGTGTGGACAACGAGAAAGAGGAAAATGAGCCGGTGCTGCTGTTGTTGTTATCGTTTTTGTTGTTATTGTTATAGTTGTTGTTGCTGCAATAATTGCCGCCGCCTCAGACAGTGGACTTTTACTGCACTTTTCATTTCATTTCCATTTCCATTCCTTCCAATTTCATTTGTAATTTTAATTACGGGAAGCCGGCTCTGTTGCAACTTGCAACAACAACAACAGCAACAACGGCGACTTGTACTGCCTTGTGGCCCAACAACAACAACACGGGGCCTGCGCCACAGCAACAACAACAGCGACAGCGACAGCAACAGCAACAAAGTCAGTAAGCAATTTGTAAATTGCGTTTTTCCGCGATCGTAGAGAAATACTTAAGAGTCCAATAAAAATGGGGAAACTCTTTATTTTCCAGGAATGTCATGGTAATGAGAAAGCTACGGAGGGGAGAAAGAGGACCGAGAGAGGGAGAGGGAGAGGGGTGAAGAGGCCGAGAAGAAACGGAGAAAGTCTTACATCGATCTTCCACTGCCGACGACTGACTTCGCATGAAGTTTCCTTCGAATTTTCCTCCTGGACATGCGATGAAAACAAATTCTTGTTTGAGATTTCAAAAAAACAGGCGAAAATTGCGAAGAAATGAAACCCAAGTCCAAGCCGAGCCGACACGGATCCGTCCCTGCCGCCTCCCGCCGCCGTCGGCCGGCTAATGACAAATCGACCGCAGAGCGAGAGCGCGATCTGACTTTGGCGGAGCTAAAAATAGTCACAGCTACATATAGGGAGAAAATTGCCGCGGACGAGGGGTGGGGGCGAGCGAAATCGGTCAGAAGTCGTCGCCGCTCGCACCGCTTCGGTGGTTTTTGCGATGACAGTTGCCTGCCTGGCTTTGTCTGAATTGACAGCCGGCGAACTGTAATTAATCGACAAAGGCCGAGAACCCTTCAAGACAGTTTATTGCAAATTCTACCACACATTTCACCACCACTTATTATTCGTCGACTTGTTCACCGAAACAAAATCGAGATTTTCGTCGACGACGCCGAATCCAGCGGGTGAACCTTGAAAAGAAATCGAAGGCACCAAGACGAAAACGAAAACGAAGACAAAGAGAGATGAAGAGCAGCCAACGTCAAGCGTGACACGACGCCGGCGAGCGCGACATGCGCGCCCTCTGGCTGTGAAATTATGAATTTTATTATAATTGTTTTTATTGTTACTCTAATGACTGCGAGGCAACAACAACAACGACCACGACGACGACGACGAGACAAAAACTTATGCAAATTTCCGATCAAACTATGGTGAACACAAAGACAACAAGTAGGTGGGAAAGAGAAGAGAGGAGGGAAAGAGAAGCGACAAAGGGAGCAAGAAAAGTGAAATTAACATCACTTAGGTAAACAGTGGGGGAGAGAGGGGGCGAGTGAGCGAGGCGGACGGAAGAAAGGCAAAGGGGGGACGGACAGCAAACAATAATAAGAAAAGCAAAAGTGAGAAACTCTGTCAACGGACGCGTTGAAGAAGCGATCAGAGGTGAGTGAAAGAGGCGAGGACAACAAAACACACAAAAACAACTCATTTGGTGGGGAAACGAAAAAGGTGAAAACCCTTGGTGGCTAATTTGAATATGGAAATAATTAAGACGCCGGCTACAGTGGCGACAACACCATTACAATGACCACGACCGGCCTTATTTGTTCTTGTTGTTGTTGCTGTTGCTGTTGCTGTTGCTGTCGTCGTCCCGTTCGGGTGCTGCATGCGGAAGAAGAAGAAGAAGAAGTGCAGGCGGGAATTTATGGACGTCACAAACTTTATCTTCTCCTAGTTTTCCTCGACTAATTTTAGTTCCACACTTAAATTGTTTCACACATTTTTTGGAAATTTTGAAATTCATATTCATAATTCATCGCATAATTCATTCACAATAAAAAGCACGTAATTTTCATCTGAATATTTTCGAATAGAACTGGTGGTTTCTGTATTTTCAAGGAATTCATGGATTGTTTTTTTTTGTGTGTGTATTATTTTTCTATAGTTTTATAGGCTGTTGCCGAGTGCTGGCTCAAATTTCCTGACTCCAGTCAAAACTTTCACCACAACCATTTCCTCGACGACGACGTCGCCCACCGCCAGGAAGGAAGCTGGAACCTGGCCATGGGAAACACCCGCCCACTCACTCCCTCCCTCTCGCTCTCCCTCCCGCCCCTCCGCACACAGAAGGGAAATCGTTAGGTCTGCCCGGAAGATTGTGCTCGAACACATGCATAATTGCATCGTTGGCTCCGACAAACCGTCGCCGTTGCCGCCGCCGAGGGCCTCTGGAGGAGTCGGCGCGGTTTCGCTCGAAGCCCGGCGCCGCCGACTTCGACAACTTCCCGCCTTCCTCCTCGACTGCCCCACGTTCCACGCCCTCCTCCGGCCCACTCGAGGCACGAGGGACGCCGGGGGCGCCCGTGCCTGCAGAGCCGCCGACTTGACGACGTCGAGGGCTCCAGGGGGACGAGGGCCGGGGGTCGCGGAGTCACCTCCAGCCGACGCCGGCCCTTGGCATTGAACTTGCCAAGGAACCGCGATGTCGAGGAAGCCAAGTCGCCTGGCCAAAGTCGAGGTACATAATTATGGCTGGCGGAAAGATGCGATAACGGCGCAAAACAATCAGGCAAATAATAGCGAAAATAGGCAGAAATAAAACAGTGGGGAGGGAACACGAGACATGGAAATGACAAACAGATAAGGAGACGAAACTGATAGAAAATACGCCGATGAAAAAATGAAACCAAATAACAAATAATGTAGCAATAGAAAAAGCAAAATAAAATATGAAAAATACAAATAAACATTTTAATGGAAAATAAAAATAATAGTTGAAAATAAAAATATTAATGGAAATAAAAATATGAATTGAAAATAAGAACATTAATAGAAAACAAGAATGTTATTGGAAATAAAAATACATAAAATCCCGACGGTAATACACAGCGGGAAAGGCCGAGGATGAGTAGGGAAACATTATCTGCCGACAATTACATATACATATATTTCACTTCAGTGAGGAAAATATGTCCGCAATTAAATAATGGACTTCAATTTAGCGTGGCTCGTGTTCCTGCCATTGTTATTGTTATTGTTATTGTTATTACAGTTGTTATTGCAATTGTGTTGGTGGTTGTTGTACTGGATAATGCAACCACTGGTGGCAAAACTAATTATAGCAATTATTGTTGTTGTACTGGGGACGCGAGCGGCCTGAGACAGACGGCAACGCCAAACGAGGTGGAGCAAATCGCAGAAGACGGCGATTTCTATAGAAATATGATTTTTAATTCGCATTTTTCTCAATTTTAATTCTTCACTAGAAGTATTGAAATCAATTTTTTTTTTTCAATTAACAACTTTTAATTTTAAATAACTTGAGACAGGAAGATTTGAGGAAAATATTTCCACTAATTGCGACTTTCGACGAACGCTTTCTCTGCCGACAACGACAACGACAACAAAAACAATGACCACAACAACAACAAGAAGAAGAAGAAGCCCAACGACAACCCGAACATTGGTCACAATAACAACAACGACAACAATGAGTTCATATGTTAATTCACGTATTTATTTTGTACTCGTCATCGACTGCAATGAAAGAGAGAGTGAGCGGGCGAGTGACTGAGAGAGGGGGGCGGAGAGGGAGAGGGGGAGGGAGAAGCAGGCGACAACAACAACGGGGGCATAAGAAAAGGGTGCACCCTGTTATCGTTGCAGTCGTTGCTTGTTGTTGTTGCTCTAGTTGTATTCGTTGTATTTGTTGTTGCTGCTCGAAGTCCAGCGAAGTCAAGCGAAGCCAACGACTGAAATTCGACTTTCCATGCCACGCCCATTGACATTCGAGACCCCGCCCACGGCACGGCACGGCCACGGCCACGGCAACCCCGGATTATTTCAGTTCCCAAGAATTCCGGAAATTTTATCAAACGGCAAACAAGTCGTTGTTGCGGGGATTTTCAAAGAAATCACGAAAATGAGTAACAAAAAAAAAAACAAAAACAAAACAATGAGAAAATAACAAAAGCAAAATCAATTGAAGAAATTATTTATAATTGAGAAATCGAGAACGGCAACCAGGACCAGCGAAATCATAATTACAATAATAATAATAGCAACAAAAACAACAAAAACAACAACAATGCGTCTCTCTTGTGGTTGTTGTGGCCGAACCCGTTGACCCATTTTCGCATTGCAATTGCGAAGTCGAAGCGGAGAAATGTGGAATCGAAGAAGAGGAAGAGGAAGCACGCCCGAGGCAACTGATGGGCAATATAAATAATAGCAACAACAACAACAACGATAGCAATAAATGCCACTGCAGCAACAACAACAGCAATTGAACAATTGCATAAATAATTGGCAACACTTGACTGCAACAACAATGGCATCGATAATAAACACAGCAACAACAACAACAACCACGACAGCAAACAATTAATGTTGCAATCAGCAGAAAAATTCCAGACATATTCAAAGAATCGAGGCGCGAGAAAGAGAGGGGCGATGGGGAAGCGAGAAGCAAGAAAAATTAGGTAGAAGCAAAAAGGAAAAAGAAAAAATGTCAAAAGTATAAAGGAAAAACGATAAAACGGAGAGAAAAAGAATTGTACGAAATAAAAAATGAAATTTCAAAAAACTTACAAAAAAGTCGAAAGTAAGAAAGGTGAAAAAAGTAAGAAAAAGTAAAACAAAAATAATAAATCAAAAGTAAACAAAATGTTGAAAAAAATAATTTTTTTAAAATGAATATTGTGTACGGCCAACTGAAACTGTCGAAAACAACGAAGCAAACGATCTTCGTGTTCAATCGCGGCTTCGGCTGCGGCTTCGGCTTCGATTTCCGAAAGCGAGACCCGTTGACTCACGAAACCTTGCGAAAGAGGCGCGACAGCGGAGAGCGAGAAAATACGAGGGAGAGCAACGACAACAACAACAACAACAACTACCACACTACTGCAATCGCAACTACGTCGAGGAACAACAACAACAACAACAACGACAACAACAAAAACGACAACGCAATGTCGAACTTATCGCACCTAATTATGTAAAAAAGAAGGAAAGGCAAAACTACAGTACGAAACAAAAACACGAAACAACAACAAAAACAACTTAACAACAACACTGAACAACGGCCACACAAATAAACAAAAATCTTACAAAATCCCAGTAGTGAGGATGAAGAAGAAGAAGAAGTCGAAACGGTCGAAACGGTCGAAACTTCGTAAAAAGATTTTTTTATCGCGCGCGAAAAGTGAAGAAAAACAAAAACTACAACAACAGCAACCGATACGAGAGACCACGGCATCAGCAACTAAATACAGAAACAACAACAACAACAACAACAACAATAGCTTCATCTCTGAGAAACACCAAAAACAATTACAGACAGCAAAAACCAAGAAATGGACCAACTGCAACAACAACAACGACGACGACGACGACAACGACGACGACAACCGACCGACCAAAGCAGTTACAATTGCAACAATAGTAACAACAACAACAATAACAACAACAAAAACGTATAGAGTAATTATTTGCTCTTTTCCACTTGCCACACTGCTGGCTGCTGCCGTCTCTGTCTGGCGAAGGCTCCCGAAATCATCGCCCGATTCAGCGGTCGCCTTGGGAGGGGCGGAGTAGGCGGGGCGACGGAGGGTCGGAGGGTCGGAGGACGAGGACCGAATCCGGAGCAGAAACGCGAGATAAGGAAATAAACGCGGATGCAGAGACGGACCGAGAGCGAGAGCGACAGAGACAGTAGTAAATGAAGAGAGAGAGAGAGAGAGAGAGAGAGTTCGACAAGAACCAGGAGGTGCGAGAGAGAAGGCAGAGGTAAACCGCAGCAAGTCGCAGAGGTTCTTGCAAAATCCAGGCGACTCTTAGTCATAAATCGCGACATGTTTAGCTGTTGTTGTCGTCTCTATTTCATTGCTGTTGTCCCTGCTGCGAGTTGTTGTCGCTCTTCCTCTGGCCAGTTGTTCGTTCTTCCGTCACAGCCACTCGCTCCAGACCTTTGCCGAAGTTCTCAGTCTTGGCATGGAATGGTTTTCCGCAAGTTCACGACTGACGTCCAGCCGCCAGTTGCCGTTGCACTGCTTGAGTCCATCTCCATCTCCGTCTCCGTCTGCGTCTCCCGAAATCGCCAGAGTACCGTGCATGAAGGAGAAAGTTCTCTTTGCTGGGCAAGACCCAGGCTCCTCAATTAAATTAACTATTTCCGGCCACAAATTGAATTAACGTCAGACAAATTGTACGCAAACATTTTTCGTGGTGAGAAATTCACGCAGCTAAATAGACCTCCATATTTATTGGAGTTGGGAGCGGGAAAAGGTGAGAGGAGAAGAAATCGCTCTTCCATCCCATTCGCGGCTCCTGCACCTGCGCTTGACTCGTCGATCCCAGCATTTGTCGATCGCCAGCTTCCACGAAAGTCCGAGAGAAGCCAAGTGACCGGCGGGCCCCAGAGGACGGAGCGGAGAAGCGAGAGCGAGAGCGAGGGAGCGGTTGAGGCAAAAGAGGAGGCCAAGAACGGCCTCCGGAATCCACTGACGGGCGACGCGACTCCCCATTGTTCGGGCGATCGTCGACGTTTCTGTTAATTTTTCTTTTATCGTTCGCTTGTTATCTGAACGGCAGCAGCAGCGGCGGCGGCGGCGGCGGCGGCGACTCCGCGTGACCGTGAATTTGAATTCCAGCGCGTCGCCTGGACACGCCCAGAGGCGCTGACTGGCGGCCGACGAAGCGGAGACGGAGACGAAACCAGTCGAGACGGCGACTCGTCATCGGTCCGTTCGACGAAATGCGGCGAGTGATAAGAGCGGAATTTCGTGTTGTTTTTCCAATGGAAAACATCCGAGGGCCGTCGACGAGAGGGAGAGGGGGCGAGGGGTTCGGTCGGGTGCGGGTGCGGGTGCAACGAGCAGTCGCCACGAACCCGCGGAGCACGGCCAGTAATGGGCCGTAGAAGAGCCGTAAAAATGAGGAATTTCACAGAGAACGTTGCCATCAAAAGCCGGGACCGGGACGAAATTCGGACGAGGCGATCGAGCAAGGGACCGCGGCATGGATTGACCGAAACAGCCCGGGGTGAGCGAAATTTGAGCGAGTTAATTGGAACAACTCGGGCCACAACAATAACAATAACTGTTCCAATTAATCAGCATGACTATCGGCCATAGGAACGGGATAATTAGAAATCGTGCAACAGGTGGCGGGAGAGCCGCGCTGGCCCAAACAGGGCAAGAGAGGTTCACAAGCGAAATGAAATCGAGCGGAAAACCGTCGTGGAACCCGAGGTTTCTTACCTGCTGTACATAAGGAGGGAAGGCAAATATACAGGAGATAAAGAGGCGATAGAGGCCATAGGAAGAGCCAATTGATAACGATTATCTAAACGTTGCAAAGAGCATCGATAACGGTTCGACAGCAACTGCACTCGAGTACGAAAAGTCTAATCATACATATATATATATATATAGATAATAATGGAAATGAATTACTTTCTGTAAATTTCACAATTTCCTATTTTTGAAGTCTCACCTACTTGAAGAACATCTTCGCCTTAGTCTTCGCTCGATTTCGATCGGTTCTCACGTTCTCGGAAGAGTGGCGAAGAAATGCGGAAATTTTTCGAAAGGTGGAAAATTTCAAAATTCCGCCGTAAAACCAATGACCAAAGTAAAAGCCTAAACGGCGAAATAGAAGGCATTTGCGAAATCAACAAATCGTAAAAAACCGCAGACCCAGTTGTAAACACAGAGTTCTCAAAGAGATGGAGCAGCATCCGGAGGGGAAGCTCGACAAACAATAAATAAACAATTAACCGATTTATTGGGGGGAAAATTACGTCAGAGGAGACTTCAGTTTGGGCAAATAATCGACAACATATGAGGGAAGGCGTTGTGGAAATGAATGGAAATTGCAAAACATACAATGAATAATTTCAATTAAATTGTGAATTCCATACGACAACGAAAGCATTATACAAAAATAAAAAGTGATTTTTTCGAAAACGATTCCCATGCCGGCAGAAAATCGCCTCTAATCGCCTAATTCCACAAATCCCTCCTTCCGAGGCGACACGACGTGACATCATGAGCCGCCCCCAACACGGGGCCGATCTCGCCCACTGTGCGAGCCATCGGGTCGCGGATGATTTGTGTCTTGCCTCTGCCTCGGCCTCTGCCGCTTTGCCGCGAAGTCGTCTGTTTATTTACATTTGGGCATAAATTTTGCGTAAAGGAAACACCGAAGCCGGGCGAAAAGCCGGGAGCTCCGAAAATCGTGAGTTCCCAGTGCACAGAGCACAAATTGAAAGCTAAATGAAATCAAACAACGTCGGTCTCAGTGGCCGCTGTGGCGACCGCACTCAAACCGAAACATGTTTATTTCATTTTATGGTTATTTGGTGAGAATTTATGGCGCCGGAGGATTTTTATGGCCCCGCGAAAACAGGCTGAACCCAAAAAACTGAAAGGCTGTCCAAAATAAAAAGGAAACACGGAGAAAATTCCCAATTCCAAGAGGACCGAGGGCAACCCAAAACCAACCCAACCCAACCCAACCCAGCCTATTGCAAAATGCATTTCCAAGGGCGACCGCGACATCCTCAAAGCGCTCCGGCCGGAAGCTCGCGCTCGCCACCGGAAGCCGGCCGCTTGGTCAAAGTGTCCAAGCAGAGAATTTCGAATTCGAAAAACGACGCGGGCCGAGACGAGACGAGCCGGCGGAGGAAGGGGGAGGGAAGGAGTCGCCATTCGATAACGAGAGGAAAAAACCCTCAGTCGGGAAAATTAGATCGCAGCTGGCAACATAATACCAACGAAATAATCATGAAGTGCAATTAAAGGGCAATTATGTGGCAACGCCTGCCGCGACCGAGTGGGCGGGGCTGTGTTTGTGTGGGTGTGTGTGTGTGTGTGTGCCTCGGAATTCATTTCGAGGCTTTGGCAACACCTTTTCGCACCGCAGCAAACAACGGGGATGGCGACGGTGGCAACCCTGGCGAGGAGGGTGGACGGACGATTAGCGAGGGGTCTGGAGGACGGACGGCGGGACGACTTCGACTACAGGTCGAGTTCGGGTTCGACTTCGACTTCGCCCTCGGGTTATCGTTGGCAACGCGGTGCGCGGTGCGCGCCGTACGTGCGTCTGTGCCCGACGCCCAGCTGTTGCCGGAAGCGCATTTCATTTGCTGATTAAGGGATTTTCCATTTCTTCTTCTTCTTCTTCTTGTTCTTCTTATCGCCCCGGCTCCCCCACATCGTCGTCCACGGCTTCTCTGCCGCTCTCCGGCAACTGACTGACTGCGATTTTGTTATTATTACTAGTAAATACCTCTGTGCTTCTGTGCGAATGAATAAAAGATTCCGTTCGAGGCGGGAGGCACGTTTTGCGGGCATGAACAACGTGAGAAAAAACCCGAGCCGCTGCAGGCACCGATTTCAACATCGACCAAGGAGGATCCCGGGTCGGCGTTTGGGACTCGGCGGCGGCGGCCGTGTGAGTGGCGGAAAAGCTGTGAAAAACAGGGACAAATGCGGGGAAAACTGCGACGAGCCAGGGCCGAAGACGCCAGGCGGCGGCGGCGACACCGGCGACCACGACGACGACGAACGATGACCAACACGAAGCGGCGAAGCGGCGACGACAGCATGCGATTTCAGTCACCCACAGCTGCGTTGGTGCTGGCGTAACCGGACACACACACACGCACACATCGAAGCAAGCAGCGGCCGAAGGCGAGGAAGGAGGAGGGGGGGAAGGAGAAGATACCAGTCGTCGTAGGCAGAAGGCAAGAGCCGGAGATCGAACCGCGATAATCCAAAGGTGAAGATGATCCACCCGGGTCCGTCCGTCGACTGTGGTCGCAGCCGGCGAGCCCGCGGATGATTCACTGGAGCCCACACCAGGCGCACCCTTGGCGCATTGAAGAGGAACCTGGCGCAAAAGATTGATGGAGAAATTGACAAAATTAGTGAAGGGATGCCCATTGCAGAAGAACTAGAAGGGCAAAATATTGCAGACGAACACTAGTCTACCAAAGGACAGCCAAGGCGGCGAAAGCCCGACACGATCCACTCTGAACCGTTATAACGCCGGCAGTTCTTGTTCTTCTTCCACCCCCCTCCGAAATTATCCAGGCCCAAACACTTGTTTCCAGAGGCGGCTGTGAAGATTTCAGAATAGAAAAGGCCAGAAATGGAAAACGGCCGAAACAGCCGGAGCTACTGTTAAAGTAGTTGGTATTATGGAGGTTGTTGTTGTTGTTCTTGTTGTCGTCATTGGTGTTGTTGTTGTCGCAAGTTCATTGATCTGTTCGTTAATTTGCGATCGTCGGACGGCGCCACGTTTCGTTAAGTAATTGATTTGAAGCTGATGTTGATTGGATGGCGAATTTCGATTTTTGCCTTGTCTTCTTCGTCTCTGTGTCTCGTTTCTCCTCCCCTTGTATTTCGCCTTCCCCTCTCCCCACCTTTCGCTGGCGAGAAACCCGTTAGAACTGGCGCTGATTTTCGATTTCTGATCTCTTGATTCCGTAGTTTGCTCCATTAGAACTTCGTTTCTGGCCCGATCTCTCGCCGGCAGCATTTCTACAACTTTATTCTCGCCACATATTTCCAGTCATATACTATCAGTAATTATCTCCAAAACCCTCCCACCACAGTGCCCGTATTTTGAATAAAGTCGCGTCTTTATTGTCACAAATGCTTCCTTTATGCCAGACATTTCTGTATTTTTTGTTTGTTTTTTTGTTTTTTGAATAAATCATGACTCATTGTTTCCTCGCGTAAGATTCGTGATCGCGTTTCAAGCCAGGTTTCTTCCTTGCTTCTTTGTGGCTTCTTCTCCTGCGAGCGGGTCCGTCCGTCCCTCGATCTCTCGATTCCACGATCGCTCGTTCCCCCTTGCTCCGGACGGCATTGAATCACGCGTCCTTTGTGGGCAACGAAACTATTGTTGGCTGTATTTAATGCAACAACAGCCGGAAAATGTTCGGCGCAAGTTCAGCACAAACGTTGCACAATACGGACCAATTAATCACCGCAGAGAGGAGCGCAAAAATCTGCGGAGAATGACAAGAAACGTACGTGATTCGTAGTTTCAGGCGGAATAAAAAGGTCTAAGCTTCGGTATTCGATAAGTGAGAACGTGATTGAAATTCGAGTGCTTCACACTCGAGTGCAGAATGCAAATGGACAGCGCACACGATGCAGCGACGGCAGCGACAGGTCGACGACTGGCCGAAAGCAACTCGGGATTTATGGCAGGTGCAGTGCCTGGGGTTGATGGGAAAATAATCGGCTCGATAGAAATCGCACCGACACATGGACATGGGGACATGGCCAGAAACACAAACATTAACATAAACATTAACATAGACATAGAGACAGAGACATGGAGATGGCCATAAGCCTGACCATTGTGGACAGTGGTCAACGAAATGAGCGTCGATCGGGGAAAAGTCAAATTACAACAGCGATAAGCGATTCAAGGCCCAGAAGCGAGAAGAAATTAATCTTGTTAAATTGGCGAACGTCGCTGACGAGTTGCAAAAATTATTATATTATTCCATCACAATCGGCAGCCGGCGCTCATCACGATCAGGTTTTCGACTCAATCGCAGTCGCACAAAACATTGAGTGAACTCCGGACTTTTTAAAGTCGCGGCGGACCGATATCGATATATGGCTTATAGCGAGAGGATCGTGGAGAGAAACAACAAAACAGAGGAGCCGACGACGTAAAAGTGAAATTAAATTCGATTTATTTATTATTTTCACAGGTGGAAATGAGCGAGTGAAAGAAGTTGGGAAAGGAACGGCAACGAGACGAACAAGACGAGGCGAAAGAAAAGCGAAAGTTCAATCGTCAGGCAAGAAACCAAAAACCTGATATCCGAAAATTTGTATAATAAAACCCCATGAGATCATTAGCGGCCGCGAGAGAGAGAGAGGGGGGGGGGGGGTGAGAGATTGCGATACCGATAGTAGACAACGGCCCGAGAGCCAGGAAGAAACAACGGCAGCACACAAGAAAGTCCGAAGAACATTTGAATATCGAGGGAATGACAATAGGCGGCTTGGCTTCGAGCGATCGCTTCGGAGACATTTGAGCGGCTTAGCGGCGGCGGAGAATGTGCGAGAGGGGGAAATTTGTTTGAGCCGAGTGCCCGCCGAAACGAGCAGGAAGAGAGCGAGAGAGCGCGAGGAAGCGGAACCGAGGCGATTCCCAGAAGATGTCGGAGGCGTCCAGACCCGAGTGAGGGCAACGAGGGCAGGGTTTCGGGAGTCAAAGCAGAGGATGGAGTGAAGAGCGTGTAATTAAAAAATGTTTCCGAGAAGACAACGAGACAACGGGCAACAGGCAACAGCAATAAATTCGCTTGCGACAACAGCGCGACGATTTTCCGCCAAACGAGAACGAGCGGCTGGAGATCGGACAAGACAAGACAACAACAAGACGCCAAACGATCTTCGAGGCTGATGGTGTGGTTGGGGTCTCGTTGCCACCAGACGCCGTCGAGAAGACAGTACAATTTTTCCAACATTTCCATTTCGTCCGGTTCGGCCGTCGCGTTTAAGTCAGCGTTTGTGCGTCGCCGTCGTCGTCGTCGGTCTTGGGCACGGGCGCCGTCGGCTTCCAGGGGCGCCTGCGCGGCTCCCGCGGCTCCACGCGAGAAACGAGGTCTTTAATTATTTCTAATGGCTCCCTGGGCGACACCGGCGGCGGGACTGGCGGAAAACTCGCCGTCCGAGACGGAGGCGCAGACGCGGACGGCGACAAAGCGCGGCGGACCGGAGACGGAGCGGGAGGAAGTTGGTGGAAAGGATTGTCGGGAAGGAAGCGAGTGACGACGAGAGGCAGGGGAGGTGAAAACGAGACGGTGGGCGCGAAACAGGAGCAGAAGCGAACGGAGAGGATGTTGGGAGAAACCAAAGCCCTGCCGGTTCTGCTCACCCCAGTTCGCCGCGAATCACTTCGAGTCGACATGAACGCGGCTTCGACTAAACCTCGGAATAAACGGCCGATTAGTCATAAGCGAAAGTGGTTTTCCGCCACTTAATACAGTTATTTAGTTTCGTCCGGCCGCGCCAGCCCCGCGCAGTTGCTCCGGCCACGATCGTTGGCAGCGCCAACACAACTGCGGCCGTCCAGAGTCGAGGCGGCCCAGAGTCGACGGCAGGGGCGGCAGCCGTACTTGGTGGGTATCACGACCACGACCACGACGACGACGACGGCAATACCAATGATGACATTTTCGCAGCAAACTAATTAGAAGTCGTAGGTGTTCGCGTGTGTGTTTGGAAAAAACAAAGCGAAACCAAAAATCTCATAAAATCTCAGAAGACGATCCCAAAAGGCACACAAACCATAATTTACCCAAAGACAACAGACAGAAAAGAAATAGAAAACTAAAACAAACTAAAAACCAACAACGAAAAGCTCCGAAAATCGAGATCTGCTTTTATGGCATCCCAGAAGTCGGTCGCCGAGCGCCAGCTGCAGCCACCCGCGGAGTCGTGGCGTAAGGTCAGTGGAAAATGTCGTCGAGGTCTAGTCGGAGCTGAGGATGCCCTCAGATGGTGCCCAACGGGCTGGGCCCACTGCGACAGCCACCGGAATGGTTTACCAATACCTCCGGCACTCAATCGCGATGGCCTGGGGGCCCGAGGTGGTGCCCGAGGTGGTGGCCGGCGACTCCCACACCCTGTATGCAGCGAGACCCCCGGCCGCCTTGCACTTTGCTCCGTCGCCGAGGCCTCGAATTGGAGCATGTTCTGGCTGTCGCTCTCTTGCAGGCGAGTTAATTAAGGCTTAGCTGCTCGAGCAGGCGACCGGCGAGCGAATAAGCGGCTGAAAGACGTCCTTGGCCCGACTCTCGCGCCAAGTCGGCCAGAACTAGTTCTTGGCTGCAGTCGTCGTAGTCGCCGTCGCCTCGAACGTGGCCAGTGAGAGCGTCTTAAGAGCGGTGTTTATGGCAGAAAGCGGCTTAAATTAAATGCATGACATTAAATTGTTAGCAATTGACACTGTTCGGTTGGCGTAAGGCCGTGGTCTTTAAATAGAATCAGCACGACGGACATGGGTTTCTTGAACTAGAGGGTGAGATAAAAAAAAGTGCCAGAAGTTCATTAGGAATTAAAAACAAGCATACAAATCAGAGGGGATTTTATTTCATGCACATCGGGATGCAAAGCTATGGACAGAAACTAGAAGTGAATCCCCCGAAAGTTGGTGGCAAATGACGACTGATTTTATTTTATGATTTTGTCTCCGTCAAAATAATACGACAAAAACTGCTTAAAATTCGCCACCGCTCTTGAACCAATTTCACCTTCACTCCTCAGCGCCATTTCTGGGTAAAAGTTGACTGGAAATTATATTTTATTTTATTTTCTACACACCGGACGAGACAGAAATCATCATCATCATCATCATCATCATCATTTGTTTTCCAATACAATGCAATGGCGACAACGGCGCGGCGAAACACGAAAACAACTTGTAGCAGACAATGGTTTCAAAAGGTTTTCGATTCGAATTGAAATTCAACCTGCATAGAGCGGCCGGCCGGCTGGCGCTCCGGCCGCGCTCCTCCATGCGCTTCAACCTTAAAATGACCCAAATTTGGCCATCGCGCCATTCGCGCGCTCAGTCGACGGCCGGCCATGCGACCGGAGACGCCGGGCTCCGGCACCAGCACCAGCACCAGCGCCAGGTCCACCGCCGCCATCGTCGTCGAGATCCAAATCGAACGAGCCGTCGACGGGCTCCGAATTTGGTCGCGGGAAGTTCAAACATTTTATGGTCAGCTTTGGCTTCGGCTTCGGTTCGGCGTAAATGTCAATGTCTTTGCGTTGGATTGGGCAAAGAGGGAGACAGACAGACAGACAGACAGACCGAAAGTGTGGGTACAAGTGCCATACATAGCAAGGCAGCGAATAAAACAAAAGACTAAAGTAAGTAAGCGAATTACTTCATTCACTCCCGGCTTGAGTTCAGCAAATCGAATCAAATTCATCTTCCACAATAAATAACTCTGCCGTTGCCTCACTTTCCACAGCTCTTATCAATTGTCCAATGACGTCAATGACACATTGGAGCTCGTCTAGTTGGCCGACAATTTTCGTATTTAATCAGGCGAATGCCTAGAATTCCACACGATAGAAACACTTCAGAACCAACGTCCATTTCGAAACTTCCGCCAAAATGCCCTTTGAATTCCCCTTGAAGTCGAATGCTCTCTTTCGCAGACAAACAGAGGAAGAGGCAAAAGAAAAACAACGGCCAAGGGGCCCCTGGACATCGCTGGAGTGGGGAAAACCCTTCGCTGGTGAACTTCAGCACGATATCTCCATAAATTCCCAGCCCTAATGCTTCGAATTAAGTGCTGATTAGAACTTGCGTGATTCATGAATAGGTGAATCAGTTATTAATGTTTTTTCAAGCCGGCATCGCCGACGCAACCAGCATCAGAAAGATTGAGTTCTCCCAAAAAGTGGCTGATTAGAAAACAGGAACCATCAACCAAATGGAGAAAGAACCAACCGAGTGACGACTGATCAATCAATCGTTGCCGTTGCCGTTGCCGCTGCTGTTGCTGGGCGGAGGCCAGGGCGGGTCAGGGGGCAGCCGGAGACCGGAGACGTTGGAGACCATTAGGCCACAAAGGCCCACCCCAATCGGCGTCGGAGGAGTTCGTCGTCGACGTGAAGTCTTAGCGCTCGAGGCCACTCAGAAAGCTCTGGCGAGACCAGAACTGTTGAGCGACAACAACGACGTGAAACAACTGTCTGAGAGCGGACGGACGGACGGACGGACGGGCGGACGGACAGAGGCGGAACGAGGCGGGCAAGATTTTAACACAGAAACCCAGAAAGGCCCAGAAAAAAAGACGCACACTCGCAGGAGTCGACGGTGGATGAGCCCGGGGAGGTTCGAGCACTTGGGCAGGTCGGGCAGGTTGGGCAGTTCGGGCAGGTCGACTCCAAACCCAGCGAGAGGCAGAAGATCGAGCCGAAGAGGAAACCACGAAAATAGAAAAACGGTCGTGGAATTCAAATGGGGAAAAGAAGACAAAGCAAAACAAAACAAGACAAGACAAACTATTGGAATATTTAAACTGGCATCTGGCAACGGAGCAGCGAAGCAGAAGCCGACGATCGAGAATTATTCCAGGCACTTGCAGTGTTTCTGGAATGCGAAAACACGGACTGAAGGCGACTCGACAGAGAGGGGAGGAGGAGGAGGAGGAGGAGAAGAGGCAGAGGTGGGCAGGGCGCCAAAAAATTTCACGACTCACTGAAACTTCAAACTTCTAAACGAGGAATTTTCGGAATCTCCTCTGGGGACGATGGAGCGAGAGGCGGCGAAGGCAAAACCATGGACATGATCACGATTTCCGAGGCAGACGGGAGACGGGAAGAGGGGGAGAGGGGTGGGAGGAGACGCAGAGGGAGAGAAGGAGAGAGGGTTGGGCTCGGAAGGCTTCTTGGCAACACTTGGCCGCACCGCTGTTTGCTCCGAGCGTTCTTCGGCCCCGCCTTGCCGCAACAACCTTGATCGATATCAATGCCGAAAATAAACGCATAAATAAGAGGAATAAACGGCGACCAAGGGGAAGAGAGGAGGAAGCGGAGGAGCAGCGGCAACCAAGGACAGATGGAGCGAGGAAAAAAATCACTCTTATCTTATCAGCGAGAAATGCGCACAAAGTTTCGAGTAATTCACAGTTTTAATCGGTCGGGGGAACTGAGTTATTTTGAAAATGATGAATGGCGGAGCCGAAGCCCTCGAGGAAGCTTCCTGTTGTGTTCCAGCTGTTTCCATCACTATTCAGAACGAGGTAAAAAAAGAATATATTTCATATTTTCCACCAATCCAATTCAATACGATTTACTTTTGCTTCATTTCCAAAGCCCCAAACTCTGGTTTCAAATGGGAAGAACTGCTTTCAGTGAAACTATTCCCGATGCTCGTAGTCTTTCCATAGGTTCACTAGGCTTCTTTCCAAAGCCCTCTGTTCGGTTCAGAGACAGAGACAGAGAGAGAGAGAGAGAGACAGCGACGTGTTAATGGACACATTTTGGCACCCTTCGACATTCGAATCTTTCCTCGGTTTCTCGAGCTTCGAAAATTCTCACTTGTTGCCGCCACGAGTGTATTTTATTTGCTTAAGCATGTGTTTGGGTTTTTTCGTTTTTTGTTTTTGTCCGTTCTCTCCACTGTCGCGTTGTTGTTATTGTTGTTGTTGTTTACACAGCCGCCTAATTTATTTGCAATGCACAGACCCAGACCCACACACAGACACACACACACACGCATCGATACTTCGCACACTGGCGCAAACAAACGCCGGTCTGCAGACAAATGGTGTGAAGTTTTTAAATAAATCTCCAGCAAAGGGAAGTTTTTCGAATACGAAGCGAAGTCCCCGAAACCGGGCCTCGTCGAACCGAGTTCGGGCATGGCAAATGTCGGGAAAATCAATACGACCAGGACTCGGTTGACCTATTTTTTCGCCTCCTCCCCCAGGCGAAGCAGCCGAATTATAATAACTAAGTGGCTGGCGATAAGGGTCTTCGAGACGGAGTCTCGGACGGACGGACGGACGGACGGACGCGTTGACGACGGGCAACAACAACAAACAATTGTGACAGCAACAACTGCCCGGGAGTCGAGCACTAAAGCATAACTAATCACACTTAAATCGATCGAGGGAAACAAAAATAAATATTCAATCGGGGGTTGGGTTGAGCGGAGAAGCGGATGGAGTTTTTCTGCTGTTGTTGTTTATTTTCTTGTTTTTGTTGTGGTGGTGGTTGTTGTTGTGGTCACACAGTCCACCAATATTTCGATAAGGGGAAACACCCGGAGAAAAAACTTTAATTCTCTGCTCGAATGTCATGGGGTTTTTTTTATTATTTTATTTTTTGTCTATTTTTCGCCCCGCCCGGAACAAGAAAATCGCTTTGGAAAATTGATAAGGATTCTCTGAGGCGCTGACAAGTGTGAGAAAAAAAAACCAATAAACTGAGTGAAAATGGAACTGATAAAAGGAAACGCTGTCGAGATAGAGAGAAGAAGTTTATTGAACACAATTCCAGACGGCTTTTCGGCTTATTAAAACCCCATAAAACCCATAAGGATGGAGAAAAATGTCCACCCGGTGGCAACGCCGGCCAACGCAACTCGCCGGCAACGTGGGCAAATTACTTGGAATGTGCAATTAATTAAAACATTTGCCTTTGCGCTCCTGAATTTGGCCAAGCATGAACAAATTTCCCACGGAAAATGGCCGGACGGCCATGAGGCGAGGAACGACGGAGGGAGAAGCAGGAGGAGGCGGAGGGGGCGGAGGAGGCGCGACAACAAGTGGGAAAATACATTAGGCGCAGGAGGGAGCGAGGGCCAGATGGGGAGGCGGACAAGCGACGGGAGCCGGAAGGACGATGGGAGACTTGCAAATGAAGCGAGAGCGAGAGCGAGAGCCAGACCGAGCCGGAGGCGCCTGGCCGGAGACTGAGAGCGGGACAGACGTGTTGGCCACAGACGGCCAGATCGTTCGAGACAGACAAATGAGCCGACAGCGCCGACGACGGCGACGGCGACGAGGCCCGACGAGGGTCGGCCGGAAGGCGGCAGGGGCCGAGGCGGAGGCAGACATGCGGATTAAATGCGGTCGACGTCGGCACCGAATCGACAACAACAAAGCCAGTGACGACGACGACGACGACGACGCTGGTGTTGGGAAACAAAGGCTGCCAGCGTTGACCAGAAGACAATGCGGCAACAACAACATCAACAACAACAACAACAAGAAGAAGAGGAAACAACTGCAAGTGGCAGCGGCCACAATTACAGCATGCTACACCAGCAACAACAATAAATTACAGAAACAGCTGCTGCGAGAGAGAGAGAGGGAGAGAGAGAGAGACTGGAAAAATACTAGTCAAAGGGAACAAATGTGAGGGCGGAAGAGAGCGACGAAGGGAGAGAGAGGGAGAGCGGATTGCAAAAAAAAAACAAAAAACAAAACCAAACCCAACAAAGGCGAAAAGAAAAAACCGACGAATCACGAATCTCAATGCCAACAACTTGTTGCTGTTGCTGCTGGGGCCATTGTTGTAGTTGTTGTTGTTGTAATCGCACGCAAAAATCAAGGAGCCAGCGCGGAGAGCGGGAGAGAGGGAGGGAGAGGCGTCGCAAGGGGAAGGGCGAACAAGCGAATTATAAATTACCTAAAATTACTGCACCGAGCGCGGTGAACGCGAGAATAATTAAATTTTTAATTTTTTCCCATTGTTAGGCGTCGTGCTGCGGTTGTCGTTGTTGGTTTCGACGCTGTGGTTGCTGTTGTTGTTGTTAATGGCGGTGCAGGCACTCGGCAACATGTTGCTGTTGCTGTGGCTGTGGCTGACTTTTCACACGCATGGCAATGAATCGTCTTGCCTGAGCCACCCAGACAATGCACAGTCTCTCAGGCATTCGGCGACCCGGAAATTTGTCCCGAAAATTACAACAAAAAAAAACCAAACAATTTCCTCAAAATAATGTTTAGGCGAAAATTTCCTGCTCTGAGGAAAAACGTCTACATTTCCAAGGTGGAAACCTTTTTTTCCGAACTTTTTATTTCCCTCTGCATTTCGTTAAAGGATTTCCTTTGAACCTTGAACACGATGTCAACTTTTTGCAACTTCAATTCGAAGACAAATAATTGGCAAAAGTCTTCTGGGATCAAATTTTGGTGGTCCCCACTTGCCCACGAAACAAGAGTCGGTCCCCGCGCCTACCTTTGGCCGCGTTCATGAGGTCCTTGACCTCCTTGATGATCCGCTTGATCTGGTGACTAGTGTGATCCAGCTCCTTCTCGTGCCGCGTCAGGTTGTCGCGGAACTCGGGGCTGTCGACGATGCACTCCTCGAATTCCAGCGGCTCCAAGCCGCGCCGAGCGGTGCCACCCATTTTGAGTTTTTTCTTCGTGCTGCTGCCCTTGCCGTTGTTGTTGTTCTTGTTGCTCTTGCTGTTTTTATTTTTACTGATGTTATTGTTATTGTTCGAGTTGTTGTTGTTGTTGTTGTTATTGTTGTAGGTGAATTTTCGATTGATGTTATTTAAATAATTCAAATTGTTATTCCTGCTCTTCTTGCTATTGTTGTTGTTATTGTTGTTAGTATTGATATTATTAGTAGTAGTCGTTGTTGCAGATGATGTATTTTTATTTTGATTATTCTTCATAATTTTTGACGAGAGAGAAAAACGATTTTCGATATTTTATTTTGTATTCAGAATTATTCAGATTGATTATTGATTTTTTTATTTTTATATTTTCAGCATTGGAAAAGAGAGTGAAATAAAAGGAATTTGTTTGCAACAGAAAAATAATTAAACGAAATCATCATTCTTTTTTCAAAAATTAATTAAACGACTTTTGGCACTCTTAAATACGTTTCGTTCGTATTCGCACAAATTGCTTTTAAATTATTCTCGCATTATTTTCCACACCTCCATTGTTCGATTCAAATTTCTTTCTTCTCTGGAATTCTTTGCGAACTTCGCTCCTTCTTATATCCTTCGCACACGAATTTCTCGAGGAATTTCTTCCATTTACTTTATTTTGATTTTCTCTCCTTGCTCTGCGATTCCTCGACAACGCTTTGTTGTCGTGCCGTTGACGTTGTTGTTGCGGTTTTTATGCAGCACCCCTCACACTCTCTCGCTCTCGCTCGCTCTCACACGCACTCCCTCATTCGTCGCTCGCACGTCGGTCGCTCGCCTGCCGTCCCGTTCTCGCGCATCGGCACTCGCGTAGCTGTTGCGCATTCGCACTTCAATTACGAATTTTCACAATTATTTTTTCTTCTCTCGCTTCTCGTCTCCCGACTCTATTCTCCCGTTTGCACTTTTTGAGATTCGAAAAAACTCGAACAATTATTTGTTGCACTTTTTCGCGTTTTTCTTCTCGATAAACTTGTGGGAAACGAACTCAAACTGTAAATAAAAGAAATGATGTTCGAAATGAATAAGCGAGATCGCAGGAAGGCGACAGAAAATCGCAGAAAATCAGTTTCCCCTCCAACAACAACACGACGAGGTAGAAGAGGGAAAACTCGTTCTACAACAACTCGTTCCGATCACACAAAAATCTCCTCCGCTGCTCGCTCACATTTCTCCGGACCTCGCTGGATTTCGCGATCTGTTTACTTATTTTGCTTTTCACAACTGAAACAACTGAATAAAGCTTGGAAAATATTCGTCGACAGAAACAATACAAATTTTGTAAAGGTTTTCTATCGTTGTTGCTGCTGTTGTTGTCGATGTGGTCGCCGCGCCGCTCTTGCTTCGTACTTCATTACATGCTCTTCGTCGACTGCGACAGCGGCGGTCGTCGCTCGGCGGGCCAGACGACGAGTTTCGTATTTCGAATCGCAGCCGTCGCTTGCAACATGTTGGCAGTATTGCTGGAGCCGACGATCGCGTCTCCGAAGTAACAGTGGGCAACAGTGGTAAAATATATAGGCAATAAATAAAATGTAAGAACAAATTTAGTTCTACCTGACCTCTGATTCTCCCCAAGTGCAAACAAGAAACAATTCCCTTATCCACTTATCCACTTTACCCCAAAGGATTCTGCACTTCGACCCACTGTCCCAACTCGAACCACAAGCGATCGCAGCCCATACATGCGCGACGTTTGGGATCGAAGGCAACCCGATTGTGGCGACCGACCGAAGTCGGGCTCACGAACTTGTGCAATTTTCGACAGCACCGACTGTGTGTGTGTGCAAAAGAGACGCACGTAGAAGCAAGTCTGCCATGAAATTTGAGCAAAACAAAACTAACAGAGACGGCTGGAGGTCTCGTCATGACATTTAGTGATAAGCGCGGTCCGCAGAGATGATCAAAAGGAGAGAGACAACGAACGGAGGTATGGAAGAAACTGGATTGGAGTGAGACGACAATGCCAACTGTGGACACAGAAATCTGTTCGTTGACGTTGTTGTTGTGCGACTTAATCTTTGTCACTTTTGGAATTTCATTTCGTTTTCTTTTCCTTTGTCGCCTCGGTCGCTCTTTCACGCATTTTCTGCAACTTTCTTTGAACTCCAGAAAATAAAATAAAAACAAAAACAAAACAGTATCCATATAATAATGGATTTACATTTTTCTCGTTCACATTATTTTCGCTCTTTCTTCTGCTGCGTTTTGAATTTGACTTTGTTTTGCAAAAACAATTGCTTCTATGAAAAATCAACAACAACAAGAAAAATTGTTGCTCGGTGTCGACGTCGTTTTCATGCGTCTTCTCCGGGCTCCGCGATTCAATGAAACGATGACGATTTTTGCACTTGTTTCTCTCGTCGACTTTTCTGTTCGTCTCACCGTTGCTCTTGTTGTTGGTGTGGTTGCCGTCGATGTGTTTGTTGAATGTCGTTCGTCGGCCGCGAATGTATCGACGACGCGGTCAGCGCAGCTGCAGCAACAGCGAAAACACAAACAACGACACGCGCGCACACACGTTTCACGGGGCGAATGCGATAGCGAACACAGACCCAGAGCCGAACATCGTCGCTCAGTCGCTCGTTTCAAACTGAAGGCGACGTCGTCGTCGTAGACGAACGACAAGCCGAAGCCGCCGAGTTGAAAAGCGACGTCGTCGTCGGCTGGAGCGAGTGTGAGAGAGGTTTGAGTTGGACTCGGTTGAAAGACGTCGTTGCGTTGAACGACTGGAGAAAATTCAATCATTCAATCGCTGTCCGGGTTCGTGTCTGGGTTATACACTGCTGGTGCTTCATGTTCATAGTCGAGACAGCAACCGATGGGAAATAGAATTGAAATGTTGCCAACAGTGCTACAAGTGTGAATGTTGTTAAAATTTGCGAGAACAAAAAAGACATTTTCATCAATAAAAGAAATGCTCAATTTTCATAATTGAATATGCAATTTTTCATTTATTTTCATAAAACTCGGTGCTCTATAAATAGTTCGTTAAATACGGTATTGCTTTACGTTGTAAATCTGACAAGTTTCCAGAGGACTTTAACAATTAATAGTTATCCTTAAACTGCGTAAAACTGCGAAAAATATCCCAGCCCGCTCTGCTGGCCGTCTCTGCTCTTTAGAATTCACTTTCATTTGTACGTGTTCTCTTGGATTCGTCGTGGTTGTTGTCGTTGCTGTGGTTCAAGTATTTGCTGTAGTCGTTGTCGTAATTGCATTTGCAGTGGATTTCGGTTTCGGAGTTTCCGGTTCGTTTCCCCGCTCGCTGCTCGCTTCCTGCCACGCCTACGTGCGCCCGGGGGCGCTCGGGACGTACTTGTCGGAGGGCTGGTACTGCCACTGGGCGCAGATCTCGTCCTGCTCGGTCTGGTTGTAGCCGGCTCTGGATCGAAACGAATTAAATATTGGACATTGAATCAAGTTTAAAATGGCAAAATTTCGAATAATTTTTTAAACTGTTCAAATCGTTAAAACATCGCTAGAAACGAAAATTCTAAATTTATCTAATTTAGAGCAACGATTTCACAGAAAAAACAAAAAAAAAAAAACAATGTATTTGCAATAAAAAAACAGCAAAATAAGAAAAAACAAGGGCTTACAAAAATCACGTCTTTATTTTAAAAATAAATGCGAAACATAAGACTACGAGATATTTACAAAAACGGAATGGAGAAACGAGATTTGTTCACAAATTAAGCAAGTGAAGATGCGGCAGTTAGAATAAGGCAGTTCATTCAAATTCAAATTAAATTAAAAATTAAATTCAAAAATTAAAATTACAATTAAATTTACGTGAAGGCCAACTAAGGACTAACTAAGCGCTAACTAAAGTACTAAGTCGAATACTGATGTCCTGAACTTCTGCGAAGGTGCGGACGACGGACGACGGACTCGGGAATAAATAAGGCGAGTGGGGATGGGAGATGCGACAATATGGCAACGCCGAGCGCCGGTCGGCACTAAGACTAACGGGACTAAGACCGAGAGGGAGCGCGAGAGCGAGAGCGAGAGCGACGGGGCCCTCAGCGTTGCCAGAAGCTGCGCCGCTGCGACACCGGGTTCCGGTAGAGGCGCGGCTCGTCCCGCCCCCGACCCCAGCCGCGGCCCCGGCCCCAGTTGCTGTTGTAGTGGTAGTAGTTGTTGTTGTTGTTGTTGTTGTGGTAGTAGTGGCCGCCGGCGACGTCGTTCGGGCTGATGTCGCGCGGCAGGTCGCGGCTGACCGGGGCGTGCAGCGAGTCCCAGACGGCGCGCGGGCTCTGGACGATCTCGCGCACGATGTTCACGGCGGCCAGCCCGACCGAGGCCAGCTTCACGCCCAGCCGGCCGAAGGGCGAGGGCGCGGGCGCGGGCGGGGCCGCCTCGAGGCGCGCCGCCCGGGCCGCGCCCCAGGGAGGCCGCGGCGCCGGCCCCGCCGCCGGGTGGTGCTCGAGGATGCGCTGGATGAGGTTGCCGGGGTGGGGCGGCACGAAGAGGTCGGCGGCGCGGAACTCGAGCTCGCAGCGCGCACTCGCACTCGCTCCAGCGCCCGCGTAGAAGAAGTCGGCGAACCTCTGGTGGGCCGAGCAGGGGCTGCGCTCCTGGAAGCAGGTGACCTGGACGACGTTGTAGAAGATCGCGCCCAGGGTGTTCGCCGTCTCGGTGTTCAGCGACTGCAGGCAGCGCCGCAGCCGGGCGTCGCAGTCGCAGTGGGAGCGCGTGAAGGTCCCGGTGTTGCAGAGGCCGCGCCGGCACTCGCCGACGTTGAGCACGTTCGGGCAGAGGTCGTGCTCGCGGCAGCAGCGGTCCTCGTCGGCGTGCAGGCCCAGGTCGTTGTAGTCGGCGGCCGCGGTGCCTGCAGAGAGAGAGAGAGAGAGGGAGAGAGAGAGAGCCTAAAGTTGAGCCCCTGGTCCGGGCCACGCCTCGGCGCCCGCACTCACCCGGGCCGCACCACTTCGTGCCGGGGTAGATGAAGCCGAGCCCGCCGCGGAACTCGCGCCCGTACGAGCCGCTGCTCTTGCAGACCTCCTCCAGCTCCATCACGGACTCGCGCGGCACCTGCCGGATGCGGCGCGGGTCCGACTGCAGCAGCATCCGCTGGATGTCGCCCCTGCCGACCGAAGCAATCGAAGCGAGGAAGCGTTTTAGTGGTTTTTGCAATTTTCGAGTGTTTCGAGCTCTGTCGCTCTGTTCGTCTCACCTGTCCGTGTGCATGCGGCAGAAGGGGTGGCGCGAGGAGAGCTCGACCATGACGGACATGGTCATGTCCGAGATGAGGACGGCGGAGCCGGCGCCCGGCCGGACCGGCGCCAGCGCCAGCAGCAGCGCCGCGGAGAGCGCGAGCAGCGGCAGCGCGCGGCGGGACATGCTGGAAAGAGAGAGAGAGAGAGAGACGAGCGTTAGAATCGTGGAGAGAGCCAGGGGAGTTCAGGGAGTTCAGCAACAACAACAACAACAACAACAACAACAGCCCAAACTAAACGATTGGCTCGCTCCGCGGCCCACGAACGACCGCAGCGCAGTCCAAGTGGTTTTGGCCGAAGCCGCCACGATTCGGCTGACTCGGGCCGTTAACGGCTTCTGTAGTGAGTCGGGCGCCGGCCAACAGGTTCTTTTATTGCCCTCTCTTTCGCCCCCCCCCCCTCCTCCTCTCCTCTTGCCCGGTGTTTGTTTCTTAATAAGCTTTTGTGTTTTATTCAAATTTGTTGCTTATTGTGTTTTTCTTGCCTTTTATGGCTGGTGCTTTTTGGGACTTGGAGCATGTTTGTGTGTGTGTGTTTTTTTTTTAATTTTTTTTTTATGTCTTTTCATTTTGTTTTCTTGTTGTAATTCTTATGTTTTTTAATATTTTTCCATGCATTTTTATTACTTTTAAATTTTTCTTCTCTTGTCTTTCTTCTTGTATTTTAATTTTTTCCGCTTTTTGTATTGTTTTTGCCATGTTTTTTTTTTTTATTTTTTCCTTATAAGTCAGTTTTTTCTTGATTTCCAGTTAACGATGTTTTGCAGGCGGTTTTGTTATTTTAATTTTCTCCTTGTCCGCGGCCCCGCGGGCTCGTCAGAAGCCGCCACTGTGTCAGTGTCACGTCCCACCCCCCTGCTCCGTGCCCCCCTGCCCCACCCCTCTCGGCGCTGCTCTGGGTCCGTCCGGTTCTCGCCTCGCCCGGTCTCGGCCGCGTTTTCCACTCCTCGCCGCCAGAGGCCGGCCGAGCTCGTGCCCGCCGTGGAAGTCGGGTTGGCGCGACCGGCGACGGCGATGGCGTCGACGGCCTTCGGTCCGGTGGCCGCCGGTGGCTCCCCGTGACCCTGTGGACCGCGACCCGCGTAATCCGATTAAAGCGATCGACTTGTGATCAATCGATCGCTTGATCTGTCGGTCGATCGATCGCTTGATCTGTCGGTCGATCGATCGCTTGAACTGTCGGTCGACCGGTCGGGCTCCGGGCAAAGGTCCGGCGACCGGTTGGCCGTCGGCCGTCCGATCCTTGGCGGGACCGCGCCAAAGGTTGCGAGCTGGGTCAACCGATCGTCGACCGTTCCGTCATTCGACGATCGGCCGGCGCTCGATCGCCGATTCAACCGTCCGTCCGTCCGTCATCGGCCGCCTGGCATTGGCCGCAGAGGGCTTGATTAATGGTGACGCCGTGGCTGCAGCGCCGGCCGCCGACTTCGATCTCCGACAAGTGCAATAAAAACAAATAAAACTTTTGTTAAAAACCACCAAAACAAGAAAACAACGACGACGACGATGGCAACTACAACAACAACAGCAAACTGGCCACAAGCAGACCGAAAGCAAAACATCAAGAAGAAGTAACGAAATGCTCAACTTGGAAACCTGTTCCAGTCTGGGTTAAGATCAGCGAGGCTCTCAATGCCGAACGGACGGACGGACAGATGGCGGGACAGACGGGCGAATGGACGGAAAGGCAGAGGGACGGACGGACGGACGGACGGAAGGACGGAGGAAGGCCGGATGGGGAGATGGAGGAAGGACGGACGGTCGCACGACAGCGAGAAGGACAGAGAGGTCGGTCTGATGGAGCCAGCGACGTGTGGAAGGTCCTCGGACCAGGGCCACGGAGGCCCTGGCGCCGGCTGGAGGTCGAGCGGGTTTTGTCGAGGCAACCGTGGCCCGAAGCCAGGCGAGGCCTGGGCAGCCTGAGGAGGTCAGGGAAGGTCAGAAGGCGAAGGAGTGGCCGCCGCGGTCGTGGCCTGGGGCAGGTTTTGCGACTCCATCTGGGGCGGCCCGCCCCGGGCGAAGAGAGCAAGAACAACGACCAAAAGTTGGTGAAATTTTCACCTTCGCGGCCGTCGCAGACGTCGTCATGAAATTTGCAAATGAGTGAGAAATGCGTAGAGCAAAAGAAACCAAACAATGGAACGCCATCCGAATCGGGCGCCGAATTTTTTGCATAGATACAATGCGATGTGTGCGGATACGAGATACAATGGACTTGTTGAGATACTGCGGTTTCAAATGCAAATTTTGCTCGATAACTAATGATAATAACAACTTCTATTGTCGTTTTAAGAAACTAAAAATGATGGAAATTCCAAAATTTCGCAAAGAAAACTTTTAAATACAAGCACGGTATGGAGGTAAACAAAGTCTTGGAAAAAATTCAAAAAAACTCCGAAACCGAAATTATTAAATTTTTGTTTTTTCAAACCACTTGAACTGGGAATGCGAAGAATTTTTGGCTTTCCGACCACGATCCGGATGAAACAAACGACGACCGGCGGCGCCGAGGCGAGGCAGACGACGAGGACGGACGGACGGACAGACGGCCGGACCGACTCCAATGTCAACGCTCGGCGGTCTCTTGGCGGCCCCAGTCCATTGACACCGATCGGACCCGCCTCGATCTCGTCGGCGGCTGGGTCGAGAGTCGCGGAATTTGGCCGGCTTACGTGGGCCGAGACGTGGTCTCGATATGTGTCGAACGGTCGTTGAAATCAATCGCAGGTTGGTGGTTGTTGTTGTTGTTGTTGTTGTTGTCATCTGTGTCACTCGCTCTCTGTCCCACACGTCGGATCGCGTCTGACTTCCTTCTCTGACTCACGAGCGGAGCGATCGAGTCGTCGATCGTTTGATTCTTCGAAGCTTTTGTTTTCAACACCTCGTGTCCATGTGGTTGTTGTTGTTCTTGTTGTTGCTGTTGTTGTTTGGTTGTTTTCCTCTTTTGCCCTGTTGTTTTCGCCGGCTTTAATGTCAATTTTAATCGATTCGCAATTAAAATTCCTTGAAAATGAATCAAACTCTCGATCGATTGGGGTTTTTGTCGTTGTTGTTGTTGCCTCGCCGTGGGTGGTGCGTTGTCGGAGAGGGGTGGGGGTGGGAGTGGGTCAAAAACATGTTCGACATGGGAAAAAGTGTTGCAACAACAACAACAGCCACACCATTGAGGTGCAGAGGAAACCTTGAGGATTTTGAGTAATTTTCGCGCCTTTTTCTCCCCACAGAAAAAACGCAGACAAAGGCAAAGGGCAAAAAACGTCGAGAAAAATGTCTCGGAAACAATGGTGAAATGTCAACAATACGAAGAAGAAGAAGAATAAGAAGAATAAGGGACAAATTACCACAAGGCATAAGCTGCATTAATGGCTCAACAACAGCAACAACAACAACAATCGCACCTCTGCCATGAGCCGCCGGAAGCGCCGCCTGAGGTTGGTTGTAAAGTCATGTGGTTGTTGTTGTTGTTATTGTTGTCGCTTCGTTTGTAGGCGAAAATTGGAGGGAATCCAGCAGACAATAACAACAACAAAGCCGCCAACCACCACCACAACAACAACAACAGCAGCAACAACAGCAGCACGTCGAACGACCTTTGGCGGTCTTCGCCGGCTTCGTTAATCGTTGCCTCCACACCGGTTACCCGGTAATCGGCGCTCGTTTCAAATACTAAATGTTTTTTTTCAAACGACTATTTTTAAGTAATCGTCGATGTCGATGAAAATCTCACATTATCGATATTAATAATCGATCAATGTCATTGTTTTATATTTATATTTATATCGCTATTTATAACATTTTTTCAGGCATTTTTATTTCGCAAAAATTTGTTTTTTGATTATTTTTTATAATTACGAATTATTCGATTACACACGAACAGAAAATTAATAATTAGTTTCTAAAAAGCGATAATTTTGTTTTAATTTTTAACTCAGTTTAAATGTCGCCAAAAAGCACTTTTTTAAATTATTTTTTTTTTATATTTTTTATATTTACTTTTTCAATTTGAATATGCATTTTTTAGTACCGATTACTCTCGGCCCCTCTGGCCGAGTAACCGCGGCTTAAGTCGATGATAAATTGCAACGTGCTCGAGGTCGCTTTGACGCTCTCTCCCTTCGCTCTTGTTGTTGTTCTTGTTTGAATTGTTGTTGTTGTTGTTGCTCGTGTTGACGTCGCTATTGCTCTTGTTGTTGCATTGTGTTAGCGGGGCGCGTTGTTGGAAAATGTTTTGGTCGAAAGGAATTCGACGAGTCATGCTGTGTTTGTTTTTGTTGTTATTGTTGTTTTTGTTGTTATTTCACTGTTAATGTCATTGCAGAGGTCGTGGTTTGGCGTTGTTGTTGTAGTTATTTTGTGATTCAGTCAACAACAACAAAACCGCCCAGAACCAAAACAAGCCGACAACAAAAAACAAAATCTAAAATTATACCAAAAATAACTGAAGTCAACAACAACAGATTCAAAACGGTTATGGTTAGTGATAATAATAAAATTAACAACAACAACAACAATATGGCATTTGAAAGCAACGGCGCCCGGTCGCATTTTTAAAGCAAATATTTTTGTTATTATATTTCAACAACCACAACAATAACAACAACAAGAACATCAACAACGATAATCGAATAATCTGATGATTATCGTGATAAAAAACAACAACAACAACAAATTTAGATATTGTTATAAATACATAAATTCATAACAACAACACAAACACAACCATAACAAAAACAAAAACAGCAGAAACAGATGACCAAAACAACAACAACAACAACAGCAACAGCAACAACAGATTCGAATGACCTTCACCTTTTTCCGCTGCCTCTGTTTGTTGTTGCTGCCGACGACCACGACGACGACGACGACGGTTTCGGCTTCGGCTTCGGCTTTGTATTTGTTGTAAAATCAATCACAGCAAAAACAACGACGCGTCACGGCGACCGCCGACCGACGCAAGAAGAAGAATGAAGTGCCGCCGGATTAATTGGAGTGGGACGAGCGAGCGCGTGAAAGACACACAGATCGAGAGAGCGGGACGGCGCCGGACGACGCGCCGAAGCCATTAAATTTGACCCTCCAGCCGACGGCTGTGACGACGGCGGCGATCGCGAGCGGGAGCGGGAGCGGGAGAGAGAGGGAGGCGGCGACAGCAGAGCGAGCGTCGTCGCTCGGCGCGCATTGAGGTCGCGTTCTGACCACGAGGTGGAGGGAGTGAGCGAGAGGGAGTGAACCGGAGGATGCGGGCAGGGCCGGCGAACGGACGGACGGACGGACGGACGGACGACGGTTGGTTGGAGGCGTCCGAGCGTTGGTCGCTGGTCGCTGGTCGTTGCTGACGGCGTGTCGAGGCGTGAATTTTGGACGCTGATTTCGAGTAATTATGGAACGAGATCTTTCGGTTTATTCATCAAATGTGTTGGTTTTTGTGCTAATTTGAAAAATACAAATTGCTCTTTTTTTTGCTCTAATTAGGCTGGTTTGAGTGCTCCAATTTTTCGCCATAATTCACTTCTTTGGTTTTACTTTTTTCGAAAATTTTCGAATTTTTGGTTTCCGCCTCATTTTCTAAATGATTGCTTTCTGTAGAATCTTGTGGATTTTTAAAAATATTGTTCTATTCAATGTTTTCCAAATGTATAATTTTGTCTTTTTTGGTGATTTTCTCGTCATGATCTCAGTTACATTTTTTAATAAATTACTTTTGAATATATACTATATCGCAACAATGACAACAACTACGATAATTGCATGCGGTCGAGAGACACGCCTTCAATTGTTGTTGTTGTTGTTGTAGTGTATTCATTTCGTATTCTTTGATTCATCGACTGATCCAAGGTCTTCTGGTCGTTGGTCTCGATCTCTGCCTACCTCCCTCCCTCCCTCTCTCTCTCTCTCGCTCACCCTCCACCCCACCCTCGCTTCGCCGATGTCTTCTTCATCTTCGCGTTCTTGCGCTTCTTCTTCTTCTTATTGAGAGCCATTCTTTACCATCGAGAGGTCAGACACGACTTGACGAAGGCTTGACGAGCATCACGAAGAGTTTTGCCTTAACGAAGGCTTGACGAATAATTATAGGAATCTCAACGATGACTCGCCGAAAACTGAACGAGAACTCCATGTGGACATGATGGGCCGTGGCACGAAGACTGAACGAAACCCCAACGAAGACTTGCGAAAACAGAAAAAAAAACACTCAACTGAAACCCCGCTGCGACTGAACGAAGGCATTGGGAAATTCTCAAACAAAAGCAAACACCACAAACAAACACTCGACGAAAAGCCTGACGACTACGAGTCGAACGCGGTCTTTGAAAAAGTTGTTGAACCTCGGAGGCGGCTTCGCTAATTGGTCGCCCCCACCCTGTATTCGGCAATTTGAACGAACGTGTTAATTTCGGCTCTTTTCCTCGACGAAGCTGTGAAAACCTCGCTTCCCTCTTCCGCCTCCTCCTCCGCCTCCTCCGCCTCGTCCGCCTCGTCCGACACGAGCTGGGCCGTGTTGTTTGCCGTCGTGGTTGGCGCGCCGCTAAAACGTTTGTCCGCGTTGCCAACGACATTCGGCCGCAAATAGTTCTCGCATTTCATTATTTCCTCCTCCTCCTCCTCCTCCTCCAGCAGTGTTTACTCGTCTTCTTGGGGAGCCCAGCCTGTGGCGACTTGTTGTTGCTCCTTCCGTGCAACAGCAAGTGTGTAATATTTGTGATTGTCATTGTTGTTGTTGTCATTGTTGTTGTTGTTGCCCACATACTGCCCAGTAGTGCTGGTGGTTGTTGTTCTCGCCCCTGTTGTGTGGACATTTTGCCATTTTGGTTTTTATGGCTCCGTTTGTTTGGCTTCGGAGCCTCGAGTTCCCGAAGCCGTTTGTTTTCTTTTCTTGTGTCCACATTTAGTCGTCTTCAAATTATTTTGATTTTTATTTTTGATTAGCCTTTGCAGAATTACAAATTCAAATCGATCGGTGAGAGGTGGAGAAAAATTTGCATTTTAAATTATTCTCATGTTTTTCAATAATGTTAAAAGAAATAAGTACATTCTAATTCTAACTTTTCAATTTTCCTCCAAAAAATAAAAAATATCTAAATTTCAAAATTTTTTAAATTCCACTCTCATGATCGTCATCCAGAACGATTCCTCCGTCGATTTTTTCGTCGCGTGTTTTTTGGCCATTAACGGGGCTTTGTTCGGGCCATTAAATCGCGTAGGTGCGTCTGGCTAATTAATTGGATGATTAAATTTATTAAATTCAGAAACTCGCCAAAAAAGTATTTTTGTATTAATTACTAATTTGTTTTATTTCTTATTTTTATTGCTCGTTTACGGATTAGGAATTTTTTACCTTTTACATTTTTTCATTTTGCTTTCATTTCATTCACCTTCTTTAAAGCGGTTTCTTATTTCTCAATGAATCACCACAAACCCGCTTTAGTCAATACTTTGAGTCTTTGATTTTCTAGAATTAAATTCCCACTGGTGTTATTGTTGCTGTTTTTGTTGTTGTTGTTTTTGTTGCTGTTGTTGCCGTGTTGGTGTGGGACTTTGGTATACCGAAAAGTCAAAAGCGCTCGAACAGCTGCAGCTCCGGAGACTACAACAACAACGTCGACTCCCGGGTAGCCCAGCAGCGACAGCGACAGCAACAACAACAACGAAAGTATCTACACGGCATGACCTTCAAAACGAAGCGTCTTCGCAGGTTTCTTCGAGAGTGGAGTGGGGGCGGGGGCGGGGGCGGTCGAGGGTTCGATTAAAACGCAAGTGGATGGATGAAACAATCGAGAGGTGGGAAAACTCACCTTATTCGGAAGATTCTCCTCAGAGCCAGAGCCAGGTGCTCGTGCGAGTCGCAGATACGAGATACGCGATACAAGATACAAAACACACTTTCGCTTTCGACGGAACGAAATGGAATCAAATGCGCTCCAGGAACGCGTGCCGCTCGAATGCTGCCTCTTCTTCCGAACGAGAAGGCCCGAAGTACACTGCGCGAAAAACACTCTGAGCCACTTCAATCAACTTGAATTGATTTCATATAAAAATAAATTGATTAACATTCAATTTCGAGATTGAAATTTTAATTTTTTAAATTAATTTTTGGCTTTTGATGTTTAATTTGCTATATTTTTTCGGACATTTAGGTTGGGAGTTTTTCAAATTTTATTATATATTATTTTATGAAATTGAATTTTAAATATAGTTGGAATTTAACTTGTACTTTTTTAAAGATTAATTTGTGATTTCTTGAAATTTAATTCGTGATTTTTCGAAACTGCATTTGGGATTTGTTAAAATTTGATGTGTAGTTTTTTTGTTATGCAATTTTTAATTGTAATGTGAAAAGTAATTTCTTAGTTTTAATTTGGGATTTGTTTTATGTGTAGTTTTGTTGTTATGCAATTTTTAATTTCTTAATTTTGATTTGGGATTTTTTGTTTGAATTTAATTAGTGACTGTGTGGAATTTTAATTTTTAGAAATTCAATTCTTAAAATATTTCCCGTTAAATGATGTCCCGTTGGCTCCTCGCAGACCGCTCTGGGGCAGAGTTCTTCTGCAATTAACTCTCGCCGTCCGCGGCTCCGGGCCTTTTAGCGAGTTTCACTTTTCTCTGTCGGCGCTATTATTCTGCTGCTGTGGCTTCGTGTTTTCCCGTCCGCACATTTCCGCGATCTGCTCGCGATTGTCGAAAACCAAACCGAAGACAGGAGGCGACGCGATGCGACGAGACGAGCGAGCGGCCTGAACTTGACGCGGCGACGGCGAGACGCGCTTTGATTCTGATTCGGCTCCGAGCGCGCGCCGACCAGCACTTGGCGAGCAGCAACAACAACGACGCGGCGACTGCGGCCCGGCGACGGCGACGGCGACAGCACGAAAGAGCCCGAAGCCCGAGGACCGCGACCGAAAGAAGGCGCCTCACATTCTCATCTGCCATCGTCGTCGTCGTCGTCGTCGCTGATGTCGTCGCTGACGTCGTCGTTGCCTGCGTCAGCGTCGCGGCCGTCGCTCGGCACCCGAAGCTCTCGCGGATGCCGCCTACGAAACCCAGCCATCCACAATCTCGCTCTCTCGCCCTCTCTTGCTCTCGCCGTCCGCCTCTCTCGCGAAAGCTCCGGGAGCTCTGGGAGAATTCACGGCCAAGCTTGTATTGGACGTGATTTTGTTTTGGTTTGGCCGCATATCGCGTGATGCATTTTGTGTTTTTCTTGCTCCTCCCCCTCCAGCGGAGACGACGACGATTTGTATTGATTTTATGAATGAAAAGCTCCGAAACGCTACGTCACGGCCGTGACGTCAGCGCAAACCAGACCAGACCAGACGCAGCAAAAAAACAAACACCATTCGTTTTTTTAATAATTTAATTGTCTTTTATTTTCAATATTTTTATGTTTATGTTTTATTTTAATTGTTATTTCATTATTTTCCATAATAATATTGTTATTAATCAATAATACACGTTTTCTCATTTAATAAATTTAAACAACTCCTCCTCCCACTCGCTCCGTTTCCGCTGCCACGATCTTACTCTGTTTCTTTGTATTTGTGTGTTTTTGTGTTTTTTCCATTTTGCTTGCTTAACTCTTTATAATAATCGTAATAATAAATTTATTGATTTATGTACATCATAAGTTGAATGGTTTCTTAATTCTGTCCCTCTTAGATTACTTAATTTGCATTTTGCATTTTGAATAAAATAAGTGTTCTGCTTCTTCTTCATATTCTTGTTGTTGCTGCTGCTATTGTAAATTTTTTTATTTATCCTCTTCTCATGCTTCAAATAAACATTTTATTTTTGGTATATTTTGGGAATTCTCCGTTTTTTAGTAAAGTTTAAAAAAGTCTCAAATGAAATTGTCGAACTCCTATTTTTATCTTTCTGTTGTTATTGTTACTTATTTAGTTTTTTATTTAAAGTTCTCGCCTATATCGTTAGCTTTTAATAAATTGTTGTTGCTGTTTGGTTTTTCATAATGTAAATCTTTATAAGAAAAATAAATAAAGTTTTTTTATTTTGTTGTCAGACATTTTTGTAGATTGCACCATTTTTAAAGAGTATTTTTTATGTTTTTGTTTTTTTTTTTGTTTTCTTTTACTTTACTCAAGTATATTTTTTACAGGATTCTTACTGATTGAATAAGTTTGAGGTTAAGTTTTATCCGTGATCCTCTAGGTCTATTATCATGTAGAACAAGAAAATGTCTCTCAAAAAATGTAATGTAAATTAAATTAAAAATGTATGGATAAGAGCCACAAGAATATTTAACAAAAGCGTGAACCGTTTCACCACTCTATTACTAAACTAATTACTACCAAAATGTCCTCGATAGCGATGATGATTGAAAGTCTCCTGACGAGAGAAAACCATAAAAACTCCATGAATTACGAACGAAAGTGTGTTTTAATGCTTATTACTGAATATATTTTTTATACAAATTTTAAGTTTTTTACAAAGTTGTTTTTGGGTATTTCCATTGTTTCATTGTGTTTTCTGTTGCTGATTAATATTTTGAATATTCTTTAATGCAAAGGCTATTTTGTATTTAATTATATATTATTTGTATTTAATATTTCAAATATTTAATTGTTATATAATCTAGCTAACTAACCTTCAAGTGTTTTGTAATTTCTTGTAATATATTTCCATATTTGTCTTATTATACTTTTTCCACTTAAAATTAAATTCCATATTTTACTGCAATCGTGTGGTGAAAAATTATGTTTTGGGAAAATGGCGTCGATGAAGAGGAAATGAAAAACGAGTTGGCTTTTATTTTATTGTAAATTATTTTTATTTTGTAATTAAAGTGAGCGAAATTAAAAAAAATAATAATCATTAAAAAATAATAAAATTTTTAAATAATTCATATAACTAACTAATCGTGTGTTTAATTATTATAATTAATTGTTTGTTTTTATAATTAAAAAAATAATAATAGAGTTACAAAACTATTTTTAGGCGTAGTTTATAAAAATAAACGGTTTCCAGAAAATAAAATTAAAACATCATTCAAAACTTATGCTATGAATTATGTTAAAATTAAGCAAAACGTAAATTATTTATGTTTTATTTTAAGATTAAGAATATTGATAATATTTAAAGATAAAAGCGAAGGTTTTAAGGTTTAAAATCAAGATCAAAATGTTGCTGTCGCTGTCGTTTATAAATATATTTATTTGCTTTCAACTCGCTTGGTTGTTTTTATTGTTACTGTAAAATAATCATAATAGTACTTTAAAACTAAATAACTAATTTTTATAAATTTTTAGATTTTTACAGTGTTGTGTTTATTTTAGATTTTAAGTTTTAAATGTTAAATATTATAACTTAAGGCATAATATTAAAACTAAATTCAATATTTTTCTCTTTTTCTTGTAGACATTGTTTCTCATTCTATCATTTTATTTTAATTTTTTTTTTGTATTTTTGTATAAATATTTTGTTTTTTTGTTTGTTTCTTGTTTCAAGTTAAAACTTTGCTCTGCAGCGAAAGAAAACGTTTTTGAATTTTACACACTTTGTTGATACATTTTACTTTAATTAAATATTAATTCTAATTTAAGACGCGTCTACGATCCTTTTAATATATATTTTTTACAGTTAATCTTTTGTTTAATTAGTCTTAGTGATTTTTTACTTGTTTGTTTGTTTGTATGTTTGTATTGTGGTTTTTCTTTATATATATAAATTTTTTTTTATTTCTTCTGAAAAGAATCATAACTTTCGAAATAAAAAGAAGAAAAACACTAAGCAAAATGTATGTTTCGCATAAAAACCTAAAAAATCACACAATAACTTTTTCTTTAAATATATGTATTAAGTTAATTTTAAAACAGCCGAAGTGTTTGTTATGTTTTTTACAATATTTTATATTGAATCCGTGTTTCTCAAAGTGAAGCAAATAAGAAAGTTTACATGTTTTGCTCTTAAAAACGATTTTGTCGACCGCGGTTTTGTGTTCAGGCTGGTGTTTATTGTTGTTATTGTTATTTATAAATACGCTTTTCAACTAAAGTGGCGCCATTTAAAACATAAAATTCTTAGACAGACTGAAATTTATTTTTAATTTTTTGGAAAACTGAGAACTCTCGTTATAAAAGAGAATGAAAAGTTGGAAATAAAGAAGTCCTTCTCGTTGACATGTGAGGTTGTGGTTTTTGTGAAATAGGTTTTAGTTTCCATGAATTTGTTATAAAAATTTTTCGTATAACTTCTTGTTGATGTCATTTCTTGTTTTCTTGTCCTTTTTGCAAAGCGGCAGATGTTTTTTTTTTCAAGTTTTCTTTAATAGAATAGAAGATAACATTGAATGTATGTGTGAGTGTGTCTTTGTGTGAGTGACAAATAGCAAGTTGTATATATATAGAAGGAGAGAGAGAGAGAGACACAGGGAGATAGAGACAGATAGAAGAGTTTCGATAGAGTATCGCAAATTGTTGTTGTAATTATTGTGTTTAGTTCTTGTTGCCGTTGTGTACATTATGCAATTATTTAGTAATAATTTAATATTCTTATTATATTCTTTCTTGTTTCTGTTGTGTTTCTTCCTTTCCTCTTACATCTTCCGCTTTTGACTTTTTTTCCTCGTCGTTTCGTGTCTATTTTCATCTTGCATTTTTCTTTGTTTCCTTTTTGTTTTGCTTGTTTCCTTTATATAAATAGTTTTATTAATATATAATATATATTTATGTATTTGTTTCTTGTTCTCTAAGTGTTTTTTCTTGTATTCTCGTATATAAACAATGCTCTTTGAATATTCGCTGACTTCCCTACGGGATCTTTTTTACTTTTCCTTTTTTTACAAAATCCTTCCGCTCCTCATCACATCCATCTTCATCCCATCCATCCACAACCTCGCCCTCGTCCTCGTCCTCGCATTCAACACCGCGACCACTAGTAGTAGTTGTTGTTATTGTAGCCTGAATCAGCGTAGCCCTGATAGCCAGCTGGCATCGCCGTCTTCGTCTGTCCTGGCGGTGGCTTCTGCCTCCTGGCCATCTTCGCGCCCGCTCCCGCTCCTGCTCCTGCTCCCGCTCCCGGTGGTGTTGTTGTGGCTATTGGAATCGTTGCGACGTGCACGCGCGGTGCCGACTGCCGGCCAGACGCCCGCAGTCACAACTAATCCTCGTCGCTGAGCGCCTCGTACTGCGCCGACAGCAGTGGCTTCGGTTCCGCCGACGACGCCGACGACGAACTGGGCTGCGTCGAGGACGACGTCGACCCGCCCACGCCCACGCTGCCGCCTCCGGACGGCTCGTTGAGCACGTGCTGCTGCTTGCCGCCGAGATGCGAGGGCGGCGGCTGGTGGGCCACCGACAGCTGGGGCGGCGGCGGCAGCCCGGCCGAGCTGGGCACGTTCAGGGCGCTGAAGGGGTAGGCGTAGGTGGTGGTGGCGAACGTCGTGACCGGCGGCTGCGGCTGGTAGGCCCCCATGGGCGGCGGCGGCGCCGCGGAGCCGTGGTGCGAGTCATTGTTGGAGGCCGTCGACGAGGACGAGCGGCGCCCGTCGCGGTCGCGGTCGCGATCGCGGTCGTCGTAGGCGTTGGGCGTCTTGCGAAGGGCGACGCCGTCGTGCATGTCCTTGCCGCCGGCGCCGCGGTGATCGTTGTGCGACGAGTGGTGCTGCTGCATCTCGTCCGAGCGCCGGTCGTCCTCGGTGCGCATCGCCTCGACAATGCGGTTCTTCACGTACTTCATCGTGTCGAACTGGTGGTTGGGCACCACGGAGCCGGTGTTCGAGACGGGGCCGGCGCTGCCGCCGGGCATGCGCTGGTCGTGTGGCGAGGGGATCGAGGAGCCGCCTCCGCGCGACCCGTGCACGCTGCTCATGGACGGGCCCGTCGGCTGCGGCGGCGGCGGCCCGTGGTAGTAGTGGGCCGTGTCGTGCGGTCCGCCCGCCCCGGCTCCCGCCGCCGTCTGCTGCAGGATCAGCTCGTGCATGTACTTGCGCGGACTGACCGCCTGAGGCATCCGGATTATCTGTCGGTCGTCGCCGGGCGTCGTCGATCGGCCGCCTCCCGAGGGCACGTTCGAGACGCCGCTCGAGCTCTGCACCGAGCCCTTGCTGCGCTCGGCGGCCTCGGCCTCCTTCTGCTGCATGCGCCGGTTGTACTTCCAGCGGTCGGGCGTCACGATCGACTGCGGGTCCTGCATGTAAGGCATGTAGGTGCGCAGGTGCATCGGGTTGGGGCCGTAGTCCTTGGCGATGATGGAGTCGGTCAGCTCGCCGAAAGTGATGTTCTTGGTCAGGATCTGCGGCTGCTGCGACTGCGAGGTCGGGGGCTGCTGTTGCTGCTGCTGCTGCTGCTGCAGCTGCTGAGACGAGGGACCGCCGCGCGACGACGGCTGGCCTCGCGACGAGGGCGGACCCACGTCGTGCTGCGTGCTGGAGGCGCGGTCATTGTCCAGGTCAATGTTGATGACGTTCGGCGAGTTGGCCTTGCCGTTGTTCTCGGCGGCGGCCAGCGAGACGGCGGCAGACGAGTGCTGCCGCGGGGAGGGCGGCACATCGCGGGAGTTGTACTGCGGAGAGAGGGAGGGAGAGAGGGAGAGAGGGTTAGTTTCGGGCGAACACCTAGAACAAGAGACGGAATACTCACGAAGGAGGTGCGCGAGAGGTCGCGATTCATGTTCGCCGGACTCGGCTCCGAGCTGCCCTGGCTGATCTGGTGCTTGATGATGGCGTCGATGAGGACCTGCGCCGACAGCGTGCCCTCGGGCGGCTGGCCCGGGTGCGCCCTGTGATAGCTGCGCATTAGTAAAACACAAACAAGGGTCACGAAGATGGCGATGCGATGCAATGGCGATGGCGATGGCGATGATGGAATGGCGTGACGTGGTGACGTGGTGACGTGACGTGACGTGAGGGCAGAGAAATGAGAGATAGAGAGAATGAAACGAGTCGATTAGTCACCGATGGCCAGGGATTAGACAATACACAATACACATGACGATGGCCATGGGCCAGGCCACCACAGTCTACTTACGGGTCTCGCTCCCGGTCGGGGATCGCTCGTGGCGGGCCGCTCTCCGGGGGTCCGCGCATGTAGTGCGGCGGCCCCGTCGCTGCTGCTGCTGCTGCGGCCGCCGCCACGTTCCCGGCGTAAATGCGCTCCATGCGTCGTCCCTCGCGCTCCCGCTCGTCCGCCGCGCGCTCCTGCTCGCGCCGCTCCCGCTCACGCTCCCGGTCGCGCTCCCTCTCGCGCTCTCGCTCCCGGTCGATCCGCTCCCGCTCGGCGTGCATTCGCTCCATGCGGTCGCGGTCGATGCGCTTCATCATGTCGCGCTCGCGCTCTCGGTCGAAGCACGCCTGCACCCGCTGGTCGCGCTTCACCTGCTCCATGCGCCGGTGCATGTCCACGGCCACAGCGTTCGCAGCCTGCTGCTGCCGGTACTGGTGCTGTTGCTGCGCGGCTGCCACTGCGGCGGCGGCCTGCTGTTGCTGCTGCTGCTGCTGCTGTTGTTGCTGCTGCTGCTGCGCCGCCGCGACGGCCGCCTGCTGGTGGTGGTGCTGGATCTGTGCCATCTGGGCCATGTGCTCGCGGTTCATCTGGTAGCGGATCTCGTGGTGCGACGGCGGCTGCAGCTGCGGCTGCGACTGCGGCGGGGGCGGAGCCGCGTCGTGGCGCGACGACTGCTTCTCCTCCTTCTGCGGGACGGGCAGTTGCGGCTGCTGGACAGCGACGTCCACGAACGAGGAGAACGCGTCGTGGCCGGCTGTGGAATGGACAGAGATCGCTTTAGGGGGGCGTTCGTCGATTACGTCGAGGACTGCGGGCACTCACCTGGTGGATAGTTCGGCGGCATCACGACGTGCAGCCGGCTCTGGGGCGGCGCGGCCGGCGAGGGCGGCTTCGAGCCCGTGTTGTGGCGCTGGATGACGCCCTGGCGCTGAGGTGGAGGCGTGCGATGTGGGCTCGGCGTGCTGCGGAGGGAAAGAGAAGACGTCATCAGTACGGCGCCATGCGAAGTTGGACCAAGTGAAGACTCACCTGTTGACGTGGTCGGCCGGCGAGGCGCGACTCGAGTACTCGGTGCGGCCGCGGTCCTTGTCGTAGTAGACGAGGCCGCTGGAGCCGCCGCTGCCGCCGCTGACGTTGACGTTGACGCTGTTGCGGGGCGAGGGCGACTCCTTGTCGGAGCCTCCGCCGCCGCTGCCGCCGCCACCGCTGCTGGAGGCGCCTCGCGAGACGTTGCCGCTGCCGCGCTGCTGGCCCTGCATCTGCTGCGACGTCATGTAGTCGTGCATCACGATCTGGCGCGTGCTGAGCACCGGCGACTGATCGACGGCGCCGTACGGCGAGCGCGCGTACGGCGAGTTCACCGCGAAGTTCTGCGGCGGCGCCTGGGGCGACGACTGCTGGGGCGGCGGCGGCGGGTGGGCGCTCGGGTGGCCGGGCGGCGGCTGCTGGGCCGGGCTCTGGCGCTGCGAGGACTTGTAGTACTCGTAGGCGGCGCGCTTGCTCTCCTGCAGGTGGTGGGACGGCATGTGGATGGGCGTGCCCTGGGTGATGGAGCCCAGCTTGTTGCTCTCGCTGCCCGAGGGCGGCGTCTGGCGCAGCATCGACGCGTCGAACTTGGGACTGAGGGTGGCCGGCGAGCCGTGGACGATGATCTGCTGTTGCTGCTGCTGCTGCTGCTGCGAGTTGTTCACCGGCGTGCCGTGCGTGATGGAGCCCTTGGGGCCCGACGGACCGCCCACCGAGAGCAGCTGCTGTTGCTGCTGCTGCTGGTGCGAGGGCGACGGCGCCTGCGGCACGTGCGAGTGGGGCGGCGCGTGGATGAGCGACGGACTCAGCTTGGGCGGCATCTTCGAACCGGGCGCCTTCGACACGCTGTTCGCCGCCTGGGGCGGCAGCTGCATGTGCGCCGGCGGCTGGTCCGACACCTGCGAGCGCCCGCCGACGCCGACCCCCGGCTGGGTGATGGCGATGGGAACAGGTACTTGCGAGACGTACAGGGAGCCGGGCGGCGGCTTGCCCACGGTGGCGGGGTGCGGGTGGTACAGGTAGGTCGGGTTCGGCGGCCCGATCAGCGCCGACTGCTCGGGCCCGCGGTAGATCGAGGGCGCGTTGCCGACGTGCTTCACCGCGGCCGGCGACGGCTGGTGGTGCCGCGACATCCCGCCGCCGCCACCGCCACCGCCACCGCCACCGTCCGAGGAGGACGAGTGGGGCGAGGGGCCGTCGCGGGCCGGCTTCTTGATCGACAGGTCGAGAGTCTGCGGCTCCGGTTCGTTGTTGCGCTGCTGCTGCTGCTGCTGTTGCTGGAGGGCGGAGGAGGCGTGCGGTGGCGGGGCCCCGGCGGGCACCCCGTAGATGATCGAGTGGGGCGGCGGCTGCTGCTGCTGCTGCGTGTTCTTGAGCACCGTCAGCGGGGGCGGAGGCGCGCCGCCGTCCACGCGGCCCGGCATCTTCACGGGCGTGATCGTCGCCGTGATGCCGTGCTGGTGCAGCAGGCTCTGCGGCGCCAGGTGCTGCCCGCCCATGTGCGAGTTGACCACCGACAGCGTGGCCAGGTTGTCCGGCTGTCCGCCGCCGCCCACCGACGACGAGGACGACGAGCCCGACGACGACGACGACGCGGACGAGTTCGTCTGGCGGCCCACGACCAGCGGCTGGCCGTGCGCCTGCTGCTTCACCAGCGCCGAGCCGTCGTTGCGGAACTCGCGGACGATGGTCACGTCGTTGTTGCTGCCGCTGCTGCTCATGCTGTTCAAGCTGTTCAGGCTGTTCAGGCTGTTCCCCGAGCCGCCGCCTCCCGACGGCGTGCCGAGGTCCCGGCGCTGCTGGTGCAGGTCCAGCCCGCCCCTCCCCGACATCTGCTGCCCGGGGTGGGGCGACGGCGGCTGATGCTGTTGCTGCTGTTGCTGCTGCTGCTGCTGCGGCGCGGACGTCGCCTGGGCCGGCGGCGGGCCCTTGCTCTTCAGCGTGCGCTCGATCACCGTGTACAGGAAGTCCTGGACGTTCATCGAGGGGTCGCGTCCCGAGGGCAGCACCATCGGCTGCTGCTGGGCGTTGAGCGGTGGCGGCGGCTGCTGCGGGCCGTTGGGCTGCGGCTGCTGCTGCTGCTGCTGCTGCGGTTGCGGCTGCATCGCCAGGCTGCCCAGGCTGTTGGGGCCGCCGCTGCTGCCGCTCAGTATCACTTTGGGGCTCTGGCGGTTGGCCGGCGAGTTCTCGTTCTCCTCGTCCGCCGTCTCGGTGGCCGACGAGTCGTACTCCTCGGAGGTCTTCTGCTTCCTGGGCGCCTGCCCGAGCGGCGGCAGCAGCCGGTCGTCGGACTTGGCGCTGCCCGTCGAGCCCGAGGAGCTGATCGTGCCGATGCTGTTGTTGTTGTTGCTGTTGCCGATGCTGCCGCCACTGTTGCCGCTGCTGTTCTGGCAGTTCTTCCCGCTCGCGTCGCCAACGCCACCGCCGCCGGTCGAGGAGACGCCGCCCGGCACCGACGACGCGGCCGCCGCTGCCGCCGCCGCCTTCTGCAGGTCCTTCGAGAGCGAGTTGTGGCGCTGGGGGCCGTCGGGGCTCTCGACAGAGGCGGTGTCGCTGCCACCGGGGTCGCGCTCGTCGCAGGACGAGGTGCTGACGTCCGACTCGTCGCCGTCCGTGCGCCGCTCCTCGTCGGTGAGGTTCACGTGGGGGTCGAGCTTGCGCCGGATGCGCATCAGGCAGGCCGAGCAGCAGCGCGTGGCCTGCGGCGGGATCTGGAACTCGAGCATGATCGGGTCGCGGACCTCGGGCGGCAGGTCGAGGAGGCGCGCCGGGATGTTGCGCAGCCGCTTGGCCCGGTCCTTCGGGTTGGGGCAGGTGGGCAGCGGGCAGTTCGGGTACCGGTTGCGCACCGACTTGCACTGGCAGGAGTTGCAGACGCGCGCCCCCGCCGGGATCGTCTCGTCGGGGATGCCGTACTGCAGGCCGCGGCCCTTCTTCAGCGGGCGGGTGCGCGGGCACGACTCGGCCTTGCAGACGAAGCAGGGATTGAGTTTGTCTGGAAGGGAGAAGAGGGAGATCTCGTTGAAACACAGTCTTCAAGTAGTCGGTTTGGTAATGTAAATCAATCGAATGCGCGGAAATATTCAAACAATCTGAAGGTACCCGGGGGAAATGCGAGAGAGAGAGAGAGAGAGAGAGAGGGGTGGAGAGCAACAAAACCGCAGGGAGCGGACGATGAATGCTCCATCCTGCTCGCTCTGGCCATTCCGCCCGCAAATCGCGCCCTCCCTCTGGCGGAACTCGGCCGATTCGGACGCGGCCTTAATTAAACCACTTAACAAATAATGACTTGCATTTACTTCGCCTCCTCCACCAACCACCATCCACCATCCCCCGTCCCACCGCGGACCACTTCACCAACCCTGGTGAGAGGTTGGTTTTTAATTTTCATTACTTCATCATCCAATTCAATCGTCGTGCTTTCATTTCGTTTGCTCAAAACTTGGCTCCTTTATTTTTTACATTTTAATGATGTGCAAATATATGCGGAGAGGGCAGGGAGAGGAAGGGGGAGGGGATGATGCGGTGAGGGGCAAAGGTGGCAGCGGAGACAGCGAAGGGAGGAGGCGAAGAAACGCGCGCAAACAGATGCAGTTTCAATGACGACTCAAGCTAAAACCCAAGGCGGCGACGGCTTCCGAGGTGAAGATGACGAGAGCCAGAGCCAAGAGAGAGAGAGAGGGAGAGGAGAGAGAGAGGACGTTGCCTGAAGAAGCAAGAACAAGGCGGAGACGGAGGCGGAGAGCCTGAGAAGGAGCGAAAGAAGAGAGGAGGAAAATAAGAGTAATTTCAATTAGAGACATGTTTCCAAGAACCAGCAGGACGCGAGAACTTTCTTTCACGTTCCATTCTCGCTCTCCGTCTATGACTCTTTATCTCTCACGCTCTCTCCCTCTCTCTCCCTCTCTCCCTCTTGCCACTGCCTTGGCGAGATCGCTGAATGCTCTCGTAATTAATTGACATTCAACTGCTTGTCCCACTGACCACCGGCCTGGCTGACGCCCGCCTCCCGCCGCCCGGGTCCGTCGGTCCATCTGGCAGCTCGCAATTGCCAGTCTATGCCGATCCCTCCGTGGAGGGATTTTCCGCGAACGAGCGAGAGAGAGCGAGCGTAGGGAATTTCCCATTTTCATAATGTAAACGATTTTAAATTTTAATAAAGCACTTAAATTAATTTTTGCTCCGTTGCAGAGGGACGGGAGAGAAAAAGCGAGTGCTGAGGAGCGAAAAAATTAACCAGGGAGAAGGGGAAAGGGAGAAGAAATGAGATAGAAAACAAGGCGGGAGGGGAAGGGGGCGAAGGAAAGAAAAAACGTGGGGACACCAGGGAGCGGCGATAAAAGAAATCTCTTCAAAATGCCGCTAAGGAGGTTTTATTGACGCGTCTTGACTTTCCCTCTCACTCGCACTCGCATCCCACTCGTCTTCTCTCTCTCTCTCTTTTTCCCTCTCCCGAGGTCCGCCTGTCAAAGACTCTCGTCTCGCTCGGACTCGCCCGCGATGCCACTGTGGAGATCATCAAAGCAACGGGTGGGCAAGAGAGAGAGGGAGAGAGGGAGGGAGTCGGAGGGAAGAGGGGGAGAAAAACCTTTTAGCGTTTATTTTGCCCAGCTTTCGCGCGGACCGAGGACGTTCCCCAAGGATTGGGAACGACGGCAACGGCGATGAAAACAACAACCACAGGAATGGGACTTTCGTTTTAATCTCCACAATGTAATTGCTCTGCCTCTCTCACTCCCCCAGGCCTCCCCCCTTCTTTCACTCCCACTGCACTCGGGCCAATCGTGCACAACAAAAATAATGTGCGCTAATAAAATAATAAAACAACAAAGGCAGGACAAATGCAAATGACTGCAAAAAACACCACAAAGCCGCGGCGAAACCGGGCCGAGGGGATGAGGGAGGCCGAAAGAGAGCGGGAGCGAGGGGAGTGAGTGGAATCGAAATGAAGTTCCCTCCGCCTGTGTTTAATTTTGGCAATAGAATTTTCATTAAAAATTCCCTTTCATCGGAAGGCAGGGCGAGGACGAGAGAACAATTTAGGAAAAATGTAGAACATTGGCCAAAACCCTCTGGGAAAACGCCCGAGAAGAGCGAGGGAGATGGAGAGAGATCTGCATTGAACAAAGGTACGAGAGGTGAGAGCAGGAAGAGATTCCTTGGACCGGGGATCAACAGAAACAACTGGAGACCCCTGAATGGAGACGAGAGGAACAGAGGGCAGCGGAGGAGGGAAATCGTAGACAGAGTTAAAGAGCGACAGGGAGACAGAGACAGAGATAGAGAGAGAGAGAGTAAAAGTGAGCGGTCGTTGGCAGGGGCGGAAGGAGAAACGACTTAAACCGAGTCGCGAGGACGAGGCCACAACAAGTGGTTGCAGGAGCCAAGGCTGGAGTTGTCGGGGAAGAGAGAAGAACGAGAGGGAGCGGGCGAGTGAAGAACCGCGAGTAGTACAGCAACAACAACGACGGCGACAACGACAACGACAACGAGAACGAGAACGAGATGGAGACCGAGGCGGGGAACCGAGAGCCACGAGGCGAAGCAACAGTTAATTAGCTAATTTCGTGGTTAAATTTTAATCACTCCGGCCAGCGGCGAGAGACCCACAGGGGGAGGCAAAAGACAAAGAGAGAGAGAGAGAGCGACCGGGGCGAGTGGGACGGACCGAGGGTTGCTGACAGCAAGTGGGAGCCGTTGAAGTCTGTTTGTTGAGATTTAATTAGTGGAAATAAATTTCTATGAAGGAAGAATTATTTTAATGAAAAACAAATAAGGCGAATGGAAATGCAAAATCCCGCTCCACTGAGGGGGGAAGGCGGAGAAAAAACACAAACACCGAAACCATGCAAACCACGTGGAAGGGCTGCAGGAGGAGGACGACGAAATCAATGGAGGGATGAGGCCGGTGGAGGCCGGTGGAGGCAATCGTTGAAGTTCGCCGATGTTCGGCGGCTCCTCGCCAAATGCCAGTTGGCGGCCCTCGGCCCAGCCCGGGTCGGTCCAACCTCGTCTCCGTCTCCGTCTCCCTGGGAGAGCAGCCATCTCTCTCACTCTCTCGCGACATCTCATCAAAAGTATTATATTTGCTCTGCGCCGCGGTCGTTGGAAAAGAAATTCGAGTAATGGAATTATTTCATATTATTTCGATTTTCCTCCTCACTCCTCACGCCTCGTCGTCCCCGTCCCCGTCCCCTCCACCATCGCCACTCCCAGTTTTCCTCGATTCTCGTCTCGTCTCGTCTCGTCTCCTCAACTCATCCCCGCCCCCACTGGGTCCGCCCCGCTTCCGCCTCGTCCGGTTTTCGATTTCGTGCAGAAACGCCAGAAATCAAAGCGAAAACTTTTTGTTTTGCCTGTGGGAGGTTCCTTCTTGGCTCTCTCTCTCTCTCCCACTCTCTCTCTCACATTTGTTTCTTTCTCCCTCAGTCCCTCCCTCCTCGCTCTCGGCCTGTCCTTCGCCTTCTGCGCCCTCCCAAGGCCGCGCGAATGCGGTTGAAACGCGGTTGAATTATTAATAAAATTGATAAAAACACAGAACGAACCCGTGGACGAAGAGACGGAGGAGGAAAACAGGAGGAGGAGGAGGAGGAGGAGGAGACGAAGAACAAAAAGATTTCGATGATTGAATTGAGGAAAAAATAAGGACGCAGAATGGGGAGAGGGAGTGGGAGTGGGAGAGAGAGAGGGCGATCGAGTGACGGGGTGAGGGCCGGGGGAGCGACGGAGACCCCCAGGCACGGCCCGAAGCAGGAGGAATAAAGCGCAAGAAGGAGGTGGAGGCAGAGCGAGGAGGAGGAGGAGGAGGAGGAAATGTAAACAAAGCCAAGCGAAGACGTTGACCAAAACCCTCGGCCGGCGACTTCTGGGGAACCCGAAAAATACGCGAATCTCCGGCCCGTGATGGGGCGAGTCGGCAGCAAGAAGTGGTGAGAGAGACAGAGCGAGGGAGAGGGAGAGAGAGAGGAGGGAAAACCGACGCTTGACCGCTGACTGCATTTTTAATGAAATCGCAAATTAAATAGAAGTCGACTCAATTTTCATATTGAATTTTAATATCGGAAATAATTTGGAGCTGCCTCGTTCATTGCGTGGTTTTTTGTTTTGTTTTTGTTTCGGTTTTTTGGTTTTTGCTCTGTGCTGGAGAAATTGAAATTGAGAATTGAAAAATCCAATATCGAGGGAATATTTCTAGTTAATTCGAAATTCTAAATCACAAGTATCTGATCCATTTATTTAATTTAATATTTTTTGTCTGTTCTCGCTTATTTTTCATAATTTTTCCCAATTGATTTCGTTTGCATTTGAGTTGAAATTTGAATGCAAATTTGTATTATTGTTATTTTTTAATTTGGCCCAGCAACAAAAAATGCAACTCAATGATATTTTCAGGAAATTATCAATTTTCCCAGCCGAACTCTGAATGCCAATTGCCAGAGTAGAATTCCCATCAGATTGACTGCAACAACAACAACAACAACAACAACGACGACCACCCACCAACACAAATACAACTGAGCAAACAACGACGATAACAAATACCAATAAGGACGCCACAGCAGCAGCAGCAGGCAGTGGAAACAGGCCACAACAACAACAACAGCACAGCAACAGCAACAACGACATTGTAGTGCGGCAACAACAACATTATGGTATGAAAAACAACAACAACAACAACAACACGGCGGTCCACAGTCCACAGTCCACATTGATGAAATTCATGAATTAAATAGCAAATATTTATGCCAAGTGTTTGCAGTGCATTTTCGCTTAACTAACTAATAAACTAGTACAAACACGTGTTAGCGGGCGGGGAGTGTGGGTGTGGGTGTGTGTGTGTGTGTGTGGATCGGAGTATATGTATTTAAGATGTTGTTGGTTTTGTTGTTGCTGCTGCTGCTGCTATTTGGCTATCTGATCAACAGTCAATCAAATAGATTTTGTAGCCTGTTATTAAAATGCAAACAAGGCAACCTCTGCCATCTCCCCTCTCCCCTCTCTGCCTCGACCCAACCCCCCCCCCTCCGCCCCCCGCTGGTTGCAGTCGCCTGGGCGCGCGAGTTGTGGGCGTGGCCGGTGAATAATTGAAAGCGACCGGAGCAGGCGACGCTGCCGGTCGAACTCTCAACCGACAAGAAGTCGGAACAGGTGGCCGGACATGGACGTGGGGCCGACCTGGGGGGCGGGGAGAGAAATCGCAATCTATTTGTGGGCGAAAAATGGAAAAACTACCGATAAATAACGCCATAACCATAAGAACTCAACAAACCGTGGGAGGAAAATACAAAAAATCACGCGGAAGCGGAAAAGGCAACGATGGATTTTTTGCGCTTTGATCGGGTCATATGATTTTTAAAAATTGTCTAAAATTAAACAGTTAGTGTCCAATAAATATTTAATAAAAATCACATTGAATTGAAATGAAAACTGTAGCAAAAAAATGATTGTCGGAATCCAAAATGCAAAAACAATAATGGAACGAGTAAACAAGAAAATGCACATGGAGACTGAGACTAAAATCCACACCGGAAGGAGGGACGGACAGGTGGCAGGCAGGAGAGAGAGAGGAGAGGAAGAGAGGGAGGGATGATGGGTGATGGGTGAAGGGGTGAAAGGTCAAGGGACATGACGTCGAGTGACCCGAAGCGACCCGCGACATGACAAACGAGATTGAAAACAATGATAAAAATAATAAAACACAATTCGGAAAATTCGGAAAAAACTCAATGAACAAATAAAAAACTCGTTAAAAAAACGAAAAAAAAAAAAAAACGAAAAAAAATCCATAAAAACAATGTAGAAAAATGTAAAAGTGGAAAAACTTGACTGGACCGAAGGAAACCCGCCGAGGGGAGGGGAAAATGGATTAAATGCAAATAAAATCGAGGCAATTAATTTCCATTTAAAAGATATTGTTATTTTTATGTTCATTCCTTCACTTTGTTTGATATGATGTTGTTGTTGTTGTTGCTCCTTTTGTTGTTGTTGTTTCTGCATTGGATCGCTGTCATTATTGCTGGTATAGATATGGATGACGTCGCAGTTGTTGTAGTTGTTGTAGTCATTGATTACACACACCCACCCACCCACACACACACACATGCCCACGCACGCACGCACGCCCACCTACTCTCGATGCGATTAAACAATCATTTAATTAACACGATTCCCATTAAAACACATTGATTGCGGATGAGCGAATGCTCGCATTTAAATCATTCAATCGTTCCGATCATTCACGCCGTCGCTCAATCGCTCAATCGACCCAGCCGACAGCCGGTGTCGCCGTCGCGATTTGGTCGAATTCGGAAAATTTTGTAAAAACCGCTGACGAGGCGACGGCCAGAAAAGGAAACTAAAAAAACTCGATGAAGCCACGGAATTTCCTTCGATACAGACCAACGAATAAATTCAGAAAATAATAGAATTAAAATAAGACAAAAAAAAACCGAAAACATATTTGAGTTAAAAATAAACAAAGCAAAAAGAAACCAGCAAAAACCAAACAGATTTCGCACAAAAAACACCCTGAACCATAAAACGTATTACTAAAAATAGTACGGAATTTAATGAAAACATAATAATAAATTTACATTTGAAAAAAATTCAAATGAAATTAAAACATGCGATTAAAAACAACGTAATTCAATAAGACAATTAAACCCAGAATGCAACGAAATCCAATTAAAAAAAGAACGTGCTCGATTAAAAGCCAAATAGAAAGTAAAGTAGCAAAATTCAAGGGGCAAAAAGTTTATTTAACAGCAGGACAAAACTAAGCGACAACTGGACGGAGGGAGACAGAGATAGAGACAGACACAGAGAATGAGAGCGAGACGAAACGAGGAAACGGGGAAAACAGCAATTAATTTGATGAATATTTTAAAAATTAAAAAACACTCGAGCGAAAAATCCCAGGCCTAAAAAATGGCCGTAATGCAAATAAACCAAAATGAAAATATAAATTGTAAGAGAGAGAGAGAGAGGAGAGGAAGGGAGAGGGATGGAGAGAGGGACGGGAGGGAGTCAGCGAAAAATTGTTTAATTTGCGAAAATATGTTGCCGAGTCAACAAAATTGATTTATTGCGGAGATTTATTTAGAGTACCAGTGGTTAGAGAGAGAGAGTGAGGGAGAGAGGGAGAGAGAGAGAGGGTTGAAAATTTATTTACTTTATTGATTATGCTGCGGTTATTGCTGTTGTTGTTGTTGTTATTGTTGTGCAATTTGTTGTGGTTTTCATTGTTATTATTTTGCTTTGTTGTTGTCGCAGCGATTGCGTGGTGATTGGTTAAAAAAGTTGTTGTTGTACTTGTGTTTGTCTTTGTCTTTGTGTTTGTGTGGTGTTTGCCGCCATTGTTATTGCTATTGTTATTGCTTTTAATTAAAAACATTCCAATTAAAAGTGCATTTTAATTTTGGAAATTTTATTTACTTTTCGCTTTAGTGCTTTTCAATATTCGATTAAAACAATTTATTTCCATTAATTATGACGCCCATCTATCTCTCCCATCCTCTCTCTCTCTCTGCACGGAATCAAATAAAATATCGCAATTAAATTGGACGAGGTCGAACCGCTCGCTGTGATTGAGATGGAAATGTGGAAAAGTGGGGAGAATTTTTTTTTTGAATTTTTGCGAATTGCTTCCAATTGATGGCTATTGTTTAGTAATAAAAAATAAAAGAATATTTTTCACAAATTAATAACTCGGTGAATGCAATTCATGATTTTCGCATTCAATTTGAATTCAAATCGCCAGCTACAACAACAAACACCCACTTGCTCCACGTTCGGATCTCCATCGACAGCCTCTCCCTCTCCGTCTCCCTCTGCCTCTCCCCCTCACTCTCCCTGTCTCTCTTCAAGCCGACTACTCTGTGGGATTTTTCCGCTTTCCTTCGCTTGCGCTCCTTTTTTGTGACGGTTTCGTCGTTGTTTCGTTGTGTTTGTCCTGTTAGCTCACGTAATCCGAGGAGGCAAGGGCGAAGCGAGAGCGAGACAGGTGAGTGGGAAAGAGAGGGCGTACAGTGTACAAGTGGAAACGCGGCTAATTAGCACCGTGGGGAATTGAATTGAAAATTGTTCAAACACAGCCTCGCACCCACACCCACAGACACAGACACAGACTCAGCCGTGGAGCAGAGGCAGACACGCGGAGACACCGATTGCGAGCCACCACCGCCAAGCGGCGCTGCTGATTGGACCCCACACGCCTTCCTTGCCTTCCCTCTCTCTCTCTCTCGACCCCTCGCGTCCTTCGCCATCGACAAATTCAGGCGAAACTCGAGTCGCGGGCGACGGAGAACGCAGTGGATGGCGAAGTGAAAGGAAAAGGGAGAGCGAGAGCGAGAAAGAACAGGGCCAAAAGAGAGGCAGAGAGGGAGAGAGCGAGAAGACAGCAGAGAGAGAGTGAAACGGAGAGATAGAGCGAGAGATAAAGAGTTAGTGCGAGCGAAAAGTTGCCGATAAACTTGGAAAAATTTCCACAAAACGTAACGTAAAATGTTCAGCACCATTTCTTCGCCCCATCTCTCTCTCTCTCTCTCTCTATTTCGTCTACTGACTCCATCTCCACCTGCACTGACTGCTGTCTCTTTTCCCAGCCGCTCCCACTCGCTCTCGTGTTGATTTCCACAAATTGTTTGCTCTCGGAAGCGCCGGGCGAAGCCGCGTCGAAGAAAAAGTAAAACTTTAATCAACCGCTGTGCAGCCAAGCGCCAACAGTTGCCGGATTATGTTGCAGAGCAGGAGCGAGAGAGGGAGAGGGAGAGAGAGAGAGAGGGGGGAGGGGAGGGGGATTGAGGCGCGAGCGATTATCAAATCAAACGAGTGTGCAATTTTAATTGGACGATTTAATTAGAGAATGAATTCGATGCGGGCGACCAGGAGATGCAGAGAAGAGAGGACGGGGAGAGGGAGAGAGAGAGGGAGAGAGAGAGGGAGAGGGAGAGAGGCTCGAAATGGGCAAAATATGAAGCCTTCGTCGATGGAATTCACTCAATCGCCACGGTGTTTGCCGCCGACTTAGTTTATAATTAGTTGGAAGAGAGGCCGACCGACCGACCGAGCGACCGAGCGAGGAGGCGAGACAGAGCGCGAGCGAGTGAAAGGGCGAGACAGAGCTGTGGCCGGGCCGAGCAAGGACGGAATGAAGCGTGGTGGACTCCGTGGGAAGGCCAGAGGCGGGAGGGCGGCGAGGTCGATGACGAGGACGGGGGCGGGTCGCGGGACGGCGCGAGAAGTCGATCGCGGGCATTGGCGAGAGGCTGAAAGAGAGGGACAGAGGAGTCGACAGTAGGGGGCGGGAGGAGGCAGAGCGAAAGAGAGCCGGAGCCGGAGCGAGAGCGAGAATTAGTGAAAAAGAGCGTAATGAGCGAATTTCAAATATTTTCACAAGGATTAAGAAGGAAATCTGCATTGTGCTTGTGTTCGTGTTCGTGTTTGTGTTTGTTTTACCGTTAATTGCCAATTAGTCAAATTACTCCACAGTTGTAATGCGAGATAGGAACGTGTGCGAGGGAGAGGGGTGGACGGAGATTGGGAGCGATCGGTGAAAGCGAGAGGGCTTAACTTCAAATGATGAACCGGCAGTTCGTCCTTCGACCTTCTGGAAATTGGCTTCGCTTTCCGAGAACCGCCTAAGTCGGGGATTTTCGGGAAATTCTCAATGAAATAAATTGTATGGCAAACATTTCAAATTGCAAAAATAAATTTCTAAATTTCCGATACAAAATAAATAATGTTGTGAATAAATATTTTCAAATTTTCAACAAAAAAAAATTTGTTCTGATTTTTTCTAAATGTTTTGAAACAATTTTTTAGAAATCTTCAAAAATATGTTTTTTCAAAATTTTCAAAAAATATCGTTTTTCAAAATTTTCAAAAAAAAATCGTTTTTCAAAATTTTCAAAAAACAATGGTTTTTAAATATTTTCAAAAAAAAAATTTTATTTTTAAATTTTTAAAAAATTCATTTCCTAAATTTTCAAAATAACGTCTTTTTAAAATATTAAAAAACAAAAATTTTTTAATTAAAAAAGCTTCACTTTTAAAAATGTAATTTTAAATGTAATAAACAAAGTTCGAAAAACAAATAAAAAATAAATTCCCGCTAAAACTCCTGCTAAATGGAACGTTTCCAGTTCTCCTCGTTCTCAAATCCGGAGAAAATCAAAAACGATCACCAGGGACTCCGGCGCACACGCACACACGCCCATAATCACTGGCCCACGCACACACGCACACGCACACGCACACGTGCAATTAGCTTAATTTGAATTACGCTAAAAATTTCATAAGCTGCGAAGCGACAGCGAATCGCATGCGAGGTCCAGACCCAGACAGAGGGCAAAAGACCCGAGCGGACTTCGCGAGAGAGAGCGAGAGAGCGCGGGGTCGAATGTGAAAGCACGACGGGAATGAAAATGACAGCTCGACGTCAGCTCGCGTGCGATTAGCGGCGACGGCGACGGCGACGGCGACGCGAGGTCGCCATCGGCGGCAGCGAACGCTTAAAATGCAATAAACAAATTAGCTCGTGTGTGAGGGGACCCTTGTGCAGCGGTGTGTGTGTCTGTGTCCGTGTGTGTGTGTGTGGACACTTTTCCCCTCCTCGCGCCACCCCTCTCCCTCACACCGCGGCCCCACGGCATGTGTTCCGTCGTGTTCGTCGCTTTGATAATTTTAATTGCTCAAAGTGCTAAAAACCAGTCGCTGTCCGGCCGCCGCTCGCTAGCAGCAGCAACAACAACAAAAACAAAGGCAACATCAGCATTTCGTAACAACAACAACAACAACAACAACAAAAGGGGGATCGCCAAGCGTTCGCCCTTCAAAGAGAATTTTTTAACATTTTTAATGGACACCGAACCGTCTTCGCACGAAGAGCGAACGCGAGGCAGGCGGAAGGCGAGAGAGAGAGAGAGGGGACGGAATCGCGAAAGCGAGATGGACTCAATCCCAATCGCCTGACAAGGACGACCGACGAACGACGACCGATTGGGCTTCGTCGTTTGGCCGGTTCGGAGGCTCCACGGCCTCGATCGATCGAGGTTTGACCGAGTAAACGACAAAAACGAAGTCCTCAAATCACAACCGTGCATTTCCACCGATCGTTCCCTCATTTCCCTCCATCATTCGCTGATCCCCGCCCTCTGTCGCACTCCCTGCCGCGCAAATGAACTCATGAATTGACTGAAGTGCATTTCGGCTCATCCGGCGAGGGAGTTTTCGTGTTGTTTTGTTCTGTTCTGTTCTGTTCTGTTCCTCCCGCCGGCCCCAACCGCCAATTAATTTGTCCCCGGGCAGCTGGTGCGAGTGGGGGGAGGGGAGGGGAGGGGGAGCGGTTGCCGGTGTGCTTTTGAATTCCCCAAAGCTGCCGACTCTGCCGGCGGCCTCCACAACCGGCCGACAATTTGTCCGTGCTGCAACAACATCAGCGACAAACACAAATATCTCTCTCTTTCTCTCTTTCTCTCCCTCTCTCTCTCTCTCTCTCTTTGTCTCTCTTTCTCCCCACACCGCCCCTGCATCTCCCACAACTGGCCAACGGATCGGCCGCGTCACTCAAATGTCATGTTCAAGTTTTAAAACCGCCAGCGAGCAACGGAGAACGAGCGGAAGCCAGAGTGAGGGTGAAAAAGAGAGGGCGAGAAAGAGAGCGGTCAAAGGGCATCTGCATTTGGTGGTGGTCAGAGAGAGAGAGAGAGAGAGAGAGAGAGATAGGGAGAGAGGCGAGGCGAGACGGACGCGTGCCGTGTTAAAATTTCGCAAAGAGTTCGGCGTTTATTAATGTTGACCCTCAATTATGTTTTAATTGTCATAAAAGGTTTGTTACACACACTCACGCGGACTCACACACCCACACACGCACTCACACACCCACTCACTGTCCCTCTCACCAAAACATTCGCTCCCTTCCGGGGATAGAAAGTGAGCGGGAGAGGGCGGGAGACGAACGAATGGGTCGCATGAGGCAGCACCGGTGGCAGGGGACAGGAGAGAAAAGAGGGCGATAGAGAGAGAGAGAGAGAGAGAGGGGGGGGGGGGGCTGAGGGATGGAGGATGGATGGATAAACAAGTTAATCCAACTGGGGACAAGTTCGAAGTTGTTGCTGCAAAGATCAGCGGAAACGAGACCCCGGAGAGAGGGGGAGAAACACACTAGAGGATAGGGGGGAAGGAGAGGGATGCAGGGAGATGGGGTTAGAGAGAACGGGGGGGGGGGGTGTGGGTGGAGTAAGCGAGAGTGGCGGAGACCAGGCGACCAAGGGGACTCAAACTGGGAACACACTGGGAGGAATAAATTGAATTTATCTCTCTCTTTCGCTCTTTCGCTCCTTCGCTCTTCAACCCCAACCCGGGAACTTCTCCAGGAATTCTCTCTGCGACACTCGACGCACACTCGATTCCCTCGCGCTTTCCTCTCAGTGCAGCGACTGAGCCCGGTGGCAACAATAATTTCCATCCACGTCCACATCCACGCAAATCCAACTGCAATTACGACCAATGGATAGGACAGGACAGGCCAGGCCAGGACGGCACACATTCTGTGGTCAGCGTAAGCGCTTAACTTGGAGTGAAGAGAGAGCCAGAGCGAGGGGAGAGGGAGAAGCAAAGAGCTGACCAGGCAATGAAGCTGGGAGCCGGAGCCGGAGCCGAAGTCGAGGCTGCCGCCGACTCTGGTCGCCGTATGCAAATCCCCGAGTACAATTAAAAAGGAAAACAAGCAAATCCTTTGGCGAATTTCGACGAATCCTTTTTCACCCATGTGCGAGAGAGGGAGAGATAGAGAGAGAGGCAGGAGATCGGGGGGGGGAAAGAGAGATAGAGAGGTAGGCTGGGAATATTAATGAAAAATGCAAAGCGAGTCCTCGGAGGCCAGAAGGGGAGACAGGCAGCCCAAGTGACCGAGGGCGAAAGAGACACGGGGAGGGCGGGAGAGAGAGACGGCGAATGAGTGAATTTGCGATTTTTCATCGTTTTCAATCATTATTTATTGACGAGACGAGACGAACGAACGTGAAGGGAGCGCGAAAGGGAACCAGAACGAGGGAAGGAGACGGCGCGAGTGCCGGAGATGCTGAGAAGCTGCGGGGCTGCCGGGCTGCGGGAGGACGGCCCGAGTTGTAAATATTAAAATTTATGCAATATAATTTATTTACTATTTTAATTAATTTTCACACATGATTGAAATTAAATTGAAAATCGCAGAGATGGGCGGAATTTTTAAGAGCGCGGCGAGCTGGAAGCGAGTGGTGGGCGAAGGAGGGGGAAAATTTTATGGCGATGGCTGGATCGAGAGGACGGCCGAGTGATTGTCAATAATTTTTATGGGATTTGTGTTGAAATGATGCATTCTATTGGGCGATAAAAAGAACAGACCATGATTCCTTCGAGTGGATTCCGGCCCTTGAATAAACAATTCCGATTCGATTCAATTGAATCCTTTTCGATTCGGCTCTCGATGAATCGATCCCACGACTCTGTCCACCGATCGATCCAGCAATCTACTAATACGCCAATCAATGGATCCATCGAACGGACGGACGGACGAACAATCAATTTATTCCATTCATTCTCTCATTTGCTGATTTATTTATTTTTGTCGTTTGTATTTTTTCGCTCCCGGCTCACGGCTCGATGGTCTGCAGCCGCGTCGACCGATCGGAGTTAATTAAATTATTCCTGGGAACCCCAACAAGAGGCGGGACCGGGGCCGAGGCCGGGTCGACGCCACGCCACCGAACCTCAAAATTGATTACAACTAATTCACAACCTGCTAAGCACTCTCATGTCCTTATCGCCGCCCTCGTCGGTCCGCCCAGCTGTCGCCCTGCCGTCCGCCGTCCGTCTGTGCCTGCGGCCCTATCTGTCCATCCATCAGGCTGTCTGTTTGTCCGTCCGTCCGTCCGCCGGTCGGCCACTGGTGCCCGACCTGTGGACGGATATCTCCATGCGATCGGTAATTAAAAACAACTCAAGCTGATAAAAATCACAGAGAAGCCGAAAATATGACAAATTGACACAAAGCACTGCGAGCGAGCGAGAGGGAGAGAGGGAGGAGGGAGGAGGGCATCGGAAATGGACAAACGCCGAGCGAGCCGCATAAAAGAAAACACAAATCAATTATGGCAATTGAAAGGAATTACCCTGAGCTCTCACTCACGACTCGGCCGTCACGAAGTTGTTGCTGCATTTGGTCGTCGTCGTCGTCGTCGTCGTCGTGGTCGTTGCTTTACTGTGGTTCTTGTTCTTGTCGTTCTTGTCGTGATGTTGACAACAACCGCCGTCCTTCGACCTCCCGCCCCCAGGCACACATCGTCATCACCGTCACCGTCACTGAGTTGGGCACCAACAAAGGCCGGTGGACACGGGCGGAGCGCGAGGGGCGACGAGGGCGACGAGGGCGAGACCCGGGCCAGAGGGGGTCGCGAGCAAGAGAGAGAGATCGAGAGAGAGACGGGGAAAATGTAAACAAGACAAGGGAAATGAAACGTAAGCAAAAAGGATTATATCAAGCCAGGAGCAGGGACGACCGGAGCGCTGGAGAAGACCGGAAGACCACGTGAAAGTCGGAAGAGATAAGCGAAGAAGAATGCGAGAGAGCGGGAGGGGGAGAGGGAGGGGGAGGGATTTCAGAGAGAGACAGCACGAGACGGAGGATGGAAATTGGTTGATCAAATTTCTCGAAAAGTTAACAATGAAATTGTTAATAAATTCAAGGAAAATATCATTTGTGAATGAAGTAAATTAGGATAATTTCGGCGGGAGAAAATCCATTCCCTCTCCCTCACTCTCTCTTCTCTCTTTCGCTGGCTCGCTCCCCATTCATGCATTCTCGGGCTCTCTTTGGGAAACGTGCGAGCGCAAAAACAGGAATCAACTGATTTGTTTACACGAGAGCGCGCGCCACCGGAGCGGAGCCGCGACAGGGTTGCCAGACCCGATGAACAAAATGAAAATGCAAAAATTGCAATTTTCCTATATGTTATAGAAATTTTGTTCTTGTGCAGAAGGAAAATAAATCCAAAGTTTCAATAAAAAAACAAACCTAACCTAAAAAATTAATTTTTTTTTTTTAATTTTTAGCATTGTTAGATATATCGCAAATAAATATTTTCAAATTAAAAAAAAAAATATTTTTTTTCATTTGAAAAAAATTTGGATTTTCAGCGAAATGTAAAAATTTCAGTGGGAAAAATGAAGTTTTAATAAATGTCCACATCGAAGCAACAACCCAGTGGCAACCCTGGCCAGGTTGTTTCACATTCAAAAATCCAGCAACAACCACTCGCTCGGACAAGGACGACAACGACAACAACAACAACGATGACGATGACGACGATAATGATGATGATGATGATGACGATAGCGTCAGCGGCGGCGCTTGTGGTCGTTGGTGGATTTTTCCGAGCGAGACACAAGAGAGAGCGAGAGAGAGAGAGCGAAGCGAGAACATTAACGAATGACAGGATTCGTATGGCAGGCGGCGGGATCCGCCGTGTGCAAAGGACACTCGATGCAGGCAATTAAGCAACATCCGAACGAGTCGACCGACCAGCGAGAGGAGAGGCCGGAAGGGCGAGAGAGAGAGAGAGAGAGAGAGAGAGAGATGGCTGGGTGGTGGGTGGCTGGACGAGAACCAGGATGCCAGGCGCGATGCAGGCTGGCAGGGACGGCTATAAATACGCGGCCGTCGCTCCCGACGAAATTCAGTCTTAATCGAGTTACAACAGCGCGAGCATCGGCCGCCGGACGAGCGCGTCGTCCACGGTCTCGGTTTCGATTTCGGTTTCGCGATCGCAGGGGTTTCGACCACGCCGCTCAAGGGTCCTCAGACCACATTCGAAGACCAAGAACTTTCAGAAGCCGAATAATAATCGAATCGGAATACCAGACAATCGACATGTTCACCAACTGGCTGACGAATTCGGTGCCGTCCGCGACGACAGACAGAGCCAGAGACGTCCCGCCCTCCGCGCTGCTCGTGGCCGAGGCGACCGCGGCCACGACGACTTCCTCGGCCGCCGCTGCCGCCATGTCGTCGTCGTCGCCGTCGTCGGGTTCGCTGCTGTCGACGCCGCCGGACGTCGTGCTCGAGGTGGGGCCCGCGCCCAGCGTCCGCTTCGTGGCCCACGGCGTCGTCCTGGGCATGCACAGCGGGTACCTGCGGTCGGCCATCCGGCTGGACGAGCACGTGGCGGCGAGCGGGGGGCGCGGCCACCTCCACCAGCACCAGCACAACGACACCCTCGTCCTGTACCTGGGCAACGTCACCGCCGAGCAGTTCGCGCCCCTCCTGGCCTACATGTACAGCGGGTACCTCGACCTGACCGTCGAGAACATCTTCGGCGTCCTGCTGGCCACCCACGTCCTGCACATGCCGCGCGCCCTCGAGATCTGCCGGTGCGTCCTCGCCCCGTCTCCCGTCTCCCCCCTCTCCACTCCGATCTCTCCAATAAAATCGTCTCGCTTTCGCTTTGTTCCTTCCAGCTCGTTCCTGGCCCGCGCCCAGTCCGAGGGGTACCTGAGCAGCGCCCTGCCCCTGCCCCTGCCCCCGCAACCGCACCCACAACCGCACCCGCACCCGCCCGCCGCCAACGGCAAGATCATCCGCCCGATCCCCAGCAAGGCGACGCCGCTGCCCAACTTCGGCTTCGTCGCGCCCCCGATGGCGCACCCGCCGCCCCACCTGCCGCCCTTCAAACCGCTGCCGCTGCCGGCGACACCAACGCCAACACCAACGCCAGTGACGGCGACGACCCACGACTACCATCACCCAGGTCCAGGGGCGGCCGAGCCCAGGCAGCGGCAGCAGCAGCACAACAACAACAGTAACGAGGACGACGACGACGACGACGACGAGGAGGTTTTCATCGACAGCCACGACGACGAGGACGGCGACGGCGATGGCGACGGGGACGACGCGGGCTCGGCGGCGTCGCCGGACATCGAGTGCGACATCTCGGTGGCCTCGTCGCGGGACGTCGAGGTCGAGAAGGACATCGTGGTGGTCGTGGCCGAGGAGCCACAGGCGGAGGCGGAGCGGGAGGCCACGCGGCAGCCACGCCTCGCTGCCGCCCTCCAGCAGCAGCTGCAGCCGTTGACGCCGCATCAGAACCAACAGCAACAGCCGCAGCCGCAGCCACAACCACAGCAGCAGCAGCCGCCGAGGCGCGGCGACGCCAGGACCAGCAGCCGCAGCGCCTCGAAGCGCGAGAAACTGCGCCGGAGCCGCCAGAGCGGCGCCAACAACAGCAGCAGCAGCAACAGCAACAGCAACAGGCAGCGCCGCCACAAGTCGCCCGGCGGCCGGCTGCAGGTGGCGAAGGCGCCGATCCTCGCCTCCGAGCTGGACCGCGACCCCGAGCGCCAGGTGACGGCGACGGCGACGGCGACTGCGACGACGTCCTCGGAGAACTCGAAAGTGATCATCGACGTGGCCAGCTGCGACGGGCCCGTGCGCTTCCGGCGCATCCTGAACACGGCCTACGGCCACAAGCCCGACGGCGGCGCCTTGGGAGGGGCGCCGGGGTTCGCGTCGTGCCCGCTGCCGGCGGAGCGGTCGCAGCAGAGCGTGTCGCTGTCGTTCCACCAGCAGATGGCGCGCACGATCAGCCAGCAGAGGCAGCTGCAGCACGCCGAGGAGTCCGAGAACTCGCAGTCCAGCGGCAGCGGCAGCGGCCACGGCCACGGCGGACCAGCGGGAGCAACCACGACGACGGCAGGAGGCGGCAAGGGCAAGGCCTCGGCGGGCGGTGGCGGAGGCGGAGGCGGAGGCGAGGTCTACGTGTGCGTCTACTGCAAGCACAGCTTCAAGTCCCAGTACTGCTACCAGAAGCACGCCAAGCGCCACCTGAACCCGCTCTCGCTGAGCTGCGCCAACGCCCTGCCGCTGCTGGACGCGGCCAGGGACTCGACGGCGACGTCGTCCTGCGGCCAGTCGACGGCCCTGTCCGACGGAGGGACGACGACGGCGCCTCCGCCGCTACTGCGCCAGCCGGCGGCCGCCCAGAAGGAGCTGCTGCGGCGCGAGGTGCGCCCGCTGGACATGAACGTCCAGTACTACCCGTGCAAGACCTGCGGCAGCAAGTTCCCGAGCTACTACTTCGTCCACAAGCACCGCAAGCTCTGCCACGCCGACGAGGAGGCCCCCGAGGCGGAGGCGCGCCGTGGCCACGCATCGGGATCGGGCGGTGGGTCCGGGGCAGGCGGAGCAACGGCGGCGGGCTCGAGGAAGGCCGACTAGCGCGGGGAGAAACAGAGGACGGGGACGGGGAGGCGCGAACAGGAGAAGCGCGTGTAGGAGAAGCACGGAAAATCACCGGAGCAGCCGCCCGCCCCCAGCCACGCCCCCGGCCTCGACACGGTTCCCCAATTAATCGACGAATTTCGTTTGTTCCCGTGCGAATTTAACCAAAATAAAATGTTAATGAAATCAAATAAGGCGAACCGAGAACATGGGGAGGGCGACATGAAAGGAAGAGACCAGAAAAAGAGCAGAAGGGGACAAGAAAATAAAACTAAGGTGCACATTTTAATTTTAATTAATCGAATTTAATCAACTGCCTGGGGAGGCGAGGAGCCAAAGGCGAGCAAAAAACACCTACAACAATAACAAAAGCAGAAGCAAAGCCAACAACAAACAACTCTTTCCGCTCCAGGTGAATTTCATGAAAAATGCATACAAAAAATAAACAAGAAGATAAAAATCAAGTTGGGGGGAGAGAGGGAGGGAGAGAGGTCCGCAAGGAAGAAGAGAACTTCCTGCGAACGCACGTGAAAGGGTTGCCACATGCTCCACGTAAGAGGGAAAACCGGCGGAAAAAATAAAGAGCAAAACAAAAATATTTATGCATAAATTATGTTCCTTGTGATGGGAGCGAAAATAAATATATTAAAAGATGGTAAAATGGAAAATGGAATGAAATTTCATTGACTTAATTAAGTTCTTGGTTTTCTTCTAAAGTCATTGCTGGTAGTGCAGCGAAGGAGGGAGAAATGAAGGGACCGAATTAAGTGTTCACATTTACTCCAGAGGACCATGGGGACCAGGTAGAAGTTAAGGGAATGTGACGGAGGAAAGCGAAATCCCTGGAAAATCCTGGGAACTCGATCAACTCGGCCACAAATGCGCGATAATTGGCAATCAATCGCCAAACGCTGCGAAGATGATGATGCGGCAGGTTTTTCCAGACCACTGAAATCCCCAGCCTCCCCGTGGCCCTCGAAAAGGCCGCTCTGACCCCGCCTGTGTGGTGGTGGGCGCGTCCTTTGGCTGAGCCTGCAATTGAATCAGAGCCTTGTTGCGTGAATATTTTATGGAATTCTTAACTAGACGCAAATAAAAAAGAAATCAAAAACCTCGGAGAGGAAGCGAGCGAGCGAGCGAACGAGTGGGGGGTTGGGTGGGGATTTCAACATGGAGAGCCTTTCAGGACCACCCACAGGTTCGCCCCGGCCAGGACGCGGGCGAGGACGACGTCGAGTTTAAATTTCACGTTCGCTGCCTCGGTCAGTTAATTAAAATATTTTTATTTCTTTTAACGACTGTGACAAGGGCGCACGGAGAGGGAGGCAGCGCGAGAGAAGTGGCGGAAGTGCGGCTTGGCTGGGGCCGTGGTCGAGGCGGAGGGAGCGAGTGCGCCAAACAGAGTTAATTGCTTGTGTGGCTGGGTGGCAGGAGGGCGGGGAGAAGGCACTGGAGGAGGCCGGGAGAAGAGAAGAAGAGCGGGCGGAAGATAGGAGAACGAGCAGAGGGAGAGAGAGAGAGAGAGAGAGAGAGTGAAAGAGGTTGATGTCTGATGATTGAATGAACGCTGGATGGAGGCAGGACGATGGACGGAGGTGGGCGCGGAAAAATGCAGCGGAAACACTGGGATTTTTATTCCCTTCCACAAAGGAACAAAGAACCGAGACGAATGCGGGGAAATGCGAGAAATCGTTGCGGGACGACATCAATAAGTTATGAACTTGGAATTCACACAATAAAAACGGGCTCGAATTTCCATTTGGGGGCCGGGGAGGCCCGGGGACAGCGAGCCAGAGCGATGGGGAGAGACAAATTTAAATTCAGGATTTAAATGAGGCTGAAGGAGGCCGAGGCACAGAGGACAAGTCTTTCAATAAAGAGCATACTTTCTTTCTGAAGTCCTCCTCTTCCCGGCCATAATCATAATTGTATCGAAGCTCGCCCGTTGCGAGAGTGAACGAGACAGGAAGTGAGAAATCATCGGACTTACCTTTTCCATCGATTGCATTCGTGTCCGGCGTGGCAACAATTGTTGTCGCTGTCGCTCCAGCCGATGTTGTTGTCGTCATTGTGGCCGCAGACGACGTCAGCGACGTCGCTGCGGACGAGGCGGCGCCGGCTTTGGAGGAGTCGTTGATGGAGCCGGAGTTAATTAGCGGAGAGGCCTCCGAGTCGAGGCGCTTCTTCTTGGGATCACTGTGCGCGGGAGAGAGAGAGAGAGAGGCGAAGGGGAAATTAGTAAACAACGTCCGAATAAGGAGCTTCCTACGCGGTGTTGCCAGACGTACGGTCAAAGTTTAATGCGAAATTTATATTGAAAGAATTGTTACCAAATAAATTTTGTAAATTTTCATATTTAATTTTCGTTTCTTTGCCATCATTGAGACTTTTTTTTTTATTTCAGATTTTATTTAATTTCGCAAATCACATTTTTGAATATAGTGAAATTTTTATTTATCTAAAAAAAAAATAAATTTTTTCTGATTTCTGTCTGGCAACGCTCTGTCCCACAAAAACCGTCGTCCGTACTCACCTAACATCTGAGTTAACGTCGCCGTCGACGCCGTCGGAGTGCGGCGCCTTCAGCTTCTGCCCGAAGAAGCCCGACGTCGCCGCGTTCGCTGCCGCCGCTGCTGCCGACGACGCGTTCTCGGCGCCCTTCTCGCCCAGCGACGCCTTCGTCAGGGCGCCGCCATCGGCTGCTGCCGCGGCGGCTGCCACCGCGGCCGCGTACGTCGTCTTGATGCCGTTCGGCGTGTTGGAGGGATGCGCGTTGGGGGCCGACGTCGCAGTCGCTGCTGCTGTCGACGAGGCTGTGGTTGTGGCTGCTGCTGCGGCCGCGGCTGCTGCGTCGTCCTTGCCGCCGGCCTTCTCTGCCGCGGCGGACGACACGGCGTTGCTGGGCTTTTCGCCGTCGCCGTCCTTGCCGCCGCTCGTGCTGGTTGCTGTCGCGGCTGCCTTCGCCGCGGCGTCCTCAGCTTTCGCCTTCGCCGCGATGCCGTTGGCAGCTTTCGCCGCGGAGCTTTCGTCCGAGGCCTTCTCCTCGGCAGCTTTCGCGGACGCCGCCGCCGCGGCCGCGGCCGTTGCTGTGGACCCGGCTGCGGAGCCGGCCTTCGTGGACGATGGTGCTGTGGTGGGTGCCGTTGCTGCGGCGCCTCCCGCCTCTGCCGCTTCGGCCGCCTTCGCGGACGACGCCGTCGCGCCCTTCGCCGACGCACTCGTGGTCGTCGTCGCTGCTGCTCCAGCCGCCGACGACGCCGCCGACGAGGACGACGTCGTCGACGCGGCCGTGGCGGTGGAGGCCGTCGCCGCTGCTGTGGCTGCCGCGGCGGCTGCGGCTGCTGCTGCTGCCGCCTCTGCGGCCGCCTTCTCGGCTGCGACCCGCTCGCGTTCGCGCTCACGCTCCCGCTCGGCGCGCTCGCGTTCGGCCCGCTCGCGCTCCGCCGCCGCCGAGCGGCCGCCAGTCTTTTGTTGCTGCTCGCGCTGCAGGCGCGTCGTGACGCCCGTCGTCAGCGAGTCGATGATGCACTGCGTCTGCTGCTGCTGCGCCTTGTGGGGGTTGCGCGAGGAGCGCGTGCGCTGGCGCGACTTCCGCAGCAGCTGCTTGTAGTTCTCGGTCTTCTTGCTGAGGTAGTAGTAGCGGACGCAGTCCTGGGCCGACTTCCGGTCGAGGCTGGCGGCGATCGCGCCGAAGTTCTTCGGGTGCTGGAGGAACTTCTCCTTGAAGATCTCCTTCTCGCCGGCGGTCCAGACGTTCAGCGCCTGGCGCTCCTTGTGCACGGCCACCATGTCCTTGACGGCCCCGTTCTCGTTGTGGTAGACGCAGCGTCGCTGGCGTGCGTCGTACATGATCGGCGGGATGACGGCGTACGATCGCATCTTCTTGTCCTCCATCGCCTGCTCCTGCAGCCCGTCCATGATCTCCTCCAGGTCGGCCTCGGACTTGATGCGCGACCCCACGCGGTTGAACCGCTCCTTGTCCTCGCGCTGCTTCCGCAGCTCGGTGAAGACCTTCTCGAAGAACTCGCGGTTCTTCGCCTCGCGCGCCTTGCGCTTCGCACTCGACTCGGACTTCTCGACCCGCTTCTGCCACTCCTGCGACAGCTGGGCGTAGGTGTCCACCAGGCCCGTGTTGTGGAGCCACCGGTCGTGCTTCGTCTTCCGGATGTGCTCGAGCAGCGGCGCCCGGATGACGGTCTGGTGCCGGCGCACGATCTCCGAGAGCAGCTCGACGTCCATCGGCTGGTTGTACAGCGGCAGGATGTAGCGTGGCCCGCAGCCACTGAGTATGGAATGTCGGGTGGCGGCCGTCATGCGATTCGCCTCGTAGATCTTCTGGGCCAGCGTCCGCCACTTGGGCTTCGCGTCGGCCTCGTCCTCGGCCGGCTTCTGCTGCTCCTTCTGCTGCTTGCAGGCGGCGGCCGCCTCCGCCAGGGTCTTCTCCTTCTTCCGCAGCGACTCCATCGTGTTCTCGGCGCTCTGGATGTCGGTGTCGACCTTCTGGATCTGCTGCATCAGCTCCTCCTTGGCGGTGAGGACGCGCTCCTCGGCGTTGTCGTTTGGCAGTGTGGGGGAGATGGCCTCGACCTGCGGGTGGTACGCCTCCGTCGAGGAGGAGGACGTCGTCGACGAGCCGCCCACTCCGACGCCGACGCCGACGCCGACCCCAACGCCCACCGAGCCGCTGGGCGTGCCGCGCTGCGTGGGCGGCGTCGCGGCCAGCGGCAGCGGCGTCTGCTGCGTCTCCACCTTCAGCTGCTGCCCGGCCGGCATCGGCGGCAGCGACGCCGCCGAGAGCAGCGCCGACGCCATGGCCAGGCTGGTGGCCTGCGGGGGCAGAGGTCCCGCTATCACCGAAGCCACCGACGACGACACCGACGACTGCAGCGAATGGTGCTGCTGCTGCTGCTGTTGTTGTTGCTGCTGCTGCTGCTGCTGCTGCGACGCCACCGACTGCGGCGGCTGCAGCACGTTCAGCGACTGCGGCTGGTGCACCGACTGCTGCAGGTGGTGCGGGTGGCCGCCGGCGCTGCTGCGTCCGCTCGTCACCTGCGACATGGCGGAGGCGGGCGAGGGCTGGCGCTGCTGCTGTTGATGTTGTTGCTGTTGCTGCTGCTGCTGCTGCGTCGACACCGACACCGACGACGACGCAGACACGATTTGAGGTGGCAGGTGGTTCGACGCCGACGACGAGACGTCGCCGAGCCGCAGCTTCTTGTACGGCTGCCCCCCGGGGTCGGGCGGCGCCTGCTGCTGCTGCTGTTGCTGCTGCTGGCGACTCGCGGCTGCCACGGCGGCGCTCGTCAAGTAGTCGCCGGGGTACTGGCTCGCCTGGACGTGCGAGGGCAGCAGGAGCCTCTGCCGACCCACCATTATGCTGCCGCCGGCCTGAGTCGGCGGGGCCGAGGTGACGACGCCGACCCCACTGGAGCCGATGCCTGCTACACTGGCGCCGCCGGGCGTCGCCAGCAGCTGGGACTGGCCCGAGGGCGGGTGCGTGAAGTGCAGAGCCGCCATGTGGCTCGCGGCGACGTTGTTGCTGCCGACCCCAACCCCCACACCGACGCCGCCGACCACCTGCTGGGGCAGGACGACGGCGATGTTGCCCCCGGAGGCGGCCGCTGCGGTCGCGGCGGCGGCGGCGGCCCGGTGGTACTCCTGGACCTGGGCGGGCGGCATCTGAGGTATTCGAGTGTAGGGGCTGTCGCGGTACTGGGCGCCCGGGCCGATGCTGTACGAGCTCTGCTGGATGTAGCGGTGGGGCGCCTCGCGCACCGCGTTGACGTCCGCGAACTTCGGGTACGTGTTGGCGGCGGCCGCCGAGCCGGGCCCGGGGCGGGGCGGGGAGAGGGGACTAGCGGCCGAGCGAGACGTCTGCTGCTGCTGTTGCTGCTGCTGCTGATGGTGAGAGTGCTGCTGCTGGTGCTGCTGTTGCTGCTGCTGAGACTGTTGTTGCTGCTGCTGCTGTTGCTGCTGTTGTTGTTGCTGCTGCTGCTGCTGCTGCTGCTGGTGATGATGAAGTTGTTGCTGATGGTGCTGGTGCAGTTGCTGCAGCAGGTGTTGTTGCGCCTGTTGCTGCTGGTGGTGTTGCTGCTGCTGCTGCTGCTGTTGTTGTTGCTGCTGCTGCTGCTGAGGAGTGGGCGGGCCAAGGCCACCGCCCTTCGTGTAAGACTGCGAGGCGTCGATCGGCCTGTAAAATCAGAATTTGAAGAAAAACATCCGATTATTAGATTTGTTTGTAGCCGACGAGGCGAGACCGAGAGCGAGATCGACGGAGGATAATGGCAAATGTTGAAGTCTTGCTTCGTAGAATTCATCAGAAACTCTGAAATCACAATAAAACCACGATTCTCTCTATGAAATACATTTTATTCACATGGAGGCAGCAGTAGACATGTTTTGTATAGGAACGAACGCACCTATATCTACAAATTACTGCTGCGTTTAGGATAATATTGAAGATTTTTAATATATACTGTCCACAAAGTATTTTCTCAAATGCTTATTGTATAGAATCAAACAAATGTCTATGCGAACGGAACGATCCATTCAGAACTCTACTTAAAAGTAACACTATTTCGACTTGTATAAATCAACGGCTTAGTAAATACGTAAAATTAATAGAAGCGCCTCAGCTCTGACGCAGGCGCTTCACACGCATCGTGCTCGAGGGCCCCGAGTTCGTCGTCGATGGCACTGGTGATGGTTGCTGCTGGTGACTCTTGGCCTGCGCCTCGGCGAGCAGGGCCACAGTGCGTCGAAGCTCCTGCAATTCCGCCTGCATCTTGTCAAACACCGGCCTGAAAGTAATTCAAATTTAGTCAATCGATTGGAAAGGAGCATAATCGAGGGCTCTACATACTTGTCGACAGTGTCCACGACGGGCGGAATCACGGGCACGGGATGGGGTGGTCGCTGTGGCGCACTCTGCAGCGAGGCCAGAGGCACTGGCGTGATCAGGGGCACCGTGGGGGGCGCGGCTGTCGCCACGGTGGGCGTGCCTGGGACGCTCTCCGCACCAGCCACCGCCGTGATTTTCAGGTTCGGGTGCATGCGGATGGGCAGCTGGATTTGGGCCGTGCTGACGACACCCGACGTCGACAACGGGGCCGCCGCCGCTGCTGCCACAGCATTGGGAGCGGCGACCGGCGATTGCTTTGTGACGGACACGGGTGCCGTAATGGGTGTGCTTGAGTTCGCAGCTGGCGACGACTGCGGTCCGGCGGAGCGATTGTTGGCACTGGACGTGGGCGCGATTCCCACATTGACGCCAGCAATGAGCTTCTTCAGCATCTGGTCGGCACTCACTTTCTGGGACTCGAGCAGCTTGCGCATGGTGGCCGGGTCGCTGTCGTTGATTTTGCGCAGCGACTCGCCCTCGGCGTCGACCACCACGTAGTTGACGATGTGCGCGTGCGTGTTGGGCACGATGCGGTAGATCGTCTTCGGGGTCTGCGCCCCTGAGTTGGGCACGTTCTTCAGGTCGGAGAGCTTCGCGCCGGACCCGTCCACCTGGAAGACGGTTGTGAAGCCGTTGATCAGCATCGGCCGTTCCATCACATTGGGGTCGGTGATGAATTGCGCCGTCTTGCGCTTGGGGACGAGCGACAGCAGTTTGGCCGCATTGCAGTCGGCGTTGTCGCAGCGACGCTCCACAGCAGATCCTTCGTTGCCCGACACGGAGTTGTTGGCGTTGGCCGGAGGAACGGCGGCTCCAGACATTGCAATGATTTCACTTTATTTTGGTTTTAATTGTAAAAACTTCAGCAGCTGTTGAGCTGTCACTTCACGGTTTGAAAAGCACTGGCGTCGGTCGGTGTGGTGAATTGCTGTGTGGAAGGCAGTGCAACACACGTCGGCGTTTATAGTTTGAGGAGCAGCGACTGTTCTAGTGTTTTCTACGTTTCTAAATTTTATTTCTGAATCTAGTTATTTCTTGAAAACTCGTAGCATTTTATAAATGTTATGTTCAAAATAATCCGCATATATATTTGTTTTTGTTTGCAAATCAATACTATTTTTTGACACAATTGCGTTCCTTCGAACTAATCAGAATCACTCGCGCGTCCCTTTCGTGTCGTCGATTCACTGTAAGTTGCGCCGTTAACGCAACGAACATTTGTTTGACATACAGATTAATATTCAGTTTCACTCATTTTTAATACAATTTTCAACCTTATATTAAATTATTCAGAAATTTTAAGATTCATCCACTCACAACGCGAAAATTATTGCGACTGGTTCGGACAGTCGGTCTTTTCATCGAAAATCATTCCTCCGATTGTGTTGAGTTGAGATTAACTTTACCTAAGCGACACGGCAGACAGAACGAGAGCACACTATTCGGTGAAAACGAACCGTTTCGGTAAAAATCCATGATGGCCGTCACATTGCAATACGTGTAGTTGGTACACAGGAGAGTGAAAGAGAAGCATACATCGAACTATATATTCACCTCGCTCAATTTCGTGTCACTTACGCGAATGTGTGCGAGAATTCATGATGGCCGCCATCAGCACCCTAGCAACGAAACGGTTGGAATGTGTAAGGGGAAAATGTTTGAAGTTGTAAGGCATTATTCGACATGTTCGATATTGTGGTGTGTTGGCACTGGTGGTGAAAATAAAAGCACATGTTCGTGGTGAGTAACAAACTAAATTTAAAAATCAGGTAACCAAATTTTTGAATTTCATTTTAATTTGTAAAATAACCGACGCAGAATAATGAAAAGTGTTCGATACCAATGGAAAATTATACATTCCTTTCCCTCACCGCAGACGGCAAAAATCACAAACCGCAGAATTTATTGATTTTTCACTTTTCCACGGAAAAGAAAACCATGCGGTGGACAGGCAGAAATTACAGAAAATTATGCAGCAGATTCCAACCCGTCTCACGTCGGCCACTTCTTCATCATCATCGTCAGTCGTCCGTCCGTCTGTCCGTCTGTCGTTTCCCATCGATTCACAACATCCTCGCTGCTGTGCTTCTTCTTCTGCCTCCTCGCAACAACCGAGTTTTGTAATTTATTTGCGCCACCACCAACAACAATGAAAGAAAACAACCAGAAAACTTTTTCGCCGGTTCAACTTTTTCTGTTACAACAAAAACCACCAGAACAACAACAACTACATCTACAAGGGCTCATACATAAAAGTTGTTATGGCCGAACAATGTTCGATGAGTCGAGGGGTCGACGGGTGGAAAAAAGTCTGCGTGCGAACACAATGAAGAAGAAATTTCAGCAAAAGAACAAGCACGAAAAATGAGGCTGTGAAAGAGGAAGGGAGACATAGTGAGATAGAGAGAGTAGAGAGACGGTGAAATGTGGCAACAGCGCCTACATAATGAATGAGTTTAATTTTTCTTCATCTTCACTGTCTCGGCCCCTGCTTCCATGAACCGTCGTCTATGCTGGTGCTGCTTCTTCCCCTTCTTTTCCCCATTTTCAACACACTCGCATCCCATTACGCCGCATACAACACAAATTCAACTCGAACCCGATGGAACAACGAACCAAACGCGGTGGGAGCAACTGAAACCGTTCTTCTTCTTCTTTATAGTTCTCGTCTTCTCCCTCTCTGTCGCACTCGTCGCTTTGCACTCATCGTACTCGTTGCTTTCCACTCGTCGCCGCATGTTCTGGCGTTTCTTTTATTTGTTCCGTTGACCGTCTGACAATTCGTCGGTTTGCCGTTCGTTCGTTCGTTCGTTCATTCACTCGCCAGTTCGTTTGTTCGTTCCGACGTTCGTTCGACGGTCAGACGTTCGTTTGTTCATGCGATTGTCCGTTCGCTCGTTCAAACAGCAACAACATTATAATAATAACGAATTTCTGATGAGAGGGAGAGAGACAGCAACAGAGAATGAGACTTATGTATTCACACAACCTCATACACGTCTATATAAAACCCCAAGTAAATAGAAGAGACTGAGAGACATATATAGACGGACCAGGGACGAAGAGGGTGCAGCAAAAATCCGTTCAACGTTAGATCGGCACTGCTGCTGCTGCTGCGCGCTCTGCTCGTTTTAACGAGAACAGTCTGAGCAGCAGAAATAACACAAACAACAATAACGAGAACAACTCGCCGAAATATCAGCGAAACAACAACAATACCAATGTCTGGAAAATGAACAGAACTGAAGAGAAAAAAAAACAATAAAAATCCCGCCAGTCGTCGTGACAGCAGCGCAGACGTCGGCGTCATCGTTGGCGAAGTTGTGGATGACGATGATTTGGCGCATTTTATTTTTGTTGCCTCAACACAAAAACAACCACACAACATCGTCGTCAACAACGACAACGACTATAGCGGCCGACGGCAGCCAACGCCAGCGATGAGAAAACGAAAAAGAAGAAGACGAGTCAAGGGAGCGCAGAACAATTTTGCAATGTTTTGCCAGCGTAACGAGGACGAGGCGCGGGCGACGCTGACGACGCCGACGACGACGACGACGAGACGGTGGCGGGCGGACGGACGAACGGACGGACTTATGATTGTTCGGTCGCGGTGTCGAGAGGGTGCTTCGGTTGCCGTGCCAACAACACAACACATGGAACGAAATGAAATGCGAGAGCAGCACAGAGCGAGGCAGGCGGACGAACGGGCGGTCGGTCGGTCGACGATTCGATCCGAAGGCGACGTTGCCACATTTCGCGGTCGGCGCGTTGGTGTGTGTGGTCATTGGAGAGGTCGGGGCAGATGAAATTTTAAAGAGTTTCCATTTTTCTCACTTCGCATTGAAAAATGGAAAAGTCGATTGGGGATTTTTCGCAAAATGATTTAATGATTGATACTTATTAATATAGGATAATTAGGACTTGCTCCATCGATATATCTAGTTATAAATACTTCACTCAAAATTTGCCATTATCCTGCTCGATTTATTACGGGACTGTCTGTCCGTCCTCCATCATGGTCGGAGTAAATGTCTTACCTGCAAAGAGAGAAAGAGAGAGAAATCATTAGTAAGTCTTCCTTAATAACACAAATAAATGAAGATTTCAGCCTAGAAATGTCACAGTCCTGCGTTCAGAAACAAGACCAGTTTTGATAGCGACAACAACTACAACCACATCTATTAACAACAGCAATAACTGTTAGTTAAACAACATGTCGGAATCGAGAATCGAGAAATCGGAGGAAGAAAATTAAGGAAGAGGAGGAAACAGAATGAGAGCGGAATGGAGAGGTTTCCTCTCGGAACGGAATCGAATAAACAAAAGCCAGAGCAAGAGTGAGTAATGTAAACAAATAAATGAGTAAATGGAAAAAATAGACAAAAACTCACGTTACACAAAAAAAATATCGCGATTTAATCTTTCGAAATCGAACAAAATTATCGACGGACAAAATATCAAGGAATTATATTAGACAAGAATAGAAAACAAAATAATACGAAAATTCGTTTGAACACAAAGAACACATTATTGATGGAAAAATAATTCCAGGAAACCCGATTCTGATACAGCAATCGCTGCAATCGCGAAAACACATTTGATAATCGCCAGGGAATCAATTGAAAATAAAAGTAAGAGATAACCGACGACCTAGACGAAGAAGAACGATAAACGAACAGAGCAACGAAACGTAGGGCGAGCGTTAACAACGTAAAAGGCGACTAGTTTCTGGGGGAAAGAGATAGCGTTATCTTGTGTAAAGAGAGGGCGCGCGAGGGAGGTTGAGGAAATAGACAGAGAGAGAAATTATATGAAATACAACGAAAAATACAAATGGCAAATACAACAGAAAACACAAATGGAAAATACAGCAGAAAATTCAAATAGAAAATACAAAAAACAACGATAAAATACCATTAAAAATACAATGTAAAAATAAAACAAATGGAATAGAAAACGAAAATATTGCGATTGTGAATCGCTGTAGACGAAACATCGGCTGTTCTCGGTTTAGTTCTTTATCTGACGAGGTTTTATTGGCACGACTCATAAGGGAAGAAGAAGAAGGGACAGGGGCAGGGGAAGGGGAACAGGGAAGACGCGAAAGTGGGGCAGGGACCGACAGGCGACTGGAGAATCGGCAGATGGCGGAAGGTTCCGGAGAACGAGGTCGATTCGTCACGCCCCGGGAGGTCGGATCGGATCGGATCCCAGGACCAGCAACAACAACAACGAGGGACCACGAAATGGGAGCGGAAGAAGGAGGAGGAGGACGAAATGGCAGGGAAAGAAGCAGTATATTAAATATACAGAGAAATGAAGAAATATACAAGAATGAATAGGACGATAATGATTGCAATAAAGGAAGGGAAGCTGGAGCAATGGAAGCCAATGGAGATGGCAGGGAAATTAAAGTCTAATTTTAGGCGCACGAGCGGATTCCCGTCACCGCCGCCGCTGCCGCCTCCCCGAAGCCCTTCGTGAGCCCTCGCGGCCGGCCGGTGGATGGAATTAAGCAGCTTTAAGGGAAGAACAAGCGAGGGAGCGAACGGGGAGATCGAGCGAGAGGTCGAGGAAGAAGTCAAGCAACCAATTGCGGACTCAGCAGTAAGAGGATGAAAGAAATAGCAGAATTAATTAATGGAAATGAATGAAATGCTAAGCCGGGTTGAGCCGGAGCCGGAGACGGAGCCGGAGACGACGAGGCCATGGCGACGACGTCGACCCGTCGGGACCGAGTTCCGAGAAGTCGTGACACGAGCAGCCGGAGCCGAAGCCGAAGCTGGAGCGGGAGCGGGAGAGAGAGAAGAACAAGCTGAGAAACCCGCACCAAGGGTCAAAGGTCGGAGGGCCAGCAGGACGAGCAGGTCGAGGCGACACGACGAGAGAGAGAGAGAGAGAGAGAGAGAGAGAGAGAGAGAGAGAGAGAGAGAGAAGACAAAAGGATCTCCATCCTCGCAATTTGCAATTTAATGCAATGCCGGCAAGAGATAGAAAAAAGCAAGTGAGACGGCGATGGAGGCGGGACCTGGCGAATGGCGTTGCCACCTACTTAAATTATCGACAACATTCTCGCAGTTGTTCTCGTTTCTGTTGTTATTTTTGTTGCTCGCGTTTAATTTACGACTACGGCGAGGGCCCTCGAGAAACGCCCTCGAAGACGAGGCCGAGGACGAGGACGACGAAGGATGGAGGCACAAGAGTGACTGAGGCTAAGAAGGAAACGAAAACGAGAAATGGTTTCGGTTCATGAAAATAAAATTAATTTAATGCTCGCACTTGGAATTTAAATGAATTTAAAGAGATGAAGGATCGAGATCGGGTTCCAGTGTGGGAGGGAAAAGAACGGAATTTATTTATTGAAAAAGGACCGAAACGTTACGAAATTTATTATCATTAATATTAGCTTTTCATACACATTGATTTCTGCCCCGTTTCCTCTTTTCTTTTCCTTCCGTGCCCTCCATCAAGCCATCGCCACCGCCCTCGCCTTCCGCTGAGCCCCACGTCCTGTTCAAATGGTTTTCAAAGCCAAGGCCTTAAAATCGAGAAATTTTAAATCCCAGAAATGAACCAAATTTTCCATGAACTTTCCCAGGGGCGTGGGAAAGGGACAGCGAGACGAGATAAATTTCTCACATAGAGTTCAAGCAGAAGTTGTTCTTCTTCTTCTTCGTCATCGTCTTCGTCTTCTTGTTGTTGTTGTTGTTTTTGTTGCTGCTGATAACGTAATTTAAAGTTTCGACGACAAGAAAATGGACGAGAAGCCAGGAGAAGACCGAGGGAGAGGAGGAGAGCACGACGAGGACGAGGACGAGGACGACTTTCTGTTGATGTTTGTGATTTCGTGCTTGTTGTTTTTGTAGACATTAATTCGAAATGTTGTTGTTGTTAATTTGCCATGCTCGTTGTCGTTGTCGTCGTTGTTTTTGTTATTGTTGCTGTTGCTGTTGTTGTTCCTACTGTGAATGAGAAAAGTTTCCAACTAAAATCGATAAATTGCTCTGCTGCTCGGGGCAGACGCCGACGACAACTACAACGACAACAACAACAACAACAACAACGACGACGACGTCGGCAGCGCCGTCGACCGAGCGACCGACAGAGTTCGTTTTCGCCCGTTCGTGTGGGTGCGGACGATTGCGTGCCTGCGCGTGTGTGTGTGTGTGTGTGTTCTCTATGTGTGTCCTCGAAGTACATAGGGCGACCTATGTACGAGCGGAGCGAAAGAGAGGGAAGCACATGGAAAAGTTTCGTGAAAATAGAAGAAGAAGACATTTCGGGTGTTGATAAAAAGGTCCAGCCGGAGAAAGGGACAGCAACGGAGAGGGACTGAAGGAGGTAGAGAGAGGGAGAGCGAGGGAGAGCGAGTGAAAGAGAGAGGGAGCGATGAGAACTCAGTTGTACATGAAAACAAAGTTGGTCTCTTTGCGTGGAAAGTTGGCAACGCAGGGCGCGCCGGAGCTGGAAGCAAGGACGAACTCAGGAGGAGGCGGGGCGGGGCGGAGGAAGGAGGGAAGGCGAGAGCCAGTTGGTCTGAAGGATGGATGGCGGGGAGGGTGGGACGCGGGTGGATTGAGAAACCATTCGAAATTACGAATTCCTTGGCTGGAAAAACTTTTCCCTGGCAGTCGCCTCGAGGCCTCCACCCGTCTCGCTCCAACACACACACATGTTTGTGCTCTGCTTCTTCTACTTTTCCTCCCTCCCTCTCTTCATCTTCCCCCACCCAGCTGGTTCTCCGCTGGGCTCCCGGAGTGCCCGAGAGGAAGACGCCGAAGGAACCGGAGAGCGGGAGGAGACGAACAAAGTTTCAGCCAGAGAGCACGGCGGATGAGAGAGTCAGAGCAACAGAGTGAGAAGGGGTCAGGGGCAGAGAGAGAAGGAGTCGAAGCCCCAGGTTGAGAGAATGAGAAACGACGTGGGAGAGCAAAGTGGAAGCAAAGTCGGACTCGGAGACGGAGACGGAGCCGGAGACAGAGCGACAATTACCAAAGTGACCCAGAGCGTGGGAGGCCACAAAGGCAGAGAGAGAGAGAGAGAGGGAGAGGGAGGTGAGGAGAGCGAAAAACGACAGGGAGAGGATTCGCAATAGAATTCAATTCTCTCGCTTAACGAGCGCCATTTATTTCGATTTCAAATAGTTTCGCACAATTCATTGCACAATTTACTCCGATTCGACTGGGGCTGCGAGACAGAGATAGAGATAGAGATAGAGAGCGAAAGCGGGGGATGACGGAGGGAGAAGAGCTGAGCGATGGAGATAAGGAGGAGGATTAGAATAAGTGGGAAATTGAAAGGATGAGCTCGAGTTGAAATAGTTGAAATTGAATGAAGTTCCTGAGAAATTTCACACTTGACAGGAATCGAGCGAATTTCAAATATTTATTTATTGCACTTTTCACCGTTTTATTCTTCTAAATTTATTCATAATTTTTTCTTTGTTTTTGCTCATTTGAAATTTTTGTGTATTATTAAATTTCATTTTCATTTGTTTTACCACTTAAATTCGCTTCGCTTCTATAATTAATTATTGTATTTTTTCAAAGGTTGCTCTACTTTGTTTTTAATGTTTAAATAATTCATTTTTAATACTCAAATGCCCTTCTTTCAATGCTTAAATTTTTAAACATTTGGCAAAAGTCATTTCCAGTCGCATTTGATTGAACGGAGGCTGGCGAAACGGAATGAAACGAACCGGAATGAGTGGAGTGGGAGCGAAACGGAGCGGAAGCGGGTCCGAAAAAGCCATTAAGTTGTAAATAATTAAAATCGAAAACTGACGGGTGGACGACGACGACGACAAGGACGAGGACAAGGACGAGGACGAGGATCCGCCACCTGTTCCTCAAACAGCGCCGGCCACGCCCCCGTCCACGCCCGCCAGACTCGGCGGCTCGCGTGTCGCATTCATAATTTTTCCGAAGCCACAACACAACAACAACAACGAAAATATCCCAAGTGGGACATTTAAATGGCGCTCGGGGAAAGCGGCGGACACAATGGAAATTTTTGAATATGACGCGGGTCGGCAGCACAAACAACAACAACAACAACGACAACAACAAATAACGATGGGACTTCATCAGAGGACAATTGCACGCCAACAACAACAACGACGACGGCGACGACGACGAAGACGTCGGGCAATAAAAAACACGCGCAACACCTGACGGCGCCGCCTCCCCTCAGTCGACGCCGCCGCCGCTGCCGCCCGCTGTCCCGAGTCCTGCCGCCGTCGAGGGCCGGCAAAAACCACAACAACTCCAGCGTTGATGGCGGACGACGGACGACGGACGAAAGGCAGAAAAGGCGAGAAGAAAAAACCCAGGGCTCTGGAAATGTCATCAAACTTTCGGGAGGGCAAAAACAAAACCAAGGGACACCAACAACACGAACGAGCAGGAGAGGGAGAGGGAGAGGGAGGAAGGAATTGCTCGGAGGAAGGTGAAGGCGAGGAGAGTGAAGCATGAGGACTGGAGGAAGGACTTCGGAGACGAGGGACGGCGGTGAAGGGGAGTCCTGGACGGGGAGTCCTGGCAGGGCGGGGCCAGGACAAGACGAGCCGAGTGGGGAGCGGGCGGGAGCGGGAAATAAATAATTGTATTGTGTGCGAATCTGAGAGAGGAAGGGAGGAAGGGAGGAAACCAAGAAGGGACAAAAGGGGACCAGAGATTGTCGACCTCGGGCAGAGGGGGGAGGGAGAGGGGCGAGGCAAGGTGCCCAGGAGACGGGCGAAGACCTACGCTAACGACGGAAGAACAGGGAGAGAAGCAGGAACAGCAACAGCAACAACAACAACAACGACAACAACAACAACGACAGGGGACATTTAGGAAAAGGGAAAACACCTTCTGCCATCAGCGAAGCCCGGCGAGCCCGAAAAAGGGACACGCAACAACAACAGCAACAACAACAACAACATTGACAACCGGGCATCAGCTGACAGTCGTCGTCGTTTTGTTGGGCTGCGACGGCCTCGCGAGCGCTTGACGAGGGTCGTTCGGGTCGTTGCTTTATTGAAGTTGTTGTTGTTGTTGCTGTTGCTGTTGTTGTTGGTCCTCGTGAATTCTACGCGTTTCCTTCCTTCAAGTGGTCGACGTCGTTTTCATCGTCCCTGTCCCTGTCCCAGTCGTTGTCGTTGTTGTTGTTGTTGTTCTGTTTTTTCAGTCGCCATATTTAATCGATAACGGTTCATAAAAAGACGCCGTCGATTCGCGCAGCGGAATTTTTTCCCTCTCGCTTCCACCACCTCGATCCCTCCGTCTCTTCCCCTCGCCCTCATCCCGAGCAGCGTTCGTCGTCCTTCGGCTTCTGACGACCGTCATTTGGTGCGGAAATTTCCGAAGTGGGAGGAGGCAGAAGAAGAAGAAGAAGAAGAAGAGAAGAGGAGAAGAAGAGGAAGCAGACCCGAATTAGGCGATAACCATGGGAAGAACAAGCAAACCAAGAAGAAGAAGAAGAAGGAGAAGAAGAAAAGATGAATGGCAATGAAGCCAGTGTTGCCAAATTTCCGTTCGAACAGTCGAAAAGCAACCAATGCCAGATTTTCGTTGAGTTTGTTGTTGAGAAAAGAATTTGACAAAATGTTAATCCCTTCACTAATGAATTATTTTTTTTTTTGAATTCACAGAAATCGAAAATATCGAAAGAAATTTCGTTCCATACGAAAAATTTGCACCAACGGCGATGATGAATCGAAAATCGATTAACGAGCGATTGCCAATGAAAATTAAACATCATTAGGTTTCGTAATTTAGTGGGAATTAGTGACTAAGCCTTTGGGGTGAGACAACAACAACAACAACAACAACGACCACAATAGAAACAACAACAGTAACGTGACGACGAAACCTCAGCTGCGATGACGTCCACAGCCGATGAACCCAATGTCGCTAATTACACTGCGAAATAGTTTCGTCAAGTTTTCAATTAGCGCTTAGTAATTGAGGCGAAAGGAAATTTATGAAATAAAAAAAAAAAAAAAAAATGGGGAAAATTTGTGGAAAAAAAATGAGGGGCAGAAATTGAGGGAAAAAATAAAAAAAACACGCTTTCGTCAAGTGCGAGAAATTAATTGGCGAAATTGTATTTAAATGAAATTTTTCCGTTGTCGCCAATAAGTCTACATGGTTGTTGTTGTTGTTGTTGTTGTTGTCGAGGACATCAATCAATAAAATTCTGCCTGACAGGGCCAGCGCTTCGTCGTCGTCGTCGACTGCCTGCCACGAGAGCGACGGAGGCGGGGCGACACTGGAGGAGGGCGGGCCGGGATCGGGGCGCGTCGTCGGGCAGACGGAAGACGTTGGAAGGCTGCAGGAGTCGTCGACAGGCAACAACAACTTGTCAAAACAAGCAACAACTGCAGACGAATACACAACGACAACAAAGTAACAACCAGCAACAACAACAACAACAACAACAACAACCAGACAAAAACGCATGCACAAAAGTTTCTCACAGCACAAAATATTGCAAAAAAAATCGCAAACAAAATTAATATTTTTAAATACAAAATACAAATACAAGAAAAATAAAATACGATAAAAAAAAAACGAAAACAACGAAGCGAAACGAAACGAAACGAAACGGGACGAGAGAAAAGCAGACGATTTATTTGTTTTTATTCTTTTGCTGCAGCTTGTTTTTATTTTACCGTTACAATCGAAACACACACGAGGATCCAATAAACATTCGCTGGGTTTCGCAGACGCAGAAATAAGGAAAACAAACAGACAGACATGTCGAGGGACGGACGTACAGTGGGACGGATGGACGCACACATATGGTGGAAATATGTGTGCACCGGGCCGACAACAACAACAACAATGGCGACGACAGCACCAACAAACAACACGACAGATTCCAAGGAAGTTGAAAACAAAGTCGAGAACGAGGATGAATTTCGCAATGTTGTGTTGTTGTTGTTGTTGTTGTTGTTGTTGCCTTTTATTGTTTCGGTAAATTTTTCTTCATCATCAAGATCACCATTATTGTTGTTGGTGTTGTTGTTTTATTGTTGCTTTTATTTATTATTTCCTTCTCGTTTTTGTAAAAGAATCCAGGGTCTTTGTTAACACTAGTCACTGCGTTGTTGTTGTTATTTTATTAGTGTTGTGGTTGTTGTTGTTTTATTAGTGTTGTTGTCGTTATTGTAGGGAAAGCAACGAACGAACGAGAACGGAATGGAATGGAAGGCGAAAATGGAATGGAACTGATTTAACGAAGGTTCCACACGCACAAAAGAAGCTTAAAGTAATAGAACAAATTGGAAGAGAGCGGCCGGGGAAGGGACAGAGAGAGAGACGGAATAGGAAGGCTGTGTCATGAAAACGTAAGAGAGGGAGAGAGAGAGGGAGAGAGAGAAGGCTTGAGAAGATGAAACTAAAGGAAAAAGTAAGAAAAGCTTGAAAACCCATCGAAATTCGGCGAGTACCCAACGATGATCTTGAAATTTTAACGAAACGATGGGACAACATAACGAATGACTTGAAAACAGAACGAAATAAGTTCAAAACTCAACAAAATTAATTGAAAACTGAAGGAAATGCAGTCAAAACTTAAGGAACTGGTGTCAGAACTGAAGGAACTGGTCTCAGAACTGAACGAAGCAGTTCCAAACTCAACGAGGGAAGAAACTGTGCTCGGAAACATCAACGTTCAGCGGGACTTAAAGTGCAGATTCAGAGGAGCTCGTACGTAATCACACTCGTTCCATCTCGCTCCTTCACTCCTTCCCCCGCGCTCGTGGCCTGAAGGCCTGTAAATAGACCGTAATCGGATCACCGTAAGCCGCAGAGACAAGAGGACGGACGTGGAAGATGCGATAAGAGGGCAGCGTGGGAGGGGGTGTGGAGAAGAAGAAGCATATAGGATGATGATGGAGAAGTAGAACGAGCAGGAGAAGAAGAAGCGACGTGAAGAATGAATGCCGGAACACGTACACGGACTGTGGCGACAGCAACAACAAATGTGAAAATAAACCACATCAACAAGCACAAGAAAGTGCTCTGAATTACCGCAAGCTCCAAGGACCGGGAGAGAGCGAGCGAGAGAGAGAGAGGGAGAGAGGGAGGTCTCTGGAGTGGCGGAGCGAGCGAGAGGCGGAGGAACGAAAGACGCACGACCGACAACGTGACAACTGCGGGGAGAAAACGAAAACGGCAGGTGGCGGACGAACCTGTAACAGCAATCGTAATAAATTGAATAACACGACCGAGTAAAAACACGACAACACAAAAAAAAAACGAAAAAAAAAAAAATAAATTAATAAGAAAAATAAAACGAAAAGTTCCAGAAAGGGCAAAAATCAAACAAGCAAAATGCGAATACGAAAAATTAAACTAAATTATCTTTAAAATTTGCAGATGTCAAACAAATGAAAATAAAACAATTGTTGGCCAAAAAAGATAGATAAAAAAGGGAAAAATAAATATAAATATAACAAAAAATAAATATAACAAGAATAAATTAAAAACATTGTAATTACAACAATTAGAACTACAAAAAATATATACAAAAAAAAAACACCAAAAAAAAAATTATGAACAAATTTCACAAAAATCGAGCTATAAAACATAACGAATAACGTTAAACAAAACAAAAACAATTAAAACGAGCTACGAATTCAATGTGGTATTACAACAACCACAAGGACGAGATCCTGGACGAATTTTGCATTAGTTTAATGTTGTTGTTATTGTTGTATTTTTGTCATTGTTGTCATTCTGTTCTTCAAATATGTTTATCTGGGTGTGGACGGCAATCGATTCCAACGAATTCTCGCGGTCCTCCTCTCGTTGGGGAGAAACAACAACAGCGACAGCCACAACAACGACAACAACAACAATACCAACCTACGGCACTACTCACAACAACAACAGCACGCTAGCTGCTGGCCAAGACAACAACATCAGAAGAGCAGCCAAGTGTGAGCGAAGCCGAGCCAAGGGACGGGACGGGACGAAGGGGGTCAACCGAGCGAGGGGCGGGGCCGGGGGTGGGGGGGGGGGGGGGTGCGGGAAGATGTCCTTGTGGGTGCGGGTGCGTGTGTGTGTGTGTGCGTGTGTGTGATCCGTAATGACGTCATTGCAAAGTCAGAACATTCGTTACAGCAACAACAAGAGCTGAACAAAAACAACAAAACCACCAAGAAGGAAGAACTAAAAATAACAAAAACACCAAATATAACAAGGAGAAGAAATATGTGGAAACAACAACAGCAACAGAAGCATAATAACGAGAACGAAAACACAAGAAGAAGAAACACAACAACAAAGACAACAGCAAAGCAAGGAGTAAGCAGCAACAACAAAGGGAACTGCAACAACATCAGGCAACCATTCGGCCTTATCTTTAATGGCATCGTCTTTCGTTAAATTTGATACCGTGTCAGAGGGTCGAGGGGCGACGACGTCGGCAGATGGAGCAGAGGGGAGGGCGGTGGAGCCGAAGGCAGAGGACGATGAAAGACGAGCGAAAAGAATTTCATTATTGGATTCATTTTTCAGGGTTTCACCACGCACACACACCCATCCCATCCTTTGCTCCCCCACCCCCCCTCGCGTCGCCAGTCCCCCTGTCTTCTCATTCCCGCCTGGAGGCCAACGGGCGGGAGGTGGCAGGAAGGGGATGCCGTAAAAAGGGTACATTTTACGTTGTTGATGTTGGGGAATTTTTATGAAGCTTCGCAGCGGCGAAAACAAGTCGCCAGCCCGGGGACGAGGGGCGCTCGGGGCGAGGGTGGGGGGTCGGTGGAGGGTCGGTGGAGGATGTTGAATTTCTGGGCCAAATGAAATGCGTGCAAAGAAGTTAAAGCCAACGAAGAAATCGGCCACCAGAACTCGGCGCATCCAGTTGAATCCGATTTGACGACGAGTTTTCAGTGTGTTCTCGTCTAATTTGATGCGTTTCCCTGCATTTGCTCATCGTTTTCGAAGCCCTTGTGCGATGTTTGCTCAAGAAAATGGGTTTTTTTTTTGTCATTATATCTGACTTGTATGTAAGTATTTAATGCAAAACCCTGCGTCTGAATTAAAAATACAAATTCAAACAAACTCCTTAACAAAAACAAGAAGCAATGAATGAAAAATAATCAAAAAAAAATCATTTTAATAGGCAGATTTCAGATTTTCTAATTTGAATCGTTTCTTGATTGATTCTCGATCGAGTTTTCGTGCAACGCAGAGAACGGGAAGGAGAGACGTGAAGAAGAAGAAGACAGTGTGAAGAGAGCGAAGACACGGGAGGGGAGGCGAGTGGAGGAAGAAGAAGAAGAAGACGAGTGGGTTGCGTGTTGCCGGAGTCCAGTGACGAGTTGGCAACGCGTCCAGCGACGACAACTGGAGGAGGCCGTGCGCAGCAGGAGGAAGAAGAGGAGGAGGCGACGACGAGGAGCCTCGGGAGCAGATGGAGAGGAAACGTGAGGGAGGAGAGAGAGGGGGGGAGAGTGAGAGGGAGAGAGGGAGACGATTGGACGAGGACGTCAGTCAGTCAGTCAGTCGAGTTTTTCCTACGGCAATCAACGACAGCGACAGCACCTGAAGCCCAACAACAACAACAACAACAACACGATCCACGACAACAACGACAACAACATTGACATGCAAAAAATGCAACAACTACACAACATTTTGTGAAATATTTTTATTAATGAGAACAAGAAACGAGACGCAGGCGACGCACGGCCCGGAGACATGGCGAAGAGGGCGCGGACGAGAGGCTGAGGGGCGGGGTTGCAGGAAGGCGACATTTAAGCGGCGAAGAAGAAGAAGAAGAACACGCCGAACCTGTTCCACGCGACTTGCCACATGAGCGAGAGGGAGAGGGAGAGGGAGGGATGGAGGGAAAATAAAAATAATTAAAAAAGGCAGATCTTCAATTATGAAATATAATCACATGAGTGCCGGAGGACGAGGGCGAGAAGTGGGGAGGAACGAGCGCGAGCGAGAGGGCCCGAGGGTGTGTGACAGAGAGCGAGAGCTCCAGGTGCTCAGGGCGTTTGTGCCAGAAGCAGCAGCCGAAGCAGCCGAAGCAGCCGAAGCAGCCGAAGCAGCAGCAGATGCAGCGCCATCGCCGCGACATCGGGGAATTGTGCAAGATTTTAATTTGAATTTAATTAAAATAAGAGCGTTGCCAGATCAGGGCGCTGCGGATGACGGGAGGCGAAACTGTGGGCACGATTCAGGCGGAATCCCGGGGGAGGGCACGAGGACGAGGACGAGGGCGAGGGCGAGGGCGAGGGTCTGCGAGTAATTTGAAGCGTGTAACTGAAAAACCAGAAATGCGAAAATGAAATAAAAATTCACCTTTTCCAAAACGAAAAACACTGCAGAAAATCATAATAATAAATTGCAATTAAACTCGTTGGATTTGAGCAATTTTCTTGCAAATCTTTTTCAGAAAGTAATTAAATTGTGTTTTCCAGCCAACCGCCTTCGCCGGGTTGTGAACGGAAAGCCGGAAAGCAGCAGAAAAAACCAAAAACAACGATGAAGGAAAAACAACAAAACAACAACAACAACAACAGCCGAATGCAATGCATGAGAAAAGCGAAAAAACGAACTCTGCAGAGAGGGAAGGAAAAAACGAACCAAACCGAACGCAAATTGAACGAAAGTAAAAATAACACAAAATGTATAAATAAATGAATGAATTTCCATAAATAATATTTACGTGTAGGAAAAAATCGAACGAATCGGGGCGTGGGGGGTGGGGGGCGAGGGGCGTGGAGCGAAACAACTTGTTTAATGTGACATGGAAAATAAAACAACAACAACAACAACGACACAAAACACCGATCATAAACTACACGCCAATCGCATTTAAATGGAAAACGAGGGAGGCAGAGCGAGCGAGGAAGAGAGCGAGAGAGGGAGAGAGAGAGGGAGGGAGGGAGAAAACGCGACGAAAATTAAAATCGATAAAAAGCAACAAAAGCAAACAAATAAAACCATGCGATCGAGCTATAAATATTCACAAGTGGTCTACATATGTGAGTGTGTGTGTGTGTGTGTGTGTCTTATGTATGTATGTATGTATGTGCACGCATTCGAGAGCCTACATCTGGTAGATTAAGAGATATGAGCGGGAAAAACAACAACACCAACAACACCAACAACAGCGAACGCCGCCGATATCGAAGCTAAATGCGGTCAAAATCAGGTAATATATTGACATGGTTGTTGTTGTTGTTGTTGCTGGCGAATGTGGGGCTGCGAGCGACGACGACGACGACGACATCGAGAATGAAACAAAAAACCCACGCATATATAAATTAAGATAAACGCTGAAAAACGTCGCAAACGAACGAAACCAATTTTATAGTAAAACGAAATGAGAATGTCGAAAAAATCGTACGACAGAAAAAACAACACAAAAATCAAAAAGACAAAAAGAAACAAAAATACGTTGAAAAAATAAATTTCAAAAAGACAAAATTCAAAAATAAAAGAAAGAAAAAACTAAATACGAAAATGAATTCCCAGCGGAAATGAGTCAGTGGAATACGTGAAAAAAGACCTACTGAAAACAGCCGAAGACCGAGACAAGCACGAGCGAAAGAAGAGGACAGAGCGAGAGAGAGAGAGAGAGAGAGCGGGAGAAACGACAAAATGTTGCAGGGAAACACGTGGTTTTCAACGAACGTCGTCGACACAGGGTGAACAAAAAATGCAAAAGCAATAGAACTTCGAACCAAATGAAAACAGAACGGGAAGGAAAAATGGAAATAAAACTGCAACAAAATAAAATCGCAAACCAAATGCAAACCAAAATAAATATAAATAATTGAAAATAAAAATGAAAGGAACACAAAAATGAACATAAAATCGTAAACCCAATGGATATAAAACCAAACTTGCAAAAAGCCAATGAAATGAAAAACCGAGATGAAAATAAAATAAGCTGAATGTAAGATTGAAGGGAAAAATAATTGAAATAAAATATTGCAAACCACATTCGCTCCAAAAAAGTACGAGAAGTCGAGGCCAAAATAAAATAGACTGTGACATGAAAAACTGCCATAGATTAACGACTGACGCCGATGCCGATGGCGATGGCGAATGCGGAGAGGACGAAGACGAGGCCGAGGGGCGGGCGGCGACCGCAGGCCGTGGGGGGCGGGGAACCGGGCGAGAGGGGGTCGGCCGCCAGTGGGTTCGGGCGCTTTTATGCAAATTTCAGAGGGGTTTCAACCAGCACGACGGAAATAAATCCAAAAAATATAAAAATATCATTCAGAAAATATGATTTGCATGAAGAGAAAAAACAATAAAAAAATATATAAAACACGGAGAAAAAATGAAGTAAAAATAATAAAGTGAATAAGTTTTTGTGAAATAACAAGAAAAATCCAATGAAAAACGAAATGAAAAAGATATGGGTTTGCACAAGAGAAAAAATGTTAAAAAAAATCAATTTGAAAAATATGTTTCCCCGAAGGGCAAAATAAAAAGAAATTGGATTGAAAAACATGCTGTGAAAAGGAGGAAGAGAGAGGAAGAGAGAGGAAGAGAGAGAGAAACAAAAAACGCCCAGCTTTGGCGCGCACGCAATTCGTGCAGGGAACAACAACAATTATTGGCAGCAAAATGGAGCGGAAATTCGCCTACAACAACAAGAACACGAAAGCAACAACATTGCTATTTTTTTCGAGCAACAACAACAACAATAACAACAACAACATGGGGCCGGCCAACGCCGTTGACAGGCGACGTCGAAAACACATTTGGACGCCAACCGAACGAGGGGGAGCCGACGGCCACAGGGGGAGAAGTTGGACCGAAAGGGAGGGGAGGGGAGGGAAGCGGAGGGGTGGGGGCGGATGGGGCTCCAAGAAGGGCCGGGGGAGCCAGAGGAGGAGGAGGAGGAGGAAGGACGCTTGAATGGATGTGAAAAACAGAGATGAGAAACGGCTTCAAAACAAGTGGCGGCAAAGGTTGGGAAAACACGAAAACAGTGCAAAATGGGCGAAAACACGACGACCGGCCGACCGACCGACCGACCGATGGCGAGGACTTGTTTTTGGCCCAGAACCCGAGAGCAAGAGCTCCGTCAGGTCCCGGCGACTTCGGCCATGGCGACCAGGCCGCGCGCTAATGGCATCGTGCTCCAGTTGGCGAGCGTGTGGGGTCGTGGCTCCGGAAGTGGGTGAGTGTGTGTGTGTGTGTGCGTGTGTGCGTGAGTCCGCAGGAGCACTTAACGACACATGAAAGCCTGCGAGGGGCGGGGCCGGGCCGGGCCTGGGCGGCTGAACGCTACTGCTTTCCATAAACTCCGGTCCGTCCTTGTGAAAAGCCAAGATCATCTTTTTCTCCTTCAACCTCTTTCGTCGACACAAACAGATGTTTCGCTGGCAAAGACCGAAATAAAACGATTTCGTCACGTACTTTTAATCTGAAATATTCGGGACCAACAAAACAAATTCCTCCGTGAGTCACGAACTCTAATCGCGAATCGATCATCGCAACGTTCGTTCTATATTTTTGTGCTTATCTCCCTTTTAGCCTGATTCCACTTCCTTATCGCGCACTAAAAGCACACAAAGATAAGCGACAACTACAACAACAACAACATCAACAACAATATCAACAAAGCCACATGGCCCGAGAACGCCGTTGAATTAAAAAACGTCTTCTTTTCACTCAAGAAAGATTTCCTTAAGGCAACAATGCATTTTTTCCGACAATTTCCTAATAGGACAATTTTATTAAAGTAAAACAACAACAACAACAAAAAATCCCTCCCACGAGGCAACTGAACTTTAAAACAATAGGAAACCAGGGAAAACACGAAATATTTAGCGATAATTGAAAGCCGTGCAAGGAATATAGAAACAGCTGTTTTTCTTTTAAATGTTCAGCCCAATTAATAATTAAAATTAACGAACAAATAGCAAAACAATTGCAGCAACTGCGACTGGGGTGTAAAGTGAAAAATAAATGACAAATTGGGAGGAAATTGAAATTGAACTCGGAAAAAAAGAAACACATTTCAGTTGTTGTTGTTGTTGTCGTTGTTGGTGATTGAACAAAGTTTGCTGCCGAACGACAGCAGCTGTTGCAGCCGCGAACGATAACGATGATAATATTTAAAAATAATTAACAATTAGCGGAGGGAACAAATGAAGAAGTCAAACCGAAAAAGGAATGGAAACAAAAAACACATTAATATTAATGAGTCGCAGGAGTCGCCGAACGAAACATTTTAAATGCCAAAATACCCGAAATCATTTTTCAAAAATATGCAATCATTAATTATCAAATTATTGTCTTGTGCAAAAACCGCAATCGCAATCGCAGTCGGAATCGGAAACGCAGTCTTTCGGTTTTTAAGAGCTCCAAAAACAGTGGTCTTGGCTTACGGGAACCCAGTCGGAGATGGGGAAAAACTCGAAGAGTCGACGCTTACCTGAAACGACAAGAGGGGAATTCAATTGATTAGTAAAAGCAGTACAACTTTTCTTGACAATAATTTGTGATAATAATAATATTATAAATATAAAGCATTTTTCCGTCCGCCCAAACCCCTCTGAGCCAAGATTTTTAGCGCTCTTGACTTGTTCAAAAACGTCTTCGGGAGGTGGAAAAAAACCAAGTCGAGGCCACAAACGTGGCCAAACACTTTCGTTGGCTTCAAAGGAGGAAACACAGACAACAACAACAACAATTCGGCCTGAGGCACGCAGAATTCCAAGTGCGGGAAGCAAAGAAGCAGATCAAGATGACGATGACGACGACGACGACGACGACGAGGAAGAGGCAGAAGAGAGAGAGAGAGAGAGAGGGGGGGGGGAATTAACATGTCTGCCTTTACGACCACAAAATTTAAACACTTGACGCATTTGAATAACAAGAAAATTCCGAGAATTCTCGGCAACAACATGTACACGAGCAGCAACAACAACAGCAGCAACAACAACGGCAGAAACAACTTCACGAGAATGTGTCAGAAATGCCAATGAATATATAAGCAGAAGCAACAAAAACAACAACAACAACAACAACAACAACAACAACAACAACAACAACAACAACAACAACAACAACAACCACCTCCGGCAGAGAGAGGGAGGAAGAGAGAGAAAACATAGCAAGCTATGAATAATTAAATTAATAAATAAATGATATGCAGAAAAGTGCGGAAGAAGAAAACAACAAAAAGAGCCAGAGACCGAGCGAAAGAGAAGGTGAAAAAGGAGGAGATTTCGTCGAGAGAAGATGGGAATCGTGAAAGGGCAGAGGGCGGGGGGCAGAAGAGACGGGAGCGGAAACTTCAAGGAGCCAAAGACGAGGCCTGAGAAGTCGAGGCAAGCGCGAAGTGAAGGAGGCGAAAAGCAGTTCAGGGGGGCCGGCGAATGTGGGGAGAACGAGAACAACAAGAAGAAGCGGAAGCATTGTGAATCGGCGGACAACAACAACAACAACAACAACAACTGCATTGAAAACCTCAACAATGACTACAAGAAAAAACAAAACTAAAAGTCCCTCGAAACCGCAAATAAATTCCATCCATGGACTTAAAAATGAAGACACGTCCTCCAGGAGGAGGAGGAGGAGGAGGAGGAGGAGCCAGGCCGGGAGGGGCGACGGGGCGTGCGGGTGACAGCGAAGACGAGGGACGACCACGGGAATGCAAATGAGTCGCCGGCCAAGGCGAGAGACGTCCGTCAACCTTCGCCAGGAAGCGCAGACGGTCGTAAAATCAGGGGACGGTGGACGGAAAGGAAAGGAAAGGAATCGCCGATCGATGCCAGGAGGGTCTCGGAGGCAGGGAAGTCGAGAAGTCGAGCAAGTAGGGAAAACATAGAGGCTGAATACGACAGGGGGCAGAGGAACTTCTAAGGAAGGAGCGAGAAAAGAATCCGGAGGCCAGTGAGAGGACAGGACAGGACGAGGCGTCGCCCAGAGGAAGTGGAAGTGGACGAAGGGCTTAGGTAGAAGAAGAAGAAGAAGAAGAGGGAGGAGTGGCCGAGTGGCTGCAGCGGAAACCGAACCCGGCCACGACAAAGGCGGCTGACGAAGACAGATGATGGCGACGACGACGACGGCGATGACGAAGGAGGCGACGCAGGGGGAGGGAGGAGGGGATCGGGGGAGGGGGACGAAGAGGAGGGGGACGAAGAGGACGGGGCCAAGTGCAAGGGGCTGGCGACGACAGGCACGAGGAGCAAAGACGATTATAAGTTAAATTAAATTTCAACATCAGCCGCATCTGCGACAGCCTGGAAGTGACATCGAGAGCGGACGGAAAAGGGAAAAATGGAGGAAAAATAAGACAGAGAGAGATGAGAGAAAACCACACAAGAATATAAACAACAAGTAGTAGTGAAGGAAATCAGAAAAGGGGACGAAAGTGTGGGGGGAAAACTGGAGGAAGACGAGCTGCGAATCTCAGAGGAGTTCGACGCAAGGCCAAGTGGCGGAGAGAGAAAAGAGTTCAATCGAAAATAAAAATAAATAATGATAATAAAAAACAATAAAATAAATGAAAATATATAAATAAATGAAATGAAAATAAATACATGAATTAAAAATATAAAACAGCAGAAAATAGTGGACCGATTAAGATAGAAAATTAAATGAAACAGCTGAAAGTTTGACTGAGAGAACGGGGCACACGAGACAGGAAGGAGAGGAAGACGAAGACGAAGACGAAGACGAAGAAGGAGCAGAGGGAGAGGGAAAAACACAGAATTTAACCCTGAACTCCGGGGCGCGAGAAGCCGAAGCCACACGACGAGGCAACATGTAATTTCGAAAGCAAACATTTTTACTTAATGACTGTGGAATTTGCGAAAATGTGTTCGTCATGGGGCGAGCGCGCCAGCTGGCCAGGCGGTCGGACAGACAGACAGACAGACAGAGGAGCCTACGGGGCTGGGGGCTGGGGGCGGCGGCGATTGATGGCAATTCAATTAGCGCTGCTCCGTCCAAGCCGGTTTCCTAGCGCAGAGCTTGTCATTGACCAGCGACGAAGGCGCGAAACGAGAGGCAGGCCGAGGTGTTTGAGGGCAGAGACAGAGACAGCGATGCGACGAGGGGACGAAGCGAAGCCAGCGGAGGTCGCGGTGGAAGCCGGGCCGGGCCGGGCCGGAGCCGGGACGGACGGACGGACCGCCAGTCGTTTGGACGTGGGGTGACGTGCGTGATGATCAAGTCCAGCTGTTGTTGTTGTTGCTTTGCCTCTGCTGCATTTGGCTTGCGTTGCAGCTCGCGGAATTCGGCGGGAATTTTTTGTGTTTTTTTTTGGTTTTTTTTTTTTGTGGAGAGTTTTCAAAGAGGGGCAGCGAACACCGACTAATTAGCGAAACTATAAATGAGAATTAATTAATTTCAAAAAAAATCAAATAATCCACTTCGGACACGAAATAATGGCGAAAAAACGCAGCTCGAAATTGTTTTACGTCCGTTCTCAACATAAAAAATGTATTTTATCTCACAGTGGGGAGGGGAGAGGGAGGGGCGGGGGGAGGAAATAAGGCAAAACACAAAGGCGAAATGAGAAGAATGGGAAGTATAGCGAACGACATAAAAACTTTATTTCCACTCAATTAATTTGTAAAAAATGCACATAGAAAGCGAAATCAGATAAAGCCGGACGGGGCGGGGCGGGGAGGTGCGGGGCGGGGAGGCTGGACAGAGACAGAGACCGAGAGGGGGGGGGGGGGGTCCGTGGGAGACAACGGACAGAGAACGAGAGTGTGAATTAAGTTCATGGCAGTTTTTTCAATTAAGGTGAATTTGCACACTTTGTTGCTGGGGCTGCTCGCGGCGTTGCTGTTGTTGTTGTTCTTGCTACTGTTGTTGTTGTTGCTACTGTTGTTGTTGTTGTACTTGCAGTTGTAGCTGTTTACAGATTGCCCAGAGAGAGCGAGCGAGCGAGAGAGCGAGAGAAATCGGTCGGTCGGCCGGTCGACGACGCGCAGATGGCCAACAACACAAAGCGCTCGCTCTCCCCGCGCTCAACCCCTTCGTTGGCGCGAAATGCAACGAAGGCCAGCGGGGGGCGAGGGCGAGGGCGTGGGGCGTGGGGCGTGGGCGAAGCGAGGAGGGGGAGGAAAAGCGAAAGGCAAAGAGCAATTGCGAAAATGAGAGCGACGTCAGCTGCAGCGGCGGCGGCAGCAGAGACCGATGTGGTTGTAGTTGTTGTTGTTGCTGCCTTTGCCGTTGCTTCCGATTTTCATGGGTTCCTAATGGATTTTTAAGAGGTTGCTTTGGAGCTTTAAATGGACCAGAAGAATAATATGTTAAACTGTTTGCAGAAAGGAATAAAACACGTCGTGCCCTGCCGGCGCGAGCGGGACGGACGAGCCCGGAGCCGGGGGGAGGGACCGAGAGGAGAGGAGAGGAGAGGAGGAAGAGGGCAGCACGACAGGGGCAGGGGGTGAGGGAGGGACCGCCCAGGCTTTCAGAGAATTTTCTTCCGATTCTCCTCTTCGCCAGGGGAAATAAATTATTCCTCGCTAAAAGGTTTCGCCTGAAGGTTTTCCCTTTTCGCCCATAAAAAACTGCAACAAAGTTGACAATTTTACGTCAAGAAACAAACACTGAAACAATAAAACATCAACTGAAAGTAATTAGTGAATTAATGAAGGCATTTCCAAAGAGGACACAAAGGGGAAATTGTTTAATCACAATTTTTCGCTAATTGACAATTAATTATTTGCATGAGATAAAAAATTTCCCTCGCTTTCCACCGACAGCAGAAACTCTGCAAACGGGACTCGCAACAACAACAACAACAGCGATGAGTTCAACGGGCACAGTGGCAGAAGGAAAAACAGAAAAAAAAACGGAAAAAAAAGACAACAACGAGGAGAGCGAGCAGAAAAGCAAGAGCAAAAAGTCCCAGAGTCAAAAACAAAAGAGAGCAAAAACATAATAGAAAATAATAAAATTACGTTATTTTTAAACACGTTTTTTATTTTTATTACGAAATCACCTTCAACTGTTGTTTGAACGCCGACGACCCGAGGACGGACGACGACACGATGCACTCGACCAAGACGACCGACAGACGGTCGGACGGACGGACGGACGGACGGACGGACGGACGGACGGACGGACGGACGGACAGACAGGGGACGGCCGGGCCGGGCCGGGCCACGGCAACGCGATGCCATTCAATTCCGAGGCGGCGGCGACGACGACGACGACGACGCCGCCGACGCCGACGCCGGGCTTCGTTGCGTTGCTTCGTTGTCTGCTGACGTTTTTGTGGTCGGGGTTTTTTCCCATTATTTGTTTCCATTTTGCGCAACACTTTCATTAAATTACAACAGCAACAAAAACGGCGGTAGCAAAACAATCAACAACCAGCAGGTTGGCAACGCGAAAATCGACGTCGACTCCGGCGTAACTTCCGTCGTCGCATGGGACTTTTTCACCAGGGGATCAAAAAATTCCCGCCGCCGTGTTGCAAATCAGGTGGTTTCATTCGGATCAAACGGGAGGTGGTTTTTTGTTCAAATTCACGCCGTTCGTTTGTACTGAAATTTCTGTAATCCGATGAATTAATCCGCAGAATTAAGATTGAAAATAGGAAAGCAAGCAAATATTCGATGACTTGAAATTCCTAATGAAATCCCAAAATAACTCCGTTTGACTGATGCATTCTCCTATATCTTAGTAAATTTACACCAAACCCAGCACAAATAAATTGGAAAAAATCTCTCCACGTCCTTGTTTGCGTCCAATATTTGCATTAAAAAAAAAAAAAAATAAATAATTTTCGCACTCTTCACTCACAAATGCAACAACTACAACAGCACTAGAGCTCAATACAATACATATTTTTAAAAATAAAAAGCCTGATAAAGAAATTCTCTCCAGCTCCGTCAATTGGACGCAATCACATTAGAAGAGGAGAACGAGACAGAAAAGAAAAGTTAATGAAACAAATAAAGAAATAAAAATTGATTGCCAAGAATTTGTGACAATTTACAATATATGGTGGTTTTTTTTCCCATTATTATTATTATTATTACTATTATACCGCCAGGGCGACGATAATTGAAAATAATGTCAATAGACTTTGGAGCACAGAGATAGAATAAATACATATGTGCACAGAGGGGATGGAAGAAGAAAGCTGAAGAGATGGGAATGGGAAATTGAATGTGACTTCTCTCTGACCTCCGGCGAGCACTGGCTTTGAGAAGGCCGGGCGGAAACGCAGCGAAGGAGGAGGACCCAGCAGTAGACGACAATAGGGAAAGGCCATGATGCACTCTAGAGCCCATTAAACATTTAGGAAGCCTTAAGGGCTTCGCTGCCGCCGGCGCCGCCTCCTGCGTTCGAAGCGAATCGGGCTTACGGAAAACCCACGAGTGAAGCGCAACGCGTCAACGGAGGCCGAGACACCTCGGAAACACGCGAAGAATCATATTCGAAATATCAATTTCGAATTAGGAAGCGATTCGAGAGCCAGAACTAGGTGAAAATAAGAACACAATCGAGTAAAAACAAATGAAATGTATCGAAAATATTGGTTTTCGGCTTTTTTCCCTCGATGTTCGGGCCGCAAACGGTTTGGCCCGCAGCCAACTGGTAATTAGTTTGTGTTTTGCACAACAACAACTGGCTCTCGATTTATAAATAGCAGTTGTATTGCATTCCTTCCTTCTCTCTCTCTCTCTCTCTCGCTCTCTCTCGTTTCTTCGGCTAATTCTTCCCCCACTCCATTGTTGTTGCCGTAGTGATTTCTTTGCTCGAAATCGAATCCCGAGGTGAGAAACCAAAACCGTGAGGCGCGAGGTCGTGGGGGGGGGGGGGGGTGGGTGGGTTGTGGGGGCGTGCGAGCGAGACGGGCGGCTTGTGCCACTTACGACTGCCCACGGCGAGGTGTGAGAAGTGCAAAATTACCTGCAGCAGACAGAGGAACGGGAGAGACGAATGAATACAGGACGAAATGCAGTTTTCAACAAACCGAATCGAAGTGGATGGCGAAAAGACACAATTGACAAATGAAGCCGAGCCATGAATAAAAAATATCGTTCTAACCAAGAGCAAGCAACGTTCGCTGAATTTTATAATTAGAAATGAATAAATTATTTCATTTTTGCACGCAGCTGGCGAGGTTGTCGGGAACGAACATGATTAATGAGGGTTTTAATTAACTTAACTTTCGGTTTTTGTCCAGAGAACCCCACGCGGAGATGGCGCGGCCATGGCAGGATTAAAAATGGAAATGAGAAAAGACGCATGAGTGCAAACGGTGCAGCAAAAATGAAACAAATCCCAGCCAGCCAAACTTGTTAAAGAGGCGAAAAAACGGCTCTGGAAGTGCAGCCGCACGACCACCGTTGGCAACGCGAAAGCGAAAACGGAAAACGGCAAAGGGAACAAAACAAAACGAAGCCAGACGAGACGAGACGGAGCGAAGTGAAAAGCGACAGCAACAAACGTCGACCTCCTCTAAATTTAGACGTGACGCCGCGAATCGTTTCCGCTTGCGAATATTTCGGTGTTGTTGTAATGGCTTCCCCTCGCCGAGAATAGTTCGAGCGGCAGGCGGCGAAGGGGCCAGGACGAGAGACAGAGAGAGAGAGAGAGAGAGAGAGAGAGGCAGATGATGCAATGCAGGTCGGGTGCAGCGACGGCGACATCGGCGACGACAACGATTTTGACAGGTTGCCAACGGCTCATATTTTGTTCCGTTTCGGCCAGAGCGCGGCGGAAGTCGGAGGCAGGCGAAAGAGAGGGAAATAGTTGGCACGCAAACGAGAGACGTTGACTTCAAAGCAACGTCGAATATTTCGTGTTTTTTACGAGCAGCTGCCACGGCGCCCAGAGACCGTTGGCAACGCAGGCCACAAATTGAACGAAACTTCAACGAAATCCATGTGTGGAGTTTTTGGCGCGAAGGCGAGTGGCCGAAAACCCAGAATAATTTGAATAGAAAAAACCTCTAAAACTGGTTCGAAAGTTTTGTTTGCAGTTCGAATTCACGGATAGCGGTGCGAGATACAAATGTATCTGGTGGATCCCAAAATGAGACGAGCCAACAATGGCCAGAAATGTACGAAAAACCCAAAGAAAAACAAAACCAAATTTGTCATTTGCATCTTTGGACAAAAGATCGTGCGTGGAAGAAACGTTCCTGCGCCGTTCACGTCATCTGAGAAGTATCCGAGAGATAGTTCTTGCTCGGCGAGTTTTTTCTATTTGCCGAGCAAAGAATGTGAATTGCTTTTTGAAACAATCGCTCGAAAGTGGGCGGGGACTTTGTCAACCCCCCCCCCCTCCCCCCGCGTCGTCGCTGGGGTCGCGCGAATGCCGCCTGTATCCGTGGGATACGCGTCAGCCGTTTCCGACAGCAAGAGCAACAACAACGAGAGTCGGGAACAAAAACTAAAACAAAAACAATAACGTACGAAAAACGACAATGAAAATAAAATACTACATAATTATAAAGAAGAAGGAACAGCAACAACAACAGCAACAACAACAACAACTCGGAGCTACGAATATCTGAGAGATGTTTTTAACGTGTTCATGTTCTTCATTTTGATTTTTTATACAACTTGATGCGATTGACGTTGCTGCTGCTGTTGTTGTAGTTGTTGTTGTGGTCGGTCGGTCGGTGTATCTCTCCATTTTTGTTGTTTTGTTTTTTTTTTCTTTGTTTTTTCCATTGCTTGCCGTCGTATGTTTCAACGGTCAAGGTTGCAAATAAATCGCCGTCAGCCGGCGACGGCGGCGGATACAGCGCAGCGAAATGAAATAAAAAAATAAAAAATAAAACACCCGACGACTACAACATCCACAACAACGCTCGAAATTATTTAACACGAAAAATTGATTAATATTTACATTGCAGACACAAGATAAAAACGCAGAAGTCGAAGCGAGTGCGAAAGTGAAGTCAAATCAATAATTGTGGAAAACGTGCAATGTTTTTTTTAATTTTTTTCTTTTGCTTTTTGAAATTCTATATTCCTTAAATTTTATATTTCAATGTGTATATATATATATATATATATTTGCATGTTTTTGTACACGTTTTCATACAGTTGCTATGCGTGTTTTCGCAACAATATTCATTTTAAACTTACTTTCATATTTGTTTTTACAATTATTTTCAATTTGTTTTTTAATTTTATACATCTTTCTTGTTTACTTATTTATTTTTTTAATTGTTGTTCTTATGTACATCTTTTAAAGTGAAAATCAATACGAATTGCAGAAGGTGCGGCTCCGAAGAAGTTCGGAGATTGTTGTTTTTGTTTTTTTTTTTTTTTACCCTGGCCGCTCGAACGTGTTTTATTTTCCGATTCCCGAGAAAAATGATTCGAAATTTTTGTTTCACGGTGTACGTGATTTTTTGTGTTTATTTTCAAGAGCAACGAACAACGAACAACGAACAAAGGCGTGAAAAGAGGTAAAAACCAAACACAAAAACAAAATCAAAAAAATCAAAAACAAAAAAAAACACCTGAACTGTTTATCTTTCTTACGTAAACACGAGATGTGAGAATGCGTTTTTTCGCACATTTCCGTCCGCACAGTGGGCGCAATTTCTCATCCTCCCGGGCACAGAGGGAACTGCTCTTGGTCTTGGTCTTGGGCCGACGTAGTTAGAGGCAATCGCGGGCTTTTGCAGGTGACTCGAACGTCTTCAAATTACGCCCTAAGTATCAATTAATAGCCCTATTAATTGGGACGCAGCCTTCTGGAAAATTAGGCTTAATTGCAGGGCTTCGGCGACGGCCAAAGTACGAGGGCGGCCGACCTTTCATGGCAGAGGCTTCAGCTGGAAAGAAAGAAACCCAAGAGGACGACGCGAGTCGGAGCAAAAGAAACAGAAGAAACAACAACACTAATTGAAATTAGATACTACACCCAGCAAGAACAACAACAACAACAACAACAACGGCGACTGCGACGGCGACGATGGCAACGACAATGTGTTCATTAGCGTCGAATGCAAATCGGTAGAAAAAAAAAAAAACAGAAAACACAGGAATTAGTTCCAACAACAACAACAATAACGCCGCAATACCGATTGAATCCCTAGTACTAGCGTCTAATTTAGGGATTCAGAGGTCACTGAACTGCAGCGAGGCGAGAGGAGGGAACCAACAACAACAACAACTACGTACAACCCCGAGCCAAGCCGTGATGAAACAAAAAGCAAAAGCAAAAGCAACAAAGACAAATGAAGCTTTTGTCCGCTCGGCTCTTGATTGATTTGACAGACGAGCCGAGGCGAAGCCAGCGACGAGCGACGAGCAGCAAGCAGCGAGCAGCGAGCAACGAGCGAATGATGGACGACCTGGGAGGCAGGGGCGAGGCCGAGAGTGCGAGAGAGAGCGCGAGCGACGCGGCGACGTGAGGCGTGAAATTGACATGAATGCAGCTCGTCCACTTCGGCCGGAGCCAAGTGTCTGGCGAGTGGGAAAATAAACAAATGAATGTCAAAAAATTGAAAAAAGGAAATAAAAATCTCCTGCCAAAAATTCGATAAATAAACAGCTTCATCAGCGATAAATCGAAATACCAGACCAAAAAACGAACAACGAAACGAATTGAAGGAAAAAAAATCAAATTCAAAAATAGAATTGTTTGAAATAAATGCTTCGTGCAAGTTTATAGAGCATTTTCATATATTGTATTAATAGGATTTTCCTTCGTTCGCAAACGGCTTTGAAGCATCGCATCATAAAAAGAAACTGCAGAGACCGAAATAGAAAAACCATTTGGCAACGCCACGCTTCTGGGCGCTGACGTGTTCGGGCCGCCTGCCAGAAACGCAGACAACGGGGCGAAAACGGTTCCTCCAACAAACCGCAACGTGGTGGGAAAACAACCATAATTACAAAGAATTTCACTTAAGAAATATATACAAAAAATATAAAAAATATATATAAAAAAATATATAAAAAAATAAATAAAAAAATATATAAAAAAATATACAAAAAATAAATATCAAAATATATAAAAAATATATATAAACACATATAAAAATATGTACAAAAAATATAAAAAAATATGAAAAAACAACTCTAAAGATCTACCTAAAAATAAAATCGATTTAGAGCATCTTCGCAGCGACGTTCAATATTTTTATTTTTTCTGCGACAAATTTTTGGGAAATTTCGACATATTTCGAAATTCCATTCTTGATTATTTTCCTACAATGAAACATCCAAATATAAATAACACACCTAATGCGAATTCGACTACTTTTCTCGGCCAAGAGGACTATATAGAGGAAATATGGGATGTTGTTTTTTTTTGGTTTTTAGTATTTTAGTAAATATTTTGATTTTTTAACCCTATTTTCTATTTTTGCGATCAGCAATTAATAGACCCGGTTGATTAATTTCTCAATATTTGCGACGATTTCACGTTGCTCACGTTCCATCGTAACGACTTTGCTCCTCTCTCTCTCTCTCGCTTCGCTGGTGGCCACAATTTGCGACTGTCAACGGTTATTAAGGCGACATTTTTAATTGTTCGGAAAATCATCACCAGTCGCCGATGATGGCTCATAAATATTCTATGGGGCCTCGAGGGAGTGAGCGAGACGGAGACGTCGTCGAATAGAGGCCACCGCTGGAGCGAAGGGGTGAAGGCGGTCAATGAAAGAGAGAGGGAGAGAGAGAGAGAGAGAGCAGAGTTAACCCCTTTCTCTCTCTAATGAGCTCAAAAGTGTTTTCTGAAAATCTCAAGACTTCACAAATTGACGTGAGACCCAAAACGCAAAACGACAAACGACGACGCATTTTCCGAAAATACCAAGAGCACATGAAGAAGAAGAAGATGAAGAAGATTATGATGAAGAAGAAGAGAATGACAAATGAGAGCTCGGCAGGGAAGAACAAGAGCCATGAGATCCCGCTGTCAAGGATTACTGCGAAACATTCCAAGAACTTTCAAATGGCCTCAAACAGGTTGAGGAGCGATTTCCCAGAATACTGGGAATTTTTCAGAGTAGAAAAAAAAATGTCCCGAAGAGGAAATCTCTCCTCAATTAGGAATATATATTTTGTTATCCAGCGAGAGAGAGCGAGAGAGAGAGGGCGAGAGATAATCATGGGGTTTCGACGGAAACGCTGACAGCTTACAAGAAGAAAGGAAGAAAAATCACAAGCAATTAGGGAGAATTTCCATGAAAAGCAAGGGACACGAAGGAAAATCAGCCGAGGCGAGATATCACGAAATACCTTCTTCTTCCTCTTCTTCCTCGAGTAGTCCAATGACGTAATTGCATAATTAAACGAGGGAAACAAATCAAACTCATATATTTCGATATTTCGATATATTTCGATACAATTCGATATATTTTTACACACACTCCTCGAGTTACAAAATACGATACGGCAACGCCGAGCAGTCGCACAAGGTGGCCACGACGAAGACATGAAAACATGAGACGGAGACGACGGCGGCCAAAATAAAAACAAGAAAACATGAAATGAAAAATAATATTTAAATGGGGAGACGACGGCGACGAAGAAGGGAAGAGGGGAAGAGGCGAAGGAGGCGGGGATGGGAGAACGTTCTCGAAATAATAAAACCGACTGACATTTCCCCGAACTCCGGCCCGGCGAAAGGTCGCCCCACAGCCAACCAGGGCCTGGCGTCGAAAGGGGTGGCCGAAAAGCGCGAGCGGCCCGAGGAGCGGGGAACGAGACGAGAAGAGGCGGGAGGGAGGGAGGGAGGCGGGAGAAGGAAGGAGGAAGGACTGGAAGGACTGGAAGGAAGGAATGAAACACGATGAAGCGCTCGGTACATAGGAATTGAGGTTATGTAGAGGCTGCAGCCGCTGCACCGGCGGGCAACGGACGCCAGCCACGTAAACAGGACGACCACAACAACGACGACAACAACAACGACGACGACGACGACGAGGAGGCAGCTCGAGAAGGACGGCGGAAGGGCTCGGCGAGAGGGAGGGAGCGACCTGGGCACACGGCGAAGGAAGCCATGTGGAACACACCCGAGGAATGCGGCGAAGAGTGCAGCAGACGAGAAACAAAGGGCGCGGGAGAGCGAGAGCGAGAGAGACAGAGACAGAGAAGGGGACATGCAGCTAGGCATGGCGAGGCGAGCGAGAGGGAGCGAGCACGAGAAACCCTCGAGAAATTCCGTAGTGTGCTTACTTTTACACAGGGAGGAGCTCGATCGGGAGAGAGAGAGAGAGGGGCGGAAGAAGGAGGAGGAGGAGGAGGACCCGGCGAAGGACAAAGGTCTGGCGAGGAGCTGCGGCTGAAGTCGTTGCAATTCTGTCCTGGCAGACGTTTTTATGGCACGCCGTCTTGTTATGAAAAGCCTGGCACCAAAGGGAGGTCGGGCGGGCGGGAGCCAGACGCGAGGAGGGCCCTGGACACTCTGCAGGAGGGAGCGCGGACAAAGGCGGAGAAGATGGAGAGGAGGGGAAGAGGAAGGAGGGGAGCGTGCAGGAAGCAGCTGAAGATGTGAAAGCCAGAAAAACATTCTGAATTCCATGAAAAATGAATTTTCGTTTCCTTCCGTTTTTGGTACATTTTTCTTGTTCTCCTTCTTATATACATTTTTCTATTGCTTTTGTCTCTCGTCTTTCCTCTGCCATAACTTGTGTGTATTTGTTATTTTTGTGCTTTTGGATTTTTTGAATATTTTTTGGCTGCCCTCGTACTTTCTTCCTCCTTCTATATTTTCCATTTATTTATTCGAAGGCAGTTCTGTCACTGCACAAAATTGGATTTTACGAGCAGCTGTGGTCAACACGAGATCGCAGCGATGCGGGGAAAATGGGAAAAGTTTCGGAAACGCCCTTCGCGGCGCGCAATCGAGGAAAATCGAGAGTCCGAACTTCGCGCGCACAGCTGATTGTGGGCACGAGAAGCAATCGAATACAATCGAATACAAGAAAGACAGGGAAGCAACGACTGGACAACGACTGGCCAACGACAGGCAGGCGGCAGGGGGTTGGGGCTGGATTATCCCCAAGTCGTCGTGATGGATGACCGAGCCGGATGGACAAATGAGATGTTGCTGTCGGCGTTGGAAATGAAGAAGTGAAGGAGGGACAGGGGAAGAGAAATCGCCGATTCATGGCGGACAACAGGATGAGTCAGAGCCGCTGGAGGAGCGGATGGTGATGAGGAGATCAAGGGAACAAAGACATGCAATGGTAATTCAGTACAAGGCAAGACGTGTTCAGACAAAGGAAAGAGATTTTAACAAGTGTACAGTGATGATGAAAAGGGAAATGTGCTGTGAAAACAAGAGCGTGCCGGACACGGATGCCGCCGGAGGAGCGGGAAGATCGAAGTCGGTGACGAAAGAAACTCCACCTGCTTTGTGAAGCCCAATTGGGAACCTTCGCCCGACGGAAGACTCGAAACCGGACGTCGTGGCGAGGAAACCGCGAAACGTGGAAGCCCTAGAAGTGTCCGAGTCGACAGAAAGGTCAGTTTCACAAGTGGTCGCCGTCGCCGTCGTCACGGGAGCCCGCAGAGGTGGCAACAGTTGTCGCAGGCAAACGCATGGACACAACAATCAAACTAAACGATGAGGGCGAGGAGGAGCAGGACGAGGTGGGAAGAACTGGTAGTAAAAGGAAAACCATTAAAAACAACAACACCAAGGAGGCGCCGGCGACGACGACGACGACGACGACGACGAGTGCAGAAAGGAAGTCAATTAAAAGTCCGGTTGAGGAGGAAAATGCGCACGAATAAACGACAACGGGAGGCGATGACGCCGGGGGCGGCGGGCGAGGAGGCGGCAGGGAAGTGGGGGAAATCTGAGGGGAGTCGAGAAAACGACACGAGGACGAACTTCTAGAGAAAGGTCGAGAGTTCTGAAATTTCATCGGAGAAGTCGAAGGAAAGGTCGAAACCGATTGAAAGGTTGAACATCGAACGAAATGTTGAAAATCGAGGGAAAGGTTGCAATCGAGACGAGGTTGAAACCGATTGAAAGGTTGAGCAACGAAAGAAATGTTGAAAATCGAAATAAATGTTGAAAATCAATCGAGACAAGGTTGAAACCGGTGGAAGGGCCGAAAATCGAAGGAAAGGCTGGAATCGAAACGAGGTTGAAACCGGTGGAAAGGTTGAAAATCGAAGGAAAGGCTGGAAATCAAATCGAGACAAAGTTGAACAGCGAAAGAAATGTTGAAAATCAAGGGAAAGGTTGAGACGAGAGACGGGGTTGAAACCGATTGAAAGGTTGAAATTCGAGGAAATTTTTAAAATCAAATCGAGACAATGTTGAAATCGATTGAAAGGTTGAAAATCGAGGGAAAGGTTGCAATCGAGACAAGGTTGAAGCCGGTGGAAAGTTCGAAATTCGAAGGAACGGTTGAAATCGAAATCCGAAATCGGTGGATCCGGACTCACCTATGGATCGGTGACGCTCCCGATGGTATCCTTTGCTGGTACGCCGACATGTTTTGTTGCTGCGATTGATTCGACGATTGCTGTTGCTGCTGCTGCTGCTGATGATGGGACGTTGGGCCATTATCGTGTTGCTGGTGCTGCTGCTGCTGCTGCTGCTGCTGATGGTGGTGTTGCTGCTGCAGCTGCTGTTGGTGCTGCTGCTGCTGCTGCTGCTGATGCTGGGTGCTGTGGCCGCCGCTGCTGCCGCTGTTGCCAAGGTTGCTGCTGATGTTGATGTTGTTGCTGCCGCCGTTGTTGCCAACGACGCTGCTGTTGCCGCCGCTGCTGCTGCTGCTGCTGTTGCTGTTGCTGTTTGTATTGTTTGTACCCGGCGCGCCGCCAGAGCGCTGGCCGCCGGCGGATGGCGGCGCTGGAGGGCCGCCGACCTGCACTGATGAACGGATGGCTGCTTCCATTTCATGCCGACCTATTCGAGCGATTGCTGGAGTCCGGAAACACGAGAACGGCGCCGGCGGCTGGCGACGCTGGTGGCTCGAGTGGCGACGACCTTGGGGCTGGCGATGGATTCACAACGACAACGCTTCGCACACTCGACGAACATATTTGCACAATTCCCTGCGATCGAACTCGACTTCTCTCGTTTCTCCGCTCGATTCACTGACGCTTCACTGACTTCTATTTCTATTTCAATTTCAATTTCATTTTCATTTTCGGGGCAACAGCAAATTGTCTCGCACTACAGCAGTCGGTTGGCTCGCGTTGGCTTGGGTGGGGGGCTCTCGTTGTTGTTGTTGTTGTTGGTTGGTAGAAAACGATTATTTTTGCTTTATTGAATTTGCTCGCATTTCACTTTTTACAATTTTTCCGCGATTCCTCACAATTCACACTTTCCTTCCCTCTCCCTCTCTCTCTCTCTCTCTCTCTTGTCGTACTCAGAAACACCTTTGTGCACTTAATTATATTTTGCCTTGTAGCTTTGTAGGCTTAAACAATTACTTTAACTTTAGATTTATATTTGCAATTTGTGTATTTTTAATTTGTGTATTTTTACTTTTAGACTTTTAGATTTTTATATTTTATTTAAGACTTTACTTTCGAATGGAAATTATGTTGGATTTTCAGGATTATTAGTTGGCTTAATTTAGGACTTTATTTATTATTTTATTTTACAATAAAACAAAGCACTCACTTTAAACTTTTACTTTGCAGCGATTTTCTTTTCACAAGAACTTTTTTAATGGATTTAGACTTATATTTAAGAGAAACTAATTTGTAGGGATTTTTTTAAAAAAGAACACAAGTTTTCTCCGTTAAATATTTTCAACATTTCCACGAGGAGATTTTTAGCTTCACATCCTGCAAGAAAAACAAACAAAAACATTGAGCATGTGAGGAAAAAATATTGAATTTCAACAAATTAAAAAATAAAAACATCAATTTACAGTCTTAAGAGTTTGCGACAAAATGTGAAACATTTTCGAAAATTCAATATTTTCCAAAAAAACAAAACAAACGTATTTTAATTTCCCCTTCAACACATTTCTGTCTTAAATTTTCCCCGAAAAAGCTTGCGTTGCATGATTTTCTTCTATTCTTCCAACTCTTCCCATTCCTCGCTCTCTCGCGCCGCTGGCGAACGTTTTTCGCTATTTTTTAATTTGCCGTTTAATTGCCCGCAGTTGTTGTTGTTGTTGTTGTTGTTGTGTTGTTATTAATTATTAAAAACACGAGACGGACGACGCGGACGCGATGGCAGAAACCAAACCAAGCCAAAATGGCGGCAAATTTTCCATTTTCTCCACTATTATTATTTATTATATTATTATTTCGGTTGTGTCGTAGTTGTTGCAATTAATTTTCCATTTCCATGCAACCCGTAGCTCGCGACGCCGCTGCCGCTGCCGCTGCCGCTGTCGCTACCGTCGGCGGCTCGTCGTTGTTTTTGTTGTCGTCGACTGTGGTCGCCGTGGATGGATCTGAAAATGACGAGAAATTGAGAAAAAACCATTAATACATTTAATTCATTTGCGAAAAGGCTCAAATAAGCTACTTTTAAAAATACAATAAAAACATAGAAATCGAAAGGCTCTTGAGGCCACATATGAAGGCTTTTCGGACCACGTTAAGGGCCATTGAAATGTCCCAAAAGTTACCCGAATGTCCTAGAATAAATAAAACAATGGAAAACTTGCTGAAAATTTAATAAACAAGTTCCAGAACTTCCCAAAGGTTCTCGAAAGCTGCTCCAAACGACTTGAGGACCTCTGACGACCCAAAATTGCATCGGCCCAAGGGTTGACAAAAGGCCCCAAGCAAAGCTCAAAAGTAATTTACTACATAAAACCCAATACCATTTTATTAATTCGTCAGTCCTTCCGAAGGCACGGCTTCATGGCTGGCCACAAGTCAGAGAACGATCGAAATCTCCTGGAATCCCATCCATATATCGCGATTTTAAAGTTTTAAAAACTGAAACAACGACTTTTTCTGCTTTTTCTCAACTCCCTTTGCGAGAGGTTCCATTGTGGAAGCCAAAGGTAAAACAAAAAAATCTCATCAATTTTGAAGTTTCTTTAAATTTTCCCTCCGACCCTCTCGTTTTCATCCACCTCCCTTCCGCCCCCTCCACCTCGGTTCTCCCACTCCATTCCTTCACCCCTTTACATAACATATATATATAATTTATTAATGTTTGTATAATTGCAAAAGAAATGAATAAACAAAAAGGGAACAAACAAGAACTAGTTTCGAGCTTATCTTGCATTTCATGTGGTTGGTTTTAATTTAATCGTTGTTGTTGTGTTTGCTTTATTAAACCCTCTTGTTGTTGTATGAAACGCTCTTGTTGTTGTATTAAATGCTGTTGGTGTAGTTAAAGTAGTTGTTGTTGTTGTTGTTGTGTTTTTTATACAACGCAATCACACAATGTCGTGACTCGATCTAATCGCAAAATCAGCAGAAATAAAAATAGAGGGAATTAAAAGGAGAAATAAAAGAAGAAAATAACAATGAAAAAAAAAACAAAAAAAAAAACAAAAACGAAAACGAAACAAAAAATTATAGAAAAAAGTACACATAAAAGCAACTTGATACAAAAAAAAAACAGAGAAAGATAGACAAAGGAAGGAGAGAGAAGAAAAAGCAAAAACCACGAAGGCAAAAAATTACGCTGATGCGAAAGAGGCGAAAGAGAGAAGTGGAAAATGTAATCAGAGTACATTGAGGAGCTTCCAGAAACAACAACAACAAAAGCGATAAAAAATATATTTCAAAAAAGGCACGACTCCAACAACAAAAAGATAATGATGAACTGGGGAGTTTTTTTTTTTTTTTTCATTCAACTCCAGAAATGCGCAAAAAGCAGAGAGAAATTTAAAAACGCATCCGACGACTAATTTTTCACACTGATTTTTTCCACCCGAAATTTAATCTCCAACCGTCATCGGAGTAATTTTGGCCAATGTTTTAGCAAAGTTCAAGCTGTTCCTCTCCACCCTCGTGCGTTTTTAATTCTCATCCTCTGAAATTGAGAAACTTTTCCGAACGCAATTTCAATGCCACCAGCAATTGTTCGTCCAAACTTCGACGCCTCACGTCGCGCCCCGGACTCGCTCGCCGTCTCCCTGAAGTCGGGCCGTCGGTCGGTCCGTCGTTCCAGAGCCGTCATTTTGACGACCTCTCGGCACTCGCCGTCCATCATCGTCCATCGTCGGCTGTCCACAACACCTTCCTCGCTCTCGCTCTCGCTCTCACTCTCTCTCTCCCTCTCCCTCTGTCCCCTTCTCCCTCGTTGACGCGACACGTCGTAATGTAATTTTCTTGCAATTTTCAATATCCGGTCTGTGACAACAACAGCAAAACAATCACAACGGCAACGACAACAACAACACGACGGCGGCTGCTGCCATCTTGTCTGTCGCAGCCACCCACGGCCGTTGCCACCAGCCCCACCCGCCCCTCCCGACCCGCAGCGACCGCCGCCGTCATCGCCGACACCGTGACATTCAACGCAAACAACGTCGCAATCGCAGGACATTTTTCCGTTCTGTTCTGTCCCTTCCGCACCCCGTCGACTCGTATTTATTTGCGTATTATTTTCGCACTCTCCTTCTATCTGTGCCTTTCGCTTTCGTCGGGCTCGGCCACGGCCTCAATGCGAGGGGGCTCGGTTGGACTTTTTCGGTGCATGCCACGTGTTTTCCTCTGACACAGTTCGGGCGGAATTTCGAGCCGAGACCTCGACCCCCACCCAGACCGGCCCGAAGGACGACCCTCGCCCGCAAATTCGTCCTCGTCGCCATCGACACCGTCCGAATTACGTCGCGCGATTGCGTTACGCCGAGTCCTAGAGCGGAATCGACAACGACGATAACGACGTGGACGACGACGATGATGATGACGATGACGCTGGCGATGATGACGAAACGTTGGCCCGTTTCTCGATTACGTGATGGGGTTTTTGGATTTTTTGCGTTTTTTGTACTCTTTCCCCGATCTCCCCTTGTCCTTCTCCCAGTTCGTATTATTCTAGTCATTGTCGTTGGACTTTTATTGCTCTCGATGTGTGCGTGGACGACGAAGACCCTGATTGAAACGCATTTAAGTCCAAAGTTATGATTATTTTCTTTTTTCTTGTTTTTTTTTTTCTTTCTCTTTTCCCCTCGATACGACTGAATGACTCGGAACACATTTTATGGGACAATAAAACTTCGTAATTACGGAATATTTCTGTATGAATCACAGCCCGGAAACCAAATGCAGAAGGAAAGAAGTGAGGGGGAAGGAGGGAAAGTCGGAGATGGGAAGCAGGAAGGAAGGCGACGACTTCTGACAAGTTGCCCCTTGACCTTCGACCCAAGGGAACCGCAGTTTGTCTATTCGTCAATTTCGTCTATGGCTATGACTAATGGATGATGCCCGTTGCGTAGAAAATATGAGAATAACGTAGAAGAAATAAGGAGAATGAGAGAGAAGAATGAATCGTGATGAATTCAATAAATATTGCTAAAAAATTTCGACTCAGAAAATTATTGAAATTGTGTGAGAACTTGGTGAGAAAGTCCCAGAAAAATTGTACAAAACCGTTTGGAAAACATTAAAAAATAAAAAGGGAAACTTTCTTGCAAAAAAACCAAAAAAAATTTCGAATTGTTCGAAGCCTAAAATCGCACAGTGGGCAGTTGTGAGACTTTTTTTTGGGACTCCGACAACGACAAAGAAACGAAGAAAAAACGCAGACGAAAGCGGCGAAAAATAAATTATGAACGAGAAAACAATTACGAAGAATACATACAAAAAAATAAAAAATAGAAGAATAAATAAAAGCAAGAGTCACAATGAGAGGTGGAAAAGTTCGCGTATTTTCTTTTTTCTTATTCTTAATTTTTTCGGCTCGTTTCGTTGTCATCCGACGCGTTGTGATTATTTATTTCATCCTCCTCCTCCCTCTCCCGCTCTCTCTTCTATTTTCCAACTTGTTATTAATTTTTTTGTTGGCTCATTTGGTACATTTTTTCCGTCACAATTACTTTCGCAGCTCGGGTTCGCCTCCCTCTCTCCCTCCGTCCGTCCGTCCGTCCGTCCGTCCGGCCGCCCCCGCTGAATGAACGAGACCAGAAGCCAAGCCCCGCCTCTCCCCCTCGCCACCCCTGTTACGCGCCACTGCGTGCGCTGCGTTGCGTTCGGTTCCCAATGATTTCCAACAGCAACAGCAACAACAACAACAGCTGCGACATGTGCCGGGCCAACAACAACCATCAACGCAGTTGTTATTGTATAAATAATTGAAGCGCGAAACTTGGCAACGCCGCATCAGCACCAGCGCCGCCGCCGACGACGACGACGACGACGACGACAACGAGTCGGCGAACGAAGGGAGGGCGGAAATTTGGCAACGTGGCCACACATTTGCTTGTTCGTTTTCATTTCAAATGAAATTTCATTCAATTCGTGAAATTTCAATCAATTTCGTGAAATCGCACAAACACAATACTTTGTAATAAATTTGCTTTCGGGAGAAATAAATTCAATATTGATAAGATTAATGAACGCCAATTGAAAAATACTGCGAACTACACAAATGACACTTGAAACAACACGAAATGATTAGTGGCGAGAGTCAGTGGACCGAGTTTTCCCACCATTCGTGAGTTTTCGGGGAAACGACAAGGATTCTGAATTTCCGAAAATTATACATTATTGGGAAAACCGCGGCCTCCGACGAACCCCTCAAAACTCCACCCTCCTCCCCTCCCCCTCCCCCCACTCGCCGCTCTCTTTCGGCTCCGCTCATTTTCCATGAATTGCAATTTAATCCAACTTCGAGTTTCATTAAAACTTTCCTTATCTCGAGCTAGGAGAATACTCACTTATTTTTAGCCTTTTTTTCTCAAACTACTCGAATGTACTTTTCTAATACATACATATTTATCATCGCTTTTTTCTGGTCTTTATTCTGGCTTTTATTTCGTTCTCGAATGCATTATCAGAGTTTGAAAGTCATTTGGCGAAAGCTTAAAAGTCAACAGCACTTGAGCTTATCGCCGACTTTTCAAAAGGAGTTCGTTATTGTTATTGTTATTGTTATTGTCGTTGTGGCCGCTGTTGTTGTTGTTGCGTCTCGTGATTATCAAAAATAGTCGTTGCTATTGTTGTGGAAATGTTGGAAGTTTGGAATTTCGTCCGATTAGGAACAGAGGAAAATGCAATTGACAACAATGATAACGACGGCGATAACGATGACTAAAACAAGAACAAAAACAAGAAAACAACAAAAACAAGAAGAAGAACAGGAATGGGAACAATAACCATAACAATAGCAATAACAGAAATCGAAAGAAGGTGAAGGAGATTAGTTATAAAATAAATGATTCACCAACCAACTACAATGTATGTAGCCAGATACCATGTTTAGTGTGATGGAGAAATTTCAGTTCTCATTCATCCAATACAAATTTTGGTCAATATTTAGCAGAACGAAGAATTTCCTACTAAGAATGGCGAACCCGAACCTAGGAGGACAAATCGAATTCCCATTCAAATTTAGCAAAAGCTGTTTAGGAACATTGGATTATTGGATTCAAGCTCTTTCAAGTTCTTAGTTATTCATTCCAAATGGAAACTTCACCCAGGAATAAATGAATTGCCGGCGAGGAACCGGCTCGAGACGGCTTTAGAACCTCAGCCATGATGAGTAATTGGGGCCAACCGGCTCTGGCTCTGGCTCTCGCCCTGCCCATGTCTCCAATCAATCGCCGATCGACGAGAGCCGGCGATTAACCAAATTACAGTCGCTGGCGAGGGCGTGAATGAAGTTCACGTCAAACCGCAGAAGAGAGGACGAACTTTAATGAAGGCCTTCTTGGGCCCGAGACAAATGTGGACGCTAAAAGCCTGTCAATTAATTAACGCTGAATGCGACAGCAGGTGACGTCGGCCGGATAAAAAATGAGGACGACGACGACGAGGAGGAGGAGGAGGAGGAGGAGGAGGAAAATGCACTCGTCATTCAATCTGAGCCAATTGAGCCGAATGGCTGTGAGTGGCAGACGACGTAACCGGCGGCCAGGGAGTGGCAGGAGGAGGGAACGAAAAGAAGCGGAAAAAAACGACGTCGGAGCAGTTACGAAAAGACATATAAAATTCTACGAAATTACACACTGAGAATGGCCGGCGAAAGGAGAGAAGGAAAAACGACACACACACACACAACAAAAAAAAGTCGTTGCCACATTTCGATTTCGAAGCACATTTTTTCGTCCGATAAGAGAGAATCGAGCGCGTTTTGAGCTTATCGTGAGCTCACAACCTCTCCCTCTCGCTCCACGCTCGCCAGGCCTATTTTTGGACACTCTCTCTCTCTCTCCCTCTCTCCCACTCGGGTGCGTTCTTTCTTTCTGTTTGCCCGGCCCTCTCGCCGGGCTCCCGCTCGGACCCACAGCAGGAAATAATGTGAATTATCTCAGGTGGTTTGAATTGATTATTGATCCGGATTGAGGTTAATTATAATGAATGAGTAGTCGAGAAGCAACGACTCCGCTCCCCGCCCCCCCCCCGCACACGGCCCGGCTCGCTCGTGCCCAGGCGAGTGTGCGATGGCGGCGCAGTCACATGTCGTCGTAGTCGCTATCATTGTTGTTGTAGTTGTTGCTGCTGTCATTATTGTCGCAGTTGCTACTGCTGTTGAACTCTGGGTTAATTTTCATAGAAGGAAAAACAACGAGGAGAAAACACAAAGCACAAAAAGAAAACTGCACAGAAAGCCGAGAAGAGAGAATCGAACGAGAGAAAAAAAAAACAGAAAATGTCGCTTGACATTTTAATGGCGATTTTGTGTTTGTCGTCAGAGGCGCAGAGCCCGGAGCTCTGTGCGAGAGAGAGAGAGAGAGGGGGGGGAGGGGGAGGGGGAGGGCAATAATGATGACACATGACGAAAACACTCGCTGCGGCCAAATAGTGCAATAATAACAATAATAATAGAGACCGAGTGGAGAGAGAGCAAACACACACACACACACACACACAGAGCAACAAAGAGACAAGTGAAAAGAGAGAACAAATTATAAGTGACGAGCATGCAAAATTGCGGGGAAATTTGGGAGGGAATTTTTTGTTGTTGTTGTTGTTGTTGCTTTTGGCAGTTAGCGGAAATTAATAAATAATTGAATCGGCGAGAACCGAGAGCCGAGAACGGAGCAGCGAATGTGGCAGCGATGTGGAAATTATTGAAGGAAGTTGCCAGAAGGAGTCATCAATTTTAAATGGGACCCCAGTAATCCTGGTATTCGCACAAAAATTCAATTCGGTCTGTGTTTGAAAACACATGAGTCAGCGAAACCGCAGAAGCCCCGAATCAAAAATGCAGTAATGAAATTGTGAATTTGCGAAAGCACTAAAATCGAAATTTCCATAATTCATTTGAATTTGAATTTGAATTTCTAATTATTAATTATGCACACATAAGTGCGAAACGAAGCTGAATCGAATTATAGAAAATAAAATTACAACAAGGCACAATTTAGAAGATCTCTTTCTTTTGGGCGTATGTCGAAATTATGCAAATTCACGCTTTCAAATTTCAGACACAACCGACGGAGCGGAGAGGCCGAGAAACAAGAAGGAGCTAAAAATATCCCAAAGACAGTGGTCAAAAAAGAAGAGCAAAAGAAAACCATTCCAGATCGAAAATGGAACGCTTTTTGGAACTGAAATTAAATTTTAATTCGATTTAGTTTTTTTCTGCATTTTTTTCTGTTTGTTGGGAATTTTTCAAGTGATGTTGGCGATCGCCGAACCGGATGCAGCGGCTTCGCAACGACTCGAGACGAGGCCAGCGCGATGTGGGCGGGGGCGGGGGCGGGGGTTTTGGGGGCGTCTCGCGGAGTTTCTTCCCCTTTCTTGTTTTTTTTTTTTTTTATTTCGTTTTGGGTCCAGTGAGCGTTTTTGTGGCCCCTGTATTCCCAGGCCAGTCTCGGCAGCTGCTGCTCGATCTCTTGGCTCGACCGACTCGACTGGACTTGGCGGCGGCAACGGGTCGTGGAGTCGCGGCGGTGCGGGTCCCTGGAGGACATAACGGTGCATTGCGACAGCGCCAAACGAAAACTAAATTCACAACGTGCAGTTGCGAAAGAGACGCAGAGAGGGAGCGGGAGCGGGAGAGAAAATCTCGCCATCTGTTTCGCGGCTCTCGGTCCGGGTCAACGAAAGATGGACGGACAGATAAAGGCGGAGAGGGAAAAGGACGCCGACCGAGAGAGAGAGAGAGAGAGAGAAGTCCGAACCTCGACCGCCAAGGCAGGAAACAAAGAGGAATTTACAACAACAACTGGCCCAAAGCACTGTAAAGAGAACACAAAGGCAAAGAAGGCAAATGCCGAAGAAGATCGAAGTCAGATCAGCAGGGAGAAGGAAAAAATGCAAATAAAAACCGCAAACGCCAAAAGCAAGAGGGAAAAAACCACAAATGCAGGCAAGGGAAATAAAATAAAATAAGAAACGGAGATGGAGATGGGGACGAAATGACGAAGGATGGAATGGCCAGAGAATCGATCGGGCGACTAAAAATAAAACAACTCAAAGATGGGGGGATAAATTAATAAAACACAACAACAACAACAACAACAACAACAGCGACAGCGACAACAGACGATGAACCGAGGATAAGCCAAAGCGGCGATGTTGCCAAATTTCGGCCGCGGACGAATTTTCGTTCGACTCTTTTGAGAAAAACACAAAGACTCCCATTGCCGAGGAGCCTTTGAAAAAATGTCTACCAATTTCTGGAATGCTTTTCGAAACCCAGCCGTGCCGGGTTTCGAACTCTCCGCCGCTCCGAATAAATTTCCGACAACCGGTTGAGCAGGATTTTTAATTGTTTTCTCTCTAACAGACAAAAAATCACAAGGGATTAAAAAATGGAGTAGACGACAAAATCAAAAAAAAAAAAAAAAAAAAAAAAACACAGAACACCGAAGACAAAAGAACGAGACAAGGGTCAGGCGACGTGAGTATAAAAAATGAGAACAGGCAGGAAGAAGAAGCACTAATTAAAAATTCATATGCGATGGACGGACAGCGAGAGACAGACAGACAGACAGACCCGAGCCTTTGGCGGCATTTTTCAAAAACTCCCACATTACACTTTAAACGAAAAAGCATTTGAGACGAAACATATTCTGGAGGAAATTTGTGGAGTATGAATAAATTTTTATTTCGAAGAATAAAAATCCATAATTCCATTCCACATTGCCAAGCAAAATACTGAAGAAATCGGAAAATTTTTAGTTCGTGTTTTTATTCCACAGAAATAAAGTTGAATAGCAAAAGATTCCAAAACGAAGTCCTTTTCGGGATTCACGTCTACAACATGGCAATGAATTCGTTTTTGGGAAGTCTTAAAAAGTAAAAAAACCACATGTGAAAACTCACCTTCAGTAATGTGAAGAAAATCCAAAATTGCAGAGTTTCATGAAATTCGCAAGGTCCGGACTGAGGGCGGGGGAAAAGTTTGGCAAAAATATTGATTTACTGCAAAATATTTTTGGCCAAAAGTTATCGATTCTGCGACTCGGGCGTCTCCAGACCGAGAGCCGTCAACGCGAGGGGTCCGGAGGGGCGGCGGCGGCGGAGTCCGAGGAATCCAAATGAAGGACTCGAAAGTTTTCGAATTTCCTCCTCCCGGGCCTGGACGCCGAGATCATTCAGGGTGTGTCGCACTTTTGCACTTCCACACTTCCGTTCCTGGCCTTCTGTTCCCGCGTCCACGCCGTTCTATTCCATCATTTTACGCTGTGCGGCGCTGCTTTTGGCACTTTAAGGGATTTTCATGGATTATTTTAAACTTTTTCCACGCCCGACGAGTGCCACGACGACGACGTAGACAACGGCAACGACAACGACAACGGCGTTGCCGACAGAACGTTGCACATTTTCGGCCACGATTTATTCTTCAACTTCTTCAACTTCCTCGGGATATGCGTAATTTTTTCTTTTTCGATCGGTTCACAACAACAAATTTTATGGTAATTTAACAACTTTTTCACAATGAGGTCCCTCCAGCTGCGGCCTGCAGAGGGGCAGGCCCGGAGGATTGGGGATTGGAGCAGGAAGAATAGGCGAAGAAGTCACTGCTGGCTGCCTGGGCTCCAGACGTGCCTCGTCGTGGGCCACGGCGGCGCGGCGGTGACGGCGGGGGGCAGCGAAAAACTTTATCGGCCCTACAGCTCGAAAACCAGAGCAGCTAGAGCTCTGCTTTCAACGCCCACCCATGCACACACACTTTATTTTCAACAATTTTTACCTTTTCGCAATAAATTTGCGCGTTTTACACGTAAAATTTTCAATTTTTCACCCGAATTACAAAACGCACGGCCGACGAAGAAACTTGCTAAAAATTATTTTATTTCTTCACTTCACACACAGAGACACGAAACGAGAAAAGAGCAAAGAGCGCTTCGTATCGGTTTCGTTTCGTTTCGACACGATTCGTTCGTTCGCTCGCTCGTTCGTCGGTTCATTCGTTCGTTTGCTCGTTCCTTCGTTCATTCGCTCGCTTGCTCGTCCATCTATCCATCCATCCGTCCATTCGTTAGTTCGTTCGCTTCTCGCTGTGTGCTGCGATGCGCGCTACGAGCTAGTGCTCTCTTTAGCTCTCGCTCTTACCCACGAGGTGTGTATGTTGCAGAGCGACGATGCGAAGACGACGACGGCGGCAGCGACGACGAATGCGACTACGCGGCGGCCGCGGCGAAAGTCAACACACACAGAGCAGCGCTCGGCAGCGGCGAGTCGAGTCAAACCAGCGAGTCAGTTGGAGTAGATTAACCGAGCGAGTTGGAACCTTGCAACGTGTTGCAATGAAACTCACCATGGGCGGCGAATAGAGCGTCGAACACGTTGCGTGGCCCGGACGGAACACGTTGCGTGGTTTTTCATGAATTTATGAAGACCTGATATTAAGAATTCACACAGAAAATTGCAAAAAATGGGAATAACACCAAAATTGCTCTCAAATCCATGTATTCCATCGGATGGATTGATGAGCGTTCGAAATCCAACCTCGACTAGTTCGACGGCGTTGCCATTCGTTTTCCTGTTTGGCGCTCTTCCTCTTCTTCGTCACGTTGCAAGTGTGTTTTAAGGGTTTTTCCAGTTTCCCTCTTATTTTCCTTCTCTCCGCTACTCTGTGTTTTCACTGCTTGCTTTTCTGTTTTCATGTCATTCCTATTCGATAGTTGTTTTTGTTCTCCTCTCGCTCTCTCACGAACGAAGGATGTGTTCTGCAGTCCTTGTTGTTGTTGTTGGGTTTATTGTTTTTCTCTTCTCACTTATTTGGCGTATAAAATGGATGCGAAATAAATTGCGCTAATGTCGCTCTCTCTCTCTCTCTTTCTCTACTCCCCCCTCCCACTTTCTGACTATCTTCCTCATTCGAGAAATTGTCTGTTTCTCAGGGAAGCGCCGTTGCCGAATTTCACAATCATATCGAAGCCGTTGGCGGTAAAAAAAAAAAAAAATCTCCATCGGCGACACGTAGGCCACAGAGATCAAGAAGAAGAGAGGGGAGCGGGGCGGGGGCAACACGAGGTGGACGCTTTTTTTTTACCTATTTTCTGGAACCCACGGCAGCCTCGTGGACCGACCGAGGGCCCTCCAGGCATACCAGAGCAAATGGGGAAAAAACTCCGACAACTTCTAATTAAATTGCGCCATGTTCCTCCACCCCGCTTCCACTAAAGTTCGCAATTAAACCAGATTTAACTAGCAGAAATCCCCATTTCATCTCCGGCATTTTTATTTTTGGGTTAACAACTGTTGGAAGGGAGGGAGAAGGGAAAAATCTACCTGCAGAACCTCGTACTCAACAAGAACAACAAACACAAGACGCACAACAACAACAACCACAGGAGCGATTCTCATTTAAATCTTCAACCGATCGTTGTCTGAGGCCTCGGAGTCGGACTCGGACTCGGGCTCGGGCTCGTACCTAGCGTGGATCTGCCTTCGTTAGCGCTCGGTACCTGTTCGGGCTCTAGGGACCTGGCGCGAGATCGTGGGCCAGAAAGAGACGGGCTGAAGTCGTTAGGTGGAGGATTTTCTGAGGATCCTGTCTGGATTAAGGCGGCGGTTGTTGGAATTGCAAATGACGTCAAACACCTGGCGGACCGGACTCGGACCCGGACCCTTCGGCACCGGGCGAGTTGATTAAAGCGTTGCCGCGATTAATAACGGGAAAAATCCCCGCAGGAGGCGGTCGACGGGGGGCCAGAGACGGCGTGATGCCGATTGCGGTCGGTAAAAACGACAGAAATTGCGGAAAAGCGAAGACAAATGCGACAAATAGAAAAAATCAACAAATAAAAAGAATTAACTAATAAAAAAGAATGAAGAAATAAAAAATGAATGGGCAAATAAAAAATTAAAAATATTGTATAAATGTATATCGAAATAGAATCTGATAAATTATGGCATACAAAAACATTAATAATAAAAATATACAACTCGAAAGAAAAAACGGTTGAAAAAAATCATGTGCAGAGCGAGAGCGAAATTCGGCAACGTCGCAGCGTGAAGAATACGGTTTTTTACTCTTCACCAGCTTCTTGTTCTTCTTCTTCCACTTTTCACCTCGTCTGCAGTTTCTTTAAAAGATAAATAAAACCAGACTGAAGGTCCAACAACAAAATTGTCCTCTTTTCAATTAGTTATTTATGAATTCAGTTCTTCAATTTTCCTTTTCGCTCCCTCATTCCTTCGGGTGATTTTTTATTCCTCCTTTGTTTTCGGTTTTAGTGCATTTTTGTTATTACATTTTTGCGAGCACATCAAAAAGAAATTTCGTGAGAATTTTTAGAGAAAATTTCCAGGAATTTTTTGTTTTATGAAACTCGCAAACGAGCGTTGCCGCGCTGGGAAGGAAAGGAAAATGTGCTTTAAAGGAGGAACAATAACAACAACAACATGAAAAAGTTTCCGAAAAGCGGTAAAAAAAAAACTACAACATCAATGAAGAACGAATCAAATGACGACGCAGTGGAAAGTTTTGTGCGTTCCTCTTTCATTCGGCTCTCTTCTTCTTCTTCTTATTCTTCTTCTTTGTCGTCATCGCCTGCTTGTACGATTTGTTGCCGCCGTTGTTGTTGTTGCTGCTGGCGCTCACTCACAATCGTTTTTGTATTATTATTTTCCTCTCTTCGTGCTTGCTTTTATTTGCTTAAATTATAATTTATTTATTTATATGTGTGTTTATGAGTAAGTGTGTACATATATAGAAACAGCAACAAGAACAACAACCACACCGATAGCAGAGGCAACAAAAGCGCCAACAAACACAACAGCAGCGCAAAATGGAGCAGACGCCGGCCGAGGCAGCGACGGCGGCCGCGGCATCGCATGAACTACGTGAGCTATTTAAAAAAAATGTTATTAAAGCATACACGCACACAAACACCCGTCCATATATCGACGTAGAAACGTCTAAACAAACATTCGCGCTACAGCCTTACATGCCATACAAACGTATATACAATTATTTATGTAACTAATGTGTGTGGACGATCTTGTTGTTGGCCCAGAGTGAATTGCAAAAAAGCTGAAGAATTATAAAAACTTTCCTGTTCTCGCTCTCTCTGAGTTTTGCTCGGCGGCCGCTCTCTCTCTCGCTCTCTTTGCGGAAAAATTTCTCCTCCTCACCCCGCTCGATCCAATGAAGCAAACAATCATCTAACGATTCGTCTCTCTCTTGCATGATCTGTGCAAAAACTGCTCCCTCTCTTCATGGCAACCCACCCAACGACGTCTCGTTCTCTCCATCTTTCTCTCGCCGGCCACCCACTCGACGGAGCGCAAAACCATTCAAACATCAGCAGAAACGGAGCACCGACAACAACAACAACGACGTCTAGCGAGGCTGTGAATTCTCTACGGAGAGCGAGCGAAGCTCTCGCGAACGACCCGCCTAAACAAGAACAACAACAACAACGCCGACAATGCCAGCAAGCACGAACTCAAATATTCACCGCTCCTGCCGTCGACCGACCCGACCGTTCGCTTTCCACACTCCCTACCCCGACCCCACCCCACCCCACCCCACCACTTCACAACCACATCCATTTCTTTGGTGTTTCGTTCGTTTCAGCGGCCAAGGCAGCGACGTCTGCAGCGCAGCTGAGGGGCTACAACAATAAAAAGCAACCGAAAGAAACGGCTCAAAAAAGAATACATTTTAATGCGCCATTTTTTTAACCGACGGCGACGGCGACGACGACGACATTCGTTCGTTCATCTGTTGGTCGGGCCGTCGAGTTCGCTCGTCCGATCGTCGATTCGACGTTCGCTCGTCTGTCGTTTCGTTGTTCGTCGTCGGCCTCTCGTTCTTGTGTATCTGTGTTCAGTCGCTTCGCCGCCGACGTCGCAGTCCCGTCGTACACCGATAGCAATCATCGCTCTCTCCATCTCTCTCTCTCTCTCACTCTGTCTCTCACTTAACCACTCGCATTATTCTTTTTTATATGAAAATGTTTTTCTTTCGTCTGCTTTCTTGTTCAGCCATCCCTCGCCCCGCACCCTCCCGTGCTCTTCTTCTTCTCATAATCTTTTATTCTATCTCATTCTCTTTCTCTCTCATTCTTTGCGAACTTCATTCAATTTGCTTTGGCATGAAAATTCTTCAGCGAGTGGAGTGGTTGTTGTAGTTGCTGGTGTTTTTTTATTGTTGTTGCCGTGTGGTTGTTTTCTACTCGCTCATCTTCCACTCGTTCCTTCGTTACTTATACTCCTGTTATTTTTGTTGTTGGGGTTTTTAACACAAACTCGTTACTTTTTTCTCGTCTCCTCTTCTTCATCGTGGCTGTGTTGTTGGCTACAACAATCAGCAACAGCAGCAGAAGACAACACATCGGCGAGTTTGAGTCTTCCTCTTCTTCCTCCTCAGCTGCTGCTGCCGACGTCGAAACGTTATTGTTGATGTTGTTGTTGCCTAATGGCGCATTATGAGAAGTTATAGTTGTTGTTGTTGCTGCCGCTGCCCGGGAGCATTGAGTTCTGGCTGTTCGATGGCTGTTGTTGTTGTAGTTGTTGTGATTTGCTGCTTGAGTCTTTTTTGTTGTTGTATGCAGACCGGGAACTTTTGTAGCCCCTGTGTTGTTGTTGTTTTTTCTGTTTCAAGATTGCTTTTCAAATTAGCATTTTGTTGTTTTGTTGTTGTTTTCTATTTCCATGGCCTTTCCATCATTGCCCTTGTTGTAGTTGTTTTCATGTTTCCCTCTTCTTCTCAACCTTCTCTCTTCCTCCACCTTCTCTGGTTATTATCATTTTTTTCTCGTATTTTTTTTTTCTCATATTCCATCCTTTCCTGGGTCATTAAAATACAAACATTGTTGTTGTTGATGTCGAGTGGCGGCTATTGGTTGTTGTTGTTTTTAGTTGTTGTGGCTTATGTAAAATTTGTCTCCTCTTTCCAGTCAAGAGAAAAAATTATCTTAAAGAGAAACATCTAAAGATTTTCAACTTATTACAAATCAGAATTTTTTTTTTTAATTTTTTTTTTGTTGGTTTTTTATAATTTCGAAAACGTGCCAATAAATTTGAAAGTTTAAATGATGTTTATTTCTCAATTATGTAAATAATTAGAATTTCAAACATTCGCTCGTTCGAAGAAGAAGCAGCAGACCGCTTAATTATTACAATAACATCCACAATAATAACAGAGAACAACAAACAAACAAAATCGCAAAAAATTGAGAGAGTTTCTTAAAATAAACAAAAACAAAAAATCTGCGCGTGTGGAACTTGTTTTCAATTAATGTTAATTAATTGCTTTCCTCCTCGTCATCCAGCTTGTTCTTCTTCAAGTCTTTCTTTCTTCATCCAAACAAGAACAATTTAAAACAAAATTATGATTAAGAACTGCCAATACATTCAAAATTAAAGACAAAAACTGAAATTAATTCTTATAAATGAATTCGTAAAATCTTAATTTTATAAAACTACTAAACAAAATTAAAATATTTATTAAACGAAAATCATAACCTCTTTCCTAAGCTATTCTACGATTATCTCTATATTACAACATTGCCCTCTCGAGTTTCGAGTTTTCACCTCTTCACAAGAGTAGAAAAATTACAATAACTAAACGTGTGACGACCTTCTCTCGTGGCTGCCCTCGACCCGCACCCGGTCAAGCAGCCGACACCCGCTCACGGCTCGCTCCCCACTCCGGCGGGAGCAGCCCTACGAGAGATAATTGATCGTTGCTCAGCGGCGATGACTCAAAACTCTCGCGATGTGATACGAGTGTGTGAATGAGTGAGAGAGTGGTGGGAGAGCGAATGAGGGAAAAAAAGAGGTCGGATCTCAAGCTTTGTCCGGTAAACTGGAGTTCGTGTCTAGGTTGTTGTTGTTGTTGATGTAGTTCGTGTTGTTGCCGTTGTTATTGCTATGATTATTGTTATTGTGGTTCCCCAGAAACACGAACGTGATTTCGAAAAATGAAGTAAGAGAGGAAAGAAAAAAATTAAGTCAGCCGGCAGACAACGAAAGGTTGGACGAAGCGACCAACAGACGGACAGAGGGACAGATGGATAGACAGTCGTACGGAATGACAGTTGAAATGACAGCGGTAGAGGTAACAACAATAATAAAAAACAAAAACAACACGACTACAGCTTTTGCTGACGAAGCGTCGGAGAAACGAGTTTTTTGTTCGATGGAATTTTTTTCTCCATTTCTTTTGCCATGCTCGCCATCTCGCTCGCACACAACATGTGCTGTGTGGGGAGACATTTTTGAGGTTATGTGTAAAGTTTGTTGGATCTTCGTGTTTGCCGTCGTTTTTGCTGTTGTTGTTGTTGGGTTTTATTTCTCTTACATGACTATCGCACATTTTTATTTGTTGTGGCGTGTCGTGCGTGATTCGTTGTTGTTGTTGCTATTGCCGGGCTCAAGTTGTGCCGGTCGCGACAATGTATAAAAAATGCATATAAAAAATTTCTGCCGAGAAAATAAAGTACACTCCAAAAATTCTGCACTCAAAGCAAACAGCCTGAAACTTCTTCTATATATTCAAAACGAAGCGATATCGAGCAATTTATTAAAAGAATTATGAAAAAATGTATAATATATTTTAAAAAATTATTAGTCTAATTTTCCTTTGCGTTAATTTTTCTTTTAATTATTTCCATTATATTCGTATATTCCGCATATCATTTTTTTTTGTAAATTCTTGTATATTTTTGGATATCTACGGCTTTAAGTTTTTCTCTCTGTGCATCGTTTGATTTCCACGAAATCCGCTTGGCATGTAGCGAGTGATTACAAGGGATCCAATTACTTCTCCATGTGGAGTTCTTCGTCCTAACGGGATATACACACATACATATCAACACTCAACACAGCTCACATTTGTAAGTAACAACAAATACAGCGCCAATTACAAAAGGCTCAATCGATAAAACAACAACATGAATACAGCACAAAGCAATTTCGCTTTTTCTTCCCTCAGCTCCTGTTTCCCCGCACACATTTCTTCAATAATAGCATTCTCTATCCCCCTCTCTCTCTCTCTCTCTCTCTCTCTCTATGTTGCTCGATATATTTTCCAAAATTTATCATTATTGTCGGTGTTGTTTTTGTTGTTGTACGAAATGAGCTCCAATTTAATCTGCGCCACAAACACAAAAATTCACGAATACTTCGGCGAGTTCTTCGGCCTCCCGCCGAGTGTTGACCGGTTCGTGTGTCCGTCGTGCGTTCGCTCGGTCGGTCGTCGGGTGGGAGGGGGTTCGATGGTCCGATGGTCGACGAAGGGCGGTCGGCGCTGGACACGACGTCAAGTTTGCCGGCTGTAAAATTGTTGTTGTTGTGGTTTTTTCTGCTTCTGCTGCTGTCGCTTCCTCTGCCTCTGCTGCTACGATTGTGGTTGTTGTTGCTGGTCTTTTCATTTCACTTGATGATGGGTTTTTCGCATTGCTTTTGTTGTAGTTGTAGTTGTAGTTGCTGTTGTTGTACGTCACGGCCAGTGGCTGTCACTGAAAAATGTTGTTGTTCTCGCTACAGCTACAGCTACTGTGCGAGAGTGTGGGTCATGGGTGTTGTTATTGTTGTTGTTGTTATTATATTTTGTTGTTCTGCTTTTTGTTGTTGTTGCTGTTATTGTTGTTGGTGTTGTTGGATATTTTTATTACTTTCTAAGTACTTTTTGCTGACACGGAACAAGGTCAAGAGCGAATCCTCCAATGATGGCCATATTTTCACACACACACACACAGACACACTCATGCACACATACATATTTGTTGTTGTTGTTGCAGTGCTATAATTATAGCACTGCTTGTGGGCGTCCGTCAGTCAAAAACTTTTCGGAATATTTTCCCTGCGATATGAGTAATAAATTGAAATTAATTCGCTCCGAATCCCGATTCATCAATTGTTATCTGGCAACGATTGAAGTGTTTTGTTATACATGTATATCTTCTATCTATCTAATCTATTTGTCTCTCTCTCTCTCTAACCCCATTCTACTAATTCACATCCTCCGTCTCTTTCTGTTTTTTCACCTCTCGGTCGCTCTAGATGTCGCTCCGATCTAATCTGTGTGTCTGTCTGTCTGTCTGGCCGGCCGGCTGTACATGTACATGTACCTACATACATATGTCCGATATCTATCGAAGACATCGGCGACAAGCCGTTGGCAACACATTCAGATTAATGAAGTCGTCGCTGTCGCTGATAACGTCCCACATTTCGGAAATTGTTTTTATTTTTTATAATTTTAAAAAGTTCCCTCTATTTTTCTTTTTGGACTCCCATTTCTTCGTTCTTTCGCAAACTTTGTCATTGTTTATTTTTTGTATTTTTGCAAGACATTTTTTTCTCTGTTTATTTTAGTCCATGTTGATTTTTTCGCCAGCTGACATTGATTTGATTCCTGCTCGTTTGCATTTTTTATTTGTTTTTTGTTTTTGTGTTTGACAGACTTTTTTCCGTCTTGCCTTGTTGTGGGTCTTTTGCATTTTGCATTGTTGTTGTATTCTATTTTCGCTTATATTTTAATTTAAATTTTGTATGTTTGAAATTTATTATTTTTATCTCGTTTTATTCCTTCTTTTTCTTAGGTTTTTTTTGCTAATATTTCGATTTAAAAAGATGCGATTTATTTTATTATTAAATTCCGTTTGTATTTGAATTCACTTTATTTATTTGGTGATTTTATTTAATTGCCATTCTATTGATTTAATTACGAGTTATTATAATTATATTGTTGGCTGATTTTATCGTTTGAACTTCTCGAACAAGTTTCTGTGTTTCTAAAACTAATTAAAAATGCAAGAAAAGAACAACAACTAAGTAATTACGGCAATTAATAATTAATTTTATTAATCTCGGAATTCTACACAAATCAACTTCCAGGTCCACTCAAATCGACTTCGAATCGACTCCAATTGATTTTCGCTCCAATCGCCTCCGACTCCACTCAATTTGGCGGCGATTCCGAGCCATGTTCGGAGCGAATTCAAATCGCCTCCGACTTCACTTCGAGGCGAATCGCCTTCGAATTTAATTTCGAGCTTCGAATTTGAATTTGAATCTTTTATTTGACTACGAGTCCTCAAATCAAACCAATTCAAATGGAATCCGCCCACCGTTCGGCGGCCGATAATGAGCCGATTTGTATGTGGCGCGCACGATAACTCGAAGACCGCGGGTGTCGCCGCCGTCGTCGTCGTCGTCGTCGACGCCGCCGGACGAACGGTGAATTTATTTATGCTTCTGTCGCCCGTGACTTTTATGGAATTTCAATTGATTCGCCCCAACCCGGAGCCCACCCCCCGTAATTGTCGGCGCCCCCACCCCACCTCTCTCCACCACCCTCTCGCTGTTTTTGGCTCCCCATGCCGATTTTTTTGTTTTTTTCAATTTCAAATGTCGTCTGTGTGGTGAATCAATAAAACATTCGCCCCAGTGAGGAGTTTTTCAGGTGTTCAGGAAGCCATGCGGTGGGAGAGGTGGTGAAGAGGGGGGATTTCCCCCCCGCAACGGGTGGTCCACAGGTATAGGAAGCAATTTAATCATAAAAATAACAGCAGAATATGGCAATGAAAGTACGGCAAACAATTATAGTAAAAATGTATAGAAAAATTATAGAATTAAAATCGTGAATTGCTTATTATTACCAATAGTTGCTTGAATTATACATGAATTAATTTGAGCGCCCTGAGCTACACAAGTATTAATCGATTATTATTTACTTTGTGAATGGGTTTAATTAAAATTAACTTTCGTATTCGCTGAATTCGATGACTTTGGTCGATGAGTTCTAGCAAATTACACAGGTGTTGTTGTTGTTGTTATTTGTCGTTACGTATGTACGAAGTGGCTGAGGATGTTGTTGTAATAGTTGTGGTTGTTGTTGTTGTTGTTGTTGTAATTGCGACTAATGAATGGCTTTTCGAACGAAATCCACGCCCTCCGCGCTCCACCTGTGGGAGTGAAAGAAAAAAAAAAGAACGACAAAAAACCGGTTCCGCCATTCCAGAATTGATCGATGAGAGATTGGAGAAGCCGGCGGCGATGAGAAAGACAAACAGACACATGGATAGACAGATCGACAGCAAGGTGGGACGGACGGACGGACGGACCGACGGACTTTGTATAGACATTTTCAGGTGGACGATGTGGTTGCTTTAATTTCATGGTGTGTCTTTCTAATTGATTGAACACAATAATATTGTTGCAGTTTTTTCCCTCTTCCACCAATGCTTCTCTCTCATCTTCCTTGTTCTCTCTCTCTCTCTCAGTCTGCCTGTCCCTCCCTCCATTTTTTTGTGCTCATGTGCTGATAAATGTTTAATGTATACACATGTCAAACATGTTAAATTTAACTTTTTAATTTTTTTTTTTCACATGAATTATTTAAATTTTTTTATACATTTTTTTAATTGTTTCGTAATCTTTTTTGCATTTTGTTTCATAAAATTTTTAGCTTCTTTCATCAACATTTGTAAAATTTTTTTATACATTGTTTTTATTTTTTCATACATATTTTGCCAACGTTATTTTTAAATTTATTCCTCAACTTTTGTTGGTTTTTCTGGCTTTCGATAAACATATCTCTCAAACCTTATTTTGTTGCTATGAAATGAATTCAGTCATAAAATGTTTTTTTCACCAATTTGTTTTTCTCAATTCTTCGGCCGTGTTTTCTATCAACCTAATTATGGTTGTTGTTGTAGACATTATTAAACACGGTCAATGCACCGTCGTCGACGGCAGAGAGCGAGACAGAAAACAACAATAAAACACACGAAACGCGACCAAAAGAAGTCGCAAGTCGAGAAAAAAACAAAAGAAAGGTAAAAAAACACGTAAAAAAATGCAAAGAAATAAAATTCAAATATTTCAACAGCGGCAACAACAATAACTGCAAAATTAACATAAGAAGAGAAGAAGTAGAACAAGAAAAAACAACCGTTGACATTTAAAATTCGTCGGAGGTTGCCATCTTTTTGTGTTATCGTTGTTGATTTGGTTTCGGTTTCAGTTGTTGTTGTTGTTGTTGTTGTTGTTGTCGTTGCCTGAAATGAAATGAAATCACATCGCATTCGCTCATGAATCACGCAACTCGATGATTCGATGCCGAGATTTTCCATATGGATTTCGGACGCCTGACAGGGTGTCGGAGCTGGAGCTGGGGCTGGGGCTGTGGCTGTGGAGCCGGGCCGTTGGACGGCCTTGGAATGCCTCCCGACGGTCTCGAGCGACCTTGGTCGACCTTGATGTCGGATCGGCGCCTTAGAAAACCTCAAAAGAATCTCCAAACGTAAACATTTGCATAAAATTTGAAAAATTTCTCCCCGGCTTTTTTCCCGGCAAACACCCTGTAGGCAGCACTCGGTGAATGTAAATGAAATTACCTTTTACGATGTTTGCATGTTTCATTCCACTCCTTCCTCTCCCCTCCCCCCAATCATGCGGCTCATCCTGCTCTTCTTGCCATTCGTTTCACGGCTTCCTCTGTTTCATTTGCTGAAATTATAACGGAAGATTGAATATTTGGGTTGCATGCGAGGCAATAAATTTACACCAACAACACTATTCCCAACCACAACAACAAATATTACACGAACGAGGGAAAATAGAGAAGGAAGAAGTAAGAAATTACTTGGCAAAATAAAATGTTGTGAAAATAATCAGTAAGGAAGAAGAAGAAGAGGAAAGTAATCTAGTTTAGATTTTAATTCTCGGTACTTTTGTGCTTCTCTCTTGTCTCGTGTCTCCTTCTCTCCAGTTCTGGGCTCCTTCATCGCTTCAGCTCTTGTGAATCGTGTCAATTGTAATTTTCACAGAAATAGGAAATTCCATGGAAATTCGAATTTTTTAGTGAAATTTGGGTCTTGCCTAGAATTCCAATTTTAACTGGTTTCAAATTTTCACTGAAATTCAAGTATTCAAATTTCATAGAAATTCAAATTCGCACAGAAACTCGAGTTTTCATCGAAATTTGAATTTTCTAATCCACGGCATGGGAGGAAACATACATTTTCGCATTTGCTCAAATTCCCACATTGAATTCGCTTTAATCCACCATGCGGTGCGTTCGGTGCGAGGGGTCGACGTGGAGCGAAATGTGGCAACACCGCATCGCACGACGGCTCCACGCGCTCGCGCTGGCAGCCGCCGCCGCCGCCGCCGCCGCCTCTCACGAGACGAACCCCTTGACCTAGGAGGGAGAGGGAGTTGGTGAGAGAGGAAGCGATGGGGGAAAGCGACGGAGGGAGTGAAAGGGGGGATGGCGTGAAAGGGAACGAGCGGTCGGATGAGATCAACGGGGGGATAGAGAGAGACAGACAGATGGAGAAAAACAGAGTAATTTAAACATTTAAGCTTTAAAAATAAAGAACAAATTCTTCAGAAATTCTTAACTACGTACGAACAACAACTACGTCAACTACATTTACCCCAACAACAACAACAACAACAACAACGACAATAGCAATAGCAATGGTAAGGAAGCGAACAAACAAACAAATAAATGGAATAACACAAGAACAAAAACAATGACCACTAAAAACAGCAAAAGTAACAGAAACCACAATAAAATTACAACAACATAATGCGCTATAAGAACTACAATGCCGACGACGACGACAACAACAACAACAACAACAACAATAATAATAACAAGCCAACGTCGTCATCGGCGTCGGCGTCGGAGTCGGCAGAGGGGGTTGTAATGTAAGAAGAAGAGGAGGAAGAAGTGGAAGCAATGACTGCAACAACAAACACAGCAATTTCGCTACATTTTAATACAACAATCAAGACAACGATCGCAACAACAACAATCAATACAACAATAACAATAACAACTTCAACAACTACATCAGCCATGTGTCTGTATGTAAATATCTGTCTGTCTGTCTGACTGTCCGTTCGTCCGTCCATCTGGCTGGCTGTCTGTTCATTTATCTGGCTGTCCCTCCGTCCGGTCGTTCGTCCGTCCGTCTATCTGATTGTCTGTCTACCGATGTATGTGCGTATGTGTGTGTGGCTTGTCTGTCAGTGGAGTGGAAATGCTTGTGTGGGGTTGTGTTCGCTGTCTGTTTGTATGTGTGGCTGTATAACCGATTTTATAAATACCGGTTATCTGTAGAACGAGCACAAATCAACATGACACGAACAACAACAACAATAACAGCATCAGCACAACAACAGTATCAGCAGAACAACAACAAAAACAACCGGCAGCCACACTCACTATCTTTCGCTCCCTCTCTCTCTCGCTCTATCTCTCCATATCTTGCACACACGTTCACTCCGGTCGATGTGGAGTCGAATTGTTTGTGTTGGTGAATGGGGAGGGAGGGCGCTGAAGAGAGTGAGATAGAAAAGGACAGACTGAACTCGCATTCACTCCATTCATTCTATCGCGCTTCTCTTCTGTTCTCTGCGCCCCGCGCCTCTTCAGCTCTCGCCCGTACGGCTCTTGTTCACCGATTCCGCTCTCACCGCCGCGCTCTCTCGGCACTCGACTTCCTCTCAACGACCACGCTCTTCGGCTCCACTCACGATAGCTCAGCGCGCTCTGCTCCCCATCCCCCTTCTTCCACACTCTCCCAATTTCTCGCCCTCTTACACATTGTCGTCTCTTCCTCTTCTCCGATTCCCCTCTCCGAGCCTCGTGCTCCGGGCACCATCGCAACCACTCCACATCGCACTTCGCAACAGCGAATTGTGAAAAATAAAAGAAATGAAAGGAGAGGAGAGGAGAGGAGAGGAGAGGAAAGAGTAAAACCAAGAGAAAAAAAACACGATGGTAAAAAACGAGAAAAAACAACAGAAACACAATTCAACAGCAACAAAATCAGCCCCACTGACAACATAGAATCAGACGACTGAATATACAGCTATCCTACCAACAACAATCCACCATTAAGCCAGCCATCAGTGTTGCAGTTCGTGCAAACTGGCGTTCCAGGGGAATTTTCATTTCAGACTAAGAAATATCCCCATAATTCAAGAAAGCCCGGGAGAGAGATAGACCCGGAATGAACGAGAGGCAGACAGAGAGAGAGAGAGGGAGAGAGAAAGACATATAAGCCTTAGAGAAAATTAGAGAAAAGAAAGAATTATTTACGAATGAAAAGTATCGATTTTTTTCTACCACAAATTATTACTCGGAATCCACGTGCTCGAAACCCGAAGTACTTCTTCTTCTTCGACGAGGTCTTGCGAGAATTGTCCCTCGGGAAAATTAAGATTTTCCCAAATATTCCCCTGTGAACGCGGCTGAGCAAACCAGGCAACACCGACAGCTAAGCGCAGACAAAACACGGAGCAGTGGGAGAGAGAGAGGGAGAGATATAGAGAGTGGTTGGCAGAGGGATGCGGGTTGCAGATGGAGGGCTTCTATATAAACCTTTTAGCCATGGGGGATTTCTGTAGAGATGTATTTATATAAAGAGAGCTTTACAGTGTGTTGCGGAGAAAAGGGAAATTTCGTAAAATCAATGTATATGTTAGTAAAAATAAATAATAATTGTGTATAGCTTAATTAATAAAGAAAAATATTTTAAAACTTTTTAAATTAAAATAATTAATTTTTCAACTCCGCACCCTGTACGAAGTAACTTGGTAGAAATGTGTGTATTTCAAAGCAAAATAATGAGTTTCTTTTATTTCCATTGTATTATTTTATTTGATTTGTTTTGGCTTTTGTTCTCGCTCTCTGCTATTTTTACAACAATTTTAATTGTCTTCGCTGCTATTTTAGCCTTTTTTATTGCCATTGTGCGAGTGTGCGGGAAAGAGAGGGAGAGAGCGATATTTAGATATGTGCTTAAAGATATCAGACGTTGACGTCGACATCGACATCGGCGGCGTAGTTGTATTGTTGTTGTTGTTGTTGGTGCTATCATTGCAGATATGACGTGAAATTTTGTCTTTTCCCTCTCTTTCTCTCTTCCCCTTTCACTCTCTGCCCATGCATTTGTATTGTCAACCTTCTCCTCCAACCTCCCACCGCCGGTTGTTGTTGCTTTGACTGTTATTAAAGCTGCCTTGTTGTTATTGTTGTTTCCGTGCTTTTATTATGGGATTTTCGTTGTTCTTGCTGAGTTAGTCTTCTTCTTCTTGTTGTTGTTGTTGTTAATGGCTCCGAGTTGTTATTGTTGCAATTGCTGTTCTTTGCACACTCGGCAGCGCAGTCGCCGCGCTCGTTGACGACAACGGCGACGGCGACGACGACGACGACGACTTCGTTATTGTGGTTGTTGTTGTTGGTGTCACATTGTGGTTGTTGTTGTTGATATTGTCACAATAGTGTCATTGTTGTTGTTGTCCCAACTCTCGAGGATGTCATGAGGAGCGTCATCAGTGAAGAAGAAGAAGAGTTGTTATAGTTGTTTCATTGTCGTTGTTGTTGCCGTGTGCAGTTGTTGCTGTTGCTGTTGTTGTTTTAGCTGAACTCTCCGCGGGGGCGTCCAATCGATGGATGATGACGACGATGAGTCGTTGGAGCCATCGATCGATCGGGCCGTGCCGTCGAAGGCAGGCCGTGGAGGGGGTGGGACGGAGGGGCCAATAGGGGGTGGCCAAAAACGGAGGTGCAGCGCGAACAATGAATGATTGATGGTTGTTGTTGTTATTGTTGTTGTTGCTTTTGTTGTGGGTGTTCTTATCAACGATGGTGTTGTTGTAGCATTCACTTTCTTTTTGTGGCCCGAACCGGCCCGCCCTTGGCCGCTCCCTCGCCCCCTACCCACCGCTCTCTCCCCCTCTCTCTCGCCATCTCGGTCTTCCCCTCGTTCCCTCTCTCCTTGGCTTTGTTTCGCGCGATTTTAGTGAGTCTGAAGATCTTAATTAGGGGCTTTTATCAGGATTTGATTGAGAGGATTTTTTCAAGCGCAAATTTCTCAAGCTCTTCATTTTTTATAAATGTTTTAACAAATACGTTAGCAAAAAAAAATTGTAAACATTTCTTAATTTTTTAAAAATTGTTGTATTCTTTTTTTTTATTCTTGTTTTTTTTATTTTAACTTCATTGTTCCGTTTTTTGTTTTAGTATATTTCTGTATCAGGGGTTGGGAACCGGATCCAAGGTTGTTCGATAAGGAGTGGGGGATATTTTGTTGTTGTTGTTGTCGTTCCTATCAGGGGACTTTTTGGAGTCTGAAGATATTTCTTTAACCCAAGAACTTCATAAATTTTACTTAGAATTTTTTTGTTCCCGTTTTTTTGAACACCAATTTCTTGTTGTGGAATTTTTTGTTATCGAATTTTTTTGTTCGCGAATTTTCCTCTCTTCCTCTTCGCGTTTCCTCCCAACCAGTATCACCAGTATCTGAGGGATTGCATCTGATTGTATCTCTAATTGGCATCTCGAGCCTCTCTATCGATTCGCAGTCCCATTAATTATTTCCCGAACTCCATCGATGTCTCTCTCTCTCTCCCTCCACCCTTCGACAAGTATCTCGTGTAATCGTATCTGCAGCCGTGTAATTGTATCTCGTTCCCTGCAATTATCGCACTCGAGGTTGCAGCGAAATTCAGTTGAAATGAAATTCTTACGAAACCTCATCGCATTCGCAACGGGCGCGAATTCGTATCTTGTATCTGGTGACTTGTATCTCGAATAAGCGCTCGTATCTCGCATCTGAATTGTCTCAAGTATCTCGAGTTGTTGCTGGCATCTTCATCGCCTGCGTTCGGTACTCACTCGACCCCCACCTCGTGGCACTTGCGAGCGCGAGCAAACGCAGCCCGCATCTGGGGCCAACACCTCATACATCCATCTGTCTCTCTCTATCTCTTTCTATCTTCCTCCTCGGGCGCCCCCTCACACGTAGGGGGGCGCGGGCGGGGCGCGTTTACAAATTAAAAATTTAAAAGCAGAGAAAACGTAAACACAGCGCCGAACCGCTATGGCAAACTCTCCATGCGAGCGCGTGTGTGTGTGTGTGGGTGCACGGGTATATGGGCATTGGTGTGTGTGTGTGTGTGTGCAAGATATAGCATCGCCGGATCGGCTGGCAAGACATGCGACCGACCGCTTTCATAACTCATCTCGTCGCCGGCTTCCACGGAATCCGCGTGCCGAGGCCGAGGCAGGATGGAGGAGGAGAAGAGGCGAACGGAGGGGGGCGGGGGCTTGCAGAGGAAAAGGAGGCGTTGAATACGTAGGAGGGGAGGGGGCGGCAGAAGACGCCTCGCGCCTCCTGCCTGCATTTCATTTCCATTACAGAGAGGGTGAGGAAATGCATGGAAAGAAACAACAGGAAAAACAACGGAAGTTACACTGAGAACAACAACAAATTCAGATGAAGATGAAGGCAACAAGAAGAAATTGCAATGAAAATAATAACAACAACATTGCAACAACATTTGCAACAGCAACAACATTGAATGCCGAGAAATGAAGACATAATGAAAATTGGACTTCGTTTCAAGACCACGCCCCCGCCCTCGCCACCCCTCTCCCTCCCTCAGACCCCTGGGTATTGAAACGAAGAAGAAGTAGCAGAAGAAGTGGAAGAAGAAGAAGAAGAAGCAGAGGCAGAAGAAGCCATTGCAGGGAGGTGTTAAGCGAAGGCTGTGCAAGATTTATTTTCTACCCCGGGTCGACGGGGGGCGTCGGGCGGGGCAGCCGAAGAAACCGTAGAATAAGAGAAATCCTCTGGCAACGCCGCTGCCTGCAACCGTGGGAGGGCGGAGAAGCCGGCGAAGAGGTGGCGGAAGAAGAACAAGAATCTAATTAATTTGCAACCGTTGCGTGGTTGCAATTTAGAAGAGAGAGAGGGGGGGAATTTTTTTAATTTCTGCGAAAGCCGCGTCTCATCAATAAGCAATAGTGAAACCATAAAAACCAACAAAGAAAATAAAATCAATCAGTTTACAATATAAAATCAATAAAAAAAGAAATAATGAAATTAAAAAAATCTTAAATAAAAATACAAAAAATCATTCGATGAAAAGAAATATTTTTAAAATAAACAGAAGTTCATAAAAACCTGTGAAAATAAAAATGTAAATGAATAAATATAAAAATTAATTTTTGCTTAAAATAAATAAATACAAATGCGTAAATTAACCTAAATAAAAACAGACGCGAAAGTACATGAAAATAATAAATAAAATAAACTCAACCAAAGAATAAAAATAAAACCGATAAAACATAAAAAACAAATAAGAAATTCGGGAGAACAATAAGATAAAGTCAAGACCCTCTCCATGTATCGATAATAATCGATAAGAATTGAACATTCCGCGTGGAAATATTTTCGACAAAATAGTCAAATGGAGAAAAAATTTTGAATTCCAACAACAAGCACAACAAAAAGTGTTCGTGAGTCAGGGTCAGAGTATCATTGTTTGGAGCATTTGCGATGATTAATGTTGTTGTTGTTGTTGCAGATGTTGCTATTGTTGGTTTGTGCGCCTTGCTCGCCTCCGAGCCATTAACTTGGCTTCTCAGGCCTCCGAAGACCACGAGGCACGCCACGAGTTCGCCCAAGTCCCAGTGGGCGAGTGAGCGAGTGAGACAGCACCATACCTCGGACCGCGGCTTGTTGCAGTTGCCGATTACGATCATGGTCCCGCATCCCCTCCCGGCCTCCGCACCCTCCTTCACGCTATGAAGAAAAAACCTCTTTGGTGATCGGCCAACCTCGTTCACTGTGTTCAGGTTCGGGTTCGGATTCGGGAACGACCAGAGTCCCCGAATACCCCTCGGCCACTCCCCTGAGACCCTCCGAAGTCCCTCGATCACTGCCCAAAAGCTCGCGCCGAACTTTTGCCGGCTTTTTTGTCGGAGGCTGCCTCGAGTTTCAGACCTGACGATAACCATCTCCATCTCCATCTCCACCTCGATGGTCATCATGAGCATTCGCATCCTCATCATGACGTGTGTGTGAATTGAGGTTGGAGAAGGCGAAGAAGCAGAAGAATAACTTGAAGGGGTCGAGGAGGAAGAACAAGAAATAGAGGCAGAGCAAACTATAAATAAAAGAAATATGAAACTCTGACGATGCCTTGACTTGATTTGTATGGATCGGTGGAAACCGGTTTCTTTTTCGATTATTTCCACTCTTTATGGGTTTAAGCTGATTTTTATTTTTTTCCGTCAAAGATGTATAAAAATATTTTTTTCTTATTTTTATCTTTATTTTTAAAAGTTGTGATTTTTTTTTGAACTTTTCGATACATTGTGTTATTTTTGTAGTTGTTTTTGCTCTTTCGCCGCGATCGTTGTTGTTGTTGTTGTTGTAGTTGCGGTTACTATATAGTCGTCGTAATTGTGTACGAGAACCGGCTGCCAGCTTTGTATCTCTCTCTCCCCCCCTCTTCTTCTGCCGTGCTCTGATCTTCCGTGCTCTCTCTCTCTCTCTCTCTATCGTATTTGTAACGTCTTCCCGTGTGTAAAACCTCTTCTTCTTCGCCTTCCTCTCGTCGGAGGTCGCTCACGTCACGTCACGTCGCGTAACGTAACGTGATCGGAGCCGAGGAGGTAGCGATCACAACAAAAACAATACAAACAACAACAACAACAATAGTAACAACAAGAAAAACCGCTCCAACCGTCGATTTTGTTTCTTAAGTTGTTGCTCTTGTTGTTATTGTAGTTAGTTGTTACCTTTGTTGTTGGTTTTTGTTTGCTTTTTTGCCGTGGTTGTTTTTGCTGTTGTTGTGTTATCGTAATTTTTGTTATTGTGTTTGTTTTTGTTGTCTGCTCCAAAAGAACCCACAATCGAGTCAGTGCATTTTTTTCTCTTTGCCTGTCGCTGTCTGCTGTCGTTGTTGTTGTCGCAGACGTTGCTGTTGTTTATTGTTGTTTGTTGTTTTTGTTCACTTTGTTGTTGTTTAATTTCTTGGTGTTATTATTATTGTTGTTGTTGTTGAAGCCGTCAAACATCTTCGGGTGCAGCGATCGCTTTCAAAGCTTCGGGACCCGATCGTCGCTCTGGACCGCGGACGCAGCGGGAGCGGGGCCGGAGACGAGAGGTTGAGACGAGCACCCGGTGCCCGCGGTACCGTGTTGCCAGATTTGGTCTGGCAACGCTGCCACCTCGCGCCCTCGTCGCCTCCACCAACTGCATTTGATGTTTAGTATTCCGACTTTTATTTTTACTACTCTCAGACTTTTATTGTTATTGTTTTCAGTTGAGTTTTTCTGTTTTCTTGGCTTCTCCTTCGTTTTTACTTTTTTCATATTTATGTTTCATTTTTTCGTCGTTTTTTGTGCAGCCTTTTTGGTTTTTGTTTGTATATGCGTTTTTTTTTTTTGCTGAAAAAAGTGATTTTAGTTGTAAGACCGAGGCGTTGTTATTGTTGCAATTTTTTCTCGTGTTCAGGATGTTCATGGTGTTGTTGTCTCACATGTGCAAGAATTGGAATGAAGTTGAATCGTTTAACTATTTTTTACTGCATGACGTTATTTTTTTTTGCTGTAAAAGAACAAATTTTCTCATATTTCGTTGCTTTATATGATTTTCATTTTATTTTTTTTCATTATTTTTCTTTTATTTTCAGCAATTCTTTTGGCTTGCACTTGGTCTTAAATTGATTTTTATAATGGTTTGTAAACTGTTTTTTATTTTCTTGGGCTTTGTTGTTGTTCGTGTCAATGTCGCTGATTGACATTTCTGACTTGTATTAATGATGGTGTCGACCGATTTGGGTCGCGATCAACAAGTGATTTGAACTCAAATTTAACAGGGTGTAGTACAACGAGGTGGAGAAAGGATAAATATGGCGTCAGACGCACTTAGCGTAGTTTCCCGGAGCGTGGTTTTCATCAAAACTGTGATGAGGACTTTGCATAAAAAATGCACCTTGCACCTGAAAGGAGGACAATAAAAACGACACAAATAAACCTCGGCTATAAACCGTCGTGATCACCGGAATGATCATTGCCTTGCTCTCGAGATCCGCGGTTCGCGGAAAACCCACAGTTTTCCGTGACCTCTTCCCACGTTTTTGTCCGTCTCCTCCTTTCCTCCGGATGGGGTCCAGGAAGGAGCTGGCGAGGTGAGGATGAACTTGGCTCCAGTCACGATAAAAGCCACAAATCGCAACAACAGCAATAATAACCAGAGACAGCAATAAAAACAATAACAACAAAAACCGATAATAACAACAACAACAACAATAATTATAACAAGAATAACAACAATATGACAACCAGTTTCCTTGTTGAGAGAAACCTGTCACAGCAGCGGATCCTGTTTAGGAAGCCGTGGAATGCCAGTGGTGGGAGCGGTGGGGCGAAGAGAGAGGGAGCAGAGGTGTGGAGAGATGTGGTGAAGGGAGAGGGGTGAAGAGAGCGGCGATCTCGACGGGATGCGACTCGTCTCGTCTGAAAAGGGAGAAAATTCCATGGAGCCGAGTCGTGGAGCTGGTGCTGCTGCTGTTTCTGCTCCTGGCCGTCCAACGGGTTCCAAACATGGTCTGAGGTCTGTTTTTCTACTTCTTTCCCCCTTCCTTCCCGCTCGGTCTTCCCCTTCGCCATCTGCTGCGGACAAAAATGCATCCAACATGCGTTGTAACAATGTTGCCAAACAGGAAAAGTTGCATGCGACGAGAAGACGGCTGAAGCCAGTAACACACGCAAATAAAAAAAATTAAGTAAATAAATAAAAAGAAGTTCGTCGATGGGATTTCTCCGAGAACTCGTGCAAAAAATGAACAAATAAAAAATAAAAATAAATGTAATGAATAACATAATTAAATAAACCGACAAACTCGTTGATAAAATTTCTGAGAAAATGTTAAAAGGAAACAAAAAACGAAATGAAATATTGGTAAAAAAAAAGAAAAAAATGATGAGAACGGAGTAAAACCTGCTGATGAGGCTTCTCAGAAAATAATCGTATATAAATATATATAAGTCAAAGGGAAATAATCAAAATTTAAATATAAAATAAACAAAATGTCCCGTATTTTTTTTTATAGTTAATTCTAGGGCCACGACCGGACATTGATCCAGGTTGATATGCGTTCGATTTCAACCTTTGAACATCAGTCTGTGAACTCGCCTACAGTGGGAATTCACATTGCTTGTTATATGACCGATTAAAATACATTTTCGAATTGATTGGAATTCGTAAATGTTTTTCTCGTTTTGTATAATTCATGAATTACAGGGTCCCACTTTCCAAAGTGTGGCCTACTTTTGCTGCGAGGGAAAACACGCACATGTCGAGAAAGTTAGCCGTGGAATTAGGTTCAAGCTCAAGGTTATCGGCGCGTCACCTCGTTCGGGCGTCGATGACACCCTGTGTTTAACACACACGGTTCCTCGTTTTCCGTCCTCCACCGCTTCGTTGACAGCTGATAGCGTTGATATTTTTAGACATCATTATTAACAACAATAAAAATCACAATATGAACAACAACCAATGACACATGAAACGTTAATCGCTCGATGGGTGTTGAAAAAAAAAAAACATTACGAAATACTCTACAGCGATATATAGAAAAATTATTGTACGTACACCAAGAAAAAATGAAATTAATGACAACAAACAATAAAAATTATCACAATGGAAAAAAAAAATTCATAAAATTAGTAAGAATAGAACAAAAAAAAAAAAAGCAGAAGTAATATCAATGACAATAAATAACAGAAAAATCGAGAGGCGTATCAACACCATAGTGTGGACAAGGAGGGAGAGGGAAATTTCTGTGTGAAATTCCGTGGAGAAATTATCTTAATGTGGATAATATACAAATAATAACCCTGGCCCGGGTTCGAAGTTTTCACAATCGTAGTAGATTTGAAAATTTCAACCATATCCTCTTAGAAGGATTTTATTTCGATTTTTCAGAATAGTTTTTTAGTCGTTTTTCACATTAGATTCATCATAAAATTAGATTTTCCATTTTATTTCAATTGGCTTTTATTGCTCTTACTACTTTTTTTAGTCATTATTCACCTCAGTTTTTAGTTCTCCTAGGTCCGGACGCTTGTCTAACCTCAATCTTTCAACATAATCCCCACCCACTCCTGGTCACAACACGCCATTCAACATTGAATCACCTTTCGAGCTCCCCTTTCAACTATTACCGAACTTAACCTCACTTGCCACATAACCTCCAACTCCGGGTGGCAGATTAAATTAGAAAAACTCGGTGAAAATTTGGCATTCAATTTTGCAAGAGGACGTAACCTAACGTAACGTAGCACGACCACTACGTAAAACAATCGCAGCCACACCCAGGAAAACGAGCATCGTCTGAACCCAATGCCGTCAACGCAGACATACAGATACATATACATTCATACAGCCTGACACATACACGTAACCGGGCGGAAAGGGGAGAAGGCGGCTGGCAAAGTCAAGGCGAAGCATTATTCGCAGGCAACGGAAAACAAGTCATGGGAAAAATCAGCAGGATGTGGAGAAAAACATAAGAAGGGGAAAAGCAAGGTGGGAGGAATGAGGAGAGAAATGAAAAGAAAATAAAACCCCACACAAATTGGAATGAAATAAAGAAGAAGTGAAAATCAAACGGAAACGAAGGCAACACGAAACAGGGACAAAGTGAACGAAATTTAGGTCTCTTCACACACATGCAACCTTATGGGAGGGTGTGTTAATTTATATGTACATATGTATGCATATATGCGAAAATGTATATTGATTACAACAACATATGGCGGCAGTTGTAATGGAAAGTTTTGCCCGAAGTTTGTTATTAAAGTTTTCCGTGGCCGAGTGATTTATTTATTTATAGCTTTATTATTTTCATTAATATTCTTTCTGACTACTTTTATTTGAGTTTTTGTTGCTATTATTTCCTTTATAATGCTGTTGCCTTCGTGTATACATTTACATCTGCTGTTGGGCAGAAATTCCTGTTGATCCCATGACGACAGGCAAAGCCCAAACACGCACCCATACACTCGCAGGCACACGAGCACACAGATGGGAGCGAAAGCGAGGTAGAGAGAGAGAGGGAAAGAAATAGACAAATTCGGGAGCAAATTAACGAGCGACCTTCCCGAAAATTGAAGCCAACCTTAAATTTATGCAATGTTCGTGAAACAGAAATTCCAGAGAACTCAATTTAATGCCGGGCACAGACGCGTCGTGTCGTCGTCGGGCAGCGAGCGGTGGGCGGGCCTGGGGGAGGAAGGACGACGACGACGCCGACAACAACAACAACAGCAACAATAATAACAAGAACGACACAGTCGGGAGTCGACGTGACCGGGCTGGCGTCGCTGGCGGGCGGGGCAGGGAGTCGACGCAGTCGGCAGCCGGAGAATCAAAACAGCCAGGGAACCGGAGCACCAGAGTCTGGGGGCGTCCATGGCGACGACCACCCCACACCCCACACCGGCGGTCTGCCCGGACGACCACCCGAGCCCGAGCCCGAGCCCAAGTCGGAGCCCGATTTTCACAAAACACCAGCCTCCGAGGGAGTCGAGCGTGTGTCTGTGTTTTGGTGTTTGTCTGCACGTAGGTGTCTCTGAGTGAGGCCAGCAACAATAAAAACAACAGCAATCGCTGCACAGCGATGCCATATTTTCACTTCCCTGTATAGACATCCTCCTCCTCCGCTTCTTCTTCGCCCCCATACTTGGAATTCTCTCTAATGATGCTGGAGAAGAAGCAGCAAGAGGAGGGGCAGGCGGGGATGATGGTGAATAATTGCAAATAAATAATATAAATAAATACACAATTCATGCGAAACACTTGAAGTTCGCACCAGGTGGCAACGCCGCCGGCGAGCCTGGAAGGTGGGTTGCGAGTGAGGGAGAGGCGGCGTCTGGGGGGGGGCGAGGAGGAATCTGCATGGAGGCACCGGAGGAGCTGCCGACGAGTCGAACGGGATCCTGTGAGAAGGGAGGAGGAGGCAACGAGAGAGAGAGAGAGAGAGTGAGAGCACGAGAGGGTGGCAGAGACGTTTGCTAGCGATGGCAGACCAGACGTTCGTACATAGAACGTGTCTATATAATTGGCTGCTATATACAGATCCTCACACACAAAGCCACATAGTGCACACACACATATATAAGCCAAGTCGAGGCACACGCCAGAGCTGAGGTAGACACATGGAGAATCTATTTCATTTTATTAATAGCCAAAAAAAGAAGCACAAAGAGCAAGGAAGAGCAGAGGGAACGAGAGAGAGAGAATAACAAGCATAATAGAGACAGAAGGAGCGGCAGCGAAGGAAGAAAGAAACAAAATAAAAATGAGGGAAAATGAAAAAAAGAACAAAATGAAAAAACAAAAAAGGAAAATGGAAAAAGAAAAAATGCAATGAAAAGAAAATGTAAAGTGGGAAATTGAGACCAAAAGCATGCCATGCAAAGCCTGAATTTCTATGGAGATTTAATGTTATATGGAATGAGAGCGGGGGGGGGGGGGGGAGAGAGAGAGAGAAGGAGTGTGAGAGATGGAGGAACGGACTGGGTGGATGGAGGTGGGTGGCCAACAACAGGCATATTTTCTCATCTCGACCGGACGACTGAGGACCGACCGGGGCAGCCGTCGGCGATGCTTCTCGAAAACATCAAAACAGAGTACGCGGGGCCCTTTGGAAGCATGGGGAGGGGGTGAGGGAGAGGATGGAGGGACTCGGTCGGTCAACCATCGGCCGAATCTCAAACCGACGAGAAAACCAGATTCATATTGTGAATGAAGTACGAAGGATTCCGAACACAATGGGGCTAAACAGAAAGAAAGAGAGAGAGAGACAGAGTGTACGGTATGGAAGAGTAAACATAACCTCAAAAGAGTTTGTTTGGAAAATTAAAGAAAGCTTCAAAGCAGATTTATTTGCAGCTCTCTGTGGAAGCCTCGTGCCCAATTAGTTGCTCAAAGAAAGACAGCTACAAAGAGAAAAAGAGAGAGAATGAAAGAAATCTCTCCATGCTTTCTTGTTGTTTTTTTGCCTTTTGTTTTTCTAGCAATTCATACGTTTCGGAAAAACTTCCCCGGATGACCGCAATTTCGTCCTCGTCCTCGCCGCCCCACGTCGCCATCCATCGTGGCCGAAATGCAATTATGACAGCTGTGGGAAGGTGGCAGCTCTGTGGAGTGGTCCGGTGGCAGCACTGGGGCGTGTGGGGGGCAGCACTGGGACATGGATGGATGAGTGGAATGAAACGGAAGTCAGGAAGTGCTGCAAAAAGTGACGGACGTCGGATGTCGGAGCAAATGAACTTCTCTGGTTTTCCCGTAATTTGGCGAGTGATAAAAAATAACAGCCAGTGAGAGAAGTGAGAATAAAGAAAACTCAACAACATTGTCCTGTGGTCTGCATAAAAAAGAACAAAAATAATATAATAAATATATAAAAAATATATATAAATAGATATGGACTAAAAAATAAAATAACAAAAAAACAATGAACCCAAAAAAAATTAAATAAATGTTTTGGAATAAAAAATAAAATTACGCAGACATAATGGGAGCATGAGAAGAAAGAGAGAGAGAGGGAGGAATAGTGATGGCTCTGATTTAATTACTTCGTTCCTAAAAAGGAAACGCGAGGATTTATGTGGAACAAGCCCCGAGGATTGGAGAATTTTAATTATTTCCCGTCAGTCACAACAAGCGAAACGTGCCGAGCGCTCCGGACGAGTGGGCGGAGAGAGGGCATGCCTGGAACAAGAATAGAGTTGAGCCTGTTGCCAATAAATTCGACCTAACCCTAAATTTACGAATTATATTTTTATGTTCTTGCGTTTCTTGTGAAATTTATTGCACTTTTTACTTCCACCGACTTCCATCACTTGAGCACGACCTCCTCCAGCCGCCTGCGCGCTTCCCGGTAGGCCAGCATGATGTCGTCCAAGGTCATACCGCCGCCCTGGTTCACGCACGGCTCCAGCAACGCGCAGTTACGCTGCGTGAGGCGCCGGCAGGCGACCGTCAGGACGCCAGTGCTCTGCATCCGGCAGCCGTGACGACTGTGGAGGCCACGGGCAGCGATCACAGCATCAGCGACTTCCGCCTCCTCAGCCTCAACTTCATCAGCGTCCGATGACGGCGACTCTGACGCCGGCTCCTCGTCGTTATCGTCGCTGTTTTTCCTCTTCTCCTTGTCGTTCTCTTTACTGTTTTCCTGCTCCGGCTCCGGCTCCGGCTCTGGCTCATCCTCCTCCCTTCCCTCGACATTGGGCAGGAAGAATCGCTCGACGTCGAACCGCTGACGTCCGCCGATAAAATAACGGTTGAGGCTGTCTAAAAAACTCTCCACCGGACGCAGGCACCGCAGATGCTGCGTCTCTGCGTAGGTCGCTGCAGCGGCGCTTGTGGCGACGGCGGCAGCTGCGGAGTCGGCGGGCTGCAGCGGAACCGCACAGTGTGCGAAGCCCTCGACGCGCTCCCGTTGCCAGCCGTCGATCGAGATGACCTCGAAGAAGACGTGGCAGAGCGAGGGAAGCGGCCGGGCGTAGTCCTCCTCACAGAGCAGCGTCAGCTGGCAGACGTGCCCGAAGCGATGTCGTCGCCCCGAGGAGGCGGACGTGTGCGTGCTGGCCTCCAGCTGGCCCTCCTCGAGTATGGCCTGCACCGGCAGACGCACCCGGTAGCGCACGTGCAGCCGATCGTACTCGAAGTCGCGCGCCTCGCGGATCTCGAGCAGTAGCGCCACGCGTCGACAGCGCTTGGGCGGCATCGCGAACTCGTCGGCCCGCTGCGCCTCGGTCTGCCAGTGGGGCGGCAGCGCGCAGGGCAGTTGCAGGAAATCGGCAGCGGGCGCCTGTGGAGCGGAACCTGGACCTGGGCGTGCCGGCGACACGTTTTCGAAGCCGTAGGCGTAGAGGTGTCGGTAGTCGGCGTCGATCTCGATGAAGTAGGGCTGGTCGCGGAAGCTGCTGAAATCTGGGTAGATGTGCAGCAGCCGGTCGTCGGCGTGCCAGCGCAGGGCGATCAGCAGGACGTCCGTCTGCAGCGCGGCGTAGACGTACATGACGGCGCTGGGAGCTGGCGGCAGGTGGCGCCCGCCTTGTGGCCTCCTCCTGCCCCCGTCGGCCGCCTCCTCGCCGGCCGGCGTGTGCTGGTCCTCGTGCACGTAGGTGAAGATGATCTGCGGCTGCTTCGTTCCTGCTTGGCCGGTTTCGTCGGCGTGTCGGCTCTTCCGACCTCGTTTCTTGGACCTCGTTCGGGCGCCGTGGCCGCTGGTGGGCGTCGGCTCCTGGTGGCCCACGTGGGCGCCGCCGCCGCCCAGCAGCCACTCGTGGTATCGCCTGTGGGCGTCCGTCCGGCAGTTGGCAGCCTCCCGGTAAAGCTCCATCTCACCGGAACTCAGGATTTTTTGCTGCCATCCGATGGTCTCGGTGTGAACTTCGTCGTCGTCGAAGTCGGCCTTATTGCTGTTGTTGCTGGGTGACGTGCGCAGCTGGGCCCAGTCGGCGGCCGCATTGCGATTGAGGTCGAACTTGGGCAGCTTCAGCAGCGAGTTGATGTGGCGGAAGTGGAGGCGCAGCTGCAGCCGCTCAATATTGTCCCGGACGCGGTAAATCCCGGACCGCTTGGGAAACTTATTGTACATTTTGAGCGAGAATGCCAGGTTAGGTTTGGCGAGTTTTGTTTACGATTTTAAACTTCACTACAAACCCGCGTCGTCGTAGCAACGTTATAAATTCGAACTTCCACGGTTGGCTTTGCAGTTCACGGTGACGGTATTACAGTTCACCAATTCGTTTAGCCAATGCACGAACCAAACTCTAACCATTGTTATCGATTTTTGGTCTCTTCAGGTCTTCCTAACTTTGACATTTGGCGTGCTGTCACCGTTGTTGGGCTGTTGCATTTTTACAATTCCCCCATTCTACGCCATTCGCCGCTTGCCCGTCCATTGAATCGTGGGAACTCGACTTCTTTCATGAATTCCCTCCTCAGTTCATTTGGCGACGTCTTCACGAATTCACATTGTCGACGGTCGGTGCCTATTTTGTGTTTCGCTTTCTATTTGTATTATTTCATCGCTAAGTGAAATTAGGTTCGAAGGAATTATCTAATCTTGAATTCTGTACCGAGAACTACATACAACAAAATGTAAAACCGGCCACGATCGAGCGAATCATCCGAATTGAATACGACCTAAGCCGCAGTCGATTTGCTTACCTGTCGTTGCTTACCCGAGGTGAACGACAGACGGAACGTGACCGAGGCGTGCAATCGAACCCAGTGCAATAAAAAGCAACAAGATTTTAAAATAGTACAAAGTGACGCATACAATCTAAGCAATAGGCACAAATTATCTTCGCCGCCCTTAACTTGGCTATTTGTGGAAATTTCATCACAGTGTAAGCGACGGTCGGTCCGTCGTCGTCGCCCATTCCGGGTGCACCCCTGACTTCTCACCACGAACCATACGCTACAACACACACAAGCTAACAGATAGCATGTCCACCAAGACGTCCACGGCCCGCCAGCAGAGTCAGCAGGATCCGGAGAACGGGCTCTACCCGTCCTTGTCGCCCGACCATCACCAGGAGCGCCAGGGCCGCGCCATGCAGCGCCAAGAATCTCGTCGGCAGGACACCATCGACATGGAAGTGATGCCGTTGAACCGCTCCATGTCGCAGCAGGAGAGCGAGGATCGTCGGAAAATGCGAGAAATCTTCGACAAGGTAGGACCGATCAGGCAGGAAAAGTTTTCCTTTTCTTTCCGGTTTTCACCGTGCGCGAGCGAATTCCATGAAATGGGGAGAAATTTTTCAACATGATTCACTCGTTTGCCCTCCTGCTCAACTCCAGTGAAGTCGCCGTCGTCCTCTCTCCGCTCCTCTCGCCACCCACTTCGTTATCTCTCTCTCCCGGTCACATCGGCTTCGTCACTCGCTGTTTGCTCACCGCGGTCTTGAATTTCTTCTTCCTCGATTGTTGTTGTGGCCGATTCTTTTGGTTTTTTTTGTTTGCTTTCGTTAAGCAAATATGGAGTTTAATTTACGATCGTTCTTAACTTTTCGCACTCCCCTTGGCGATAGTAAATCTCTTGGAGTGGATTTTGTTGGTACTTCAGAATGAGTTTCTAATTCTTCTTTCTATTCTATTTTAAATTTTAATTCAATCAAGTGTTTAAAAAAAAGTATCTCCCTGTTTGCATAATTTTGTTTTTGTTTTAATTTGTGTTATTTTCTATGAAAACCTGTTTCTGAACAAGTCTACGTTCTGGATTCTACCGCGACTGTTCCATTATCATTGTTTTTGTTGTTGTTCTTGTGAATTCCACTTATTCAGGTGAAATTTTATCATTTAAATAATTCATTTATTTGTTTTTGAAAGACAAACTGTTTCTATTCAGCTTCATATAGGTTTTTGTTAAGGTTAATTAGCGAATTTCAGTTTATTGAAATGTTCTAAGCGATTCAATCGAGGAACCTCACGTTTTTAACCTCGACGTTTCTCAAGATTTTCCTCCTTATTTGGCCATTTGACCGACATTTCTGACGAAAGCACAAGTTTTTGTTTTGGTCCGACAGCGACGAAAAAATCTCACGCTTCGCCATCTATTGATCAAGAACTGTTGGCAATTGGCAAAAACAACATTCCTTTTAGGGCCGTGTTTGGAAATAAATACAAACTCGTAATACAATACGTGTTTACAACAACAACAACGACTGATACCTCGTAAATTCCAATATTAATAACCACATGTTAATAATCCATTCTCACGTCAATAGTTCAATGACCTCTACTACTCCACACTCCCCGCCTGCCCTCGTCATCGTCCGCAGACGATCGTCTTTGCGGTTGACCACAACTTCGTTCTGTTCACAGTTTGCACTCTTTATCCCAACTCCCGTTGATTAGTTTCTTCCCCCTCCCGTTTCGTCTGTTGCAGCACGACACCGATCGCGATGGCTCCATCAACATACACGAGCTCAAGGGCCTCATCGGCGCCGGCCTCTGCCGCGACATTCCCTACTACATCGCCTCGCAGATCATGCAGAAATCCGACACGGACAACGACGGCATGCTGGACTTCGAGGAGTTCTTCCACATGTCGCAGCGCAACAAGTGGATGATCCGGAACATCGTCATGGGCTACTGCCGCATGGTTGTGCCGCCGCCCCGTCGTCCGGAGGGCGATCAAATCGGTGAGTGGAAACGATTTCAACTGCTGAACTTCTCATTGACACACCTTGTTTTCCTTGCACCTTCAGATGGCGCTTACGAGAAGGCCATGACCATCTGCCCGCCCCCACTTACCATGGTCATCTTCTCGATGGTCGAAATCGTCATGTTCTTAATCGATGTCATTCACTTTCAGTGAGTAGTCCATCAGCAAAGCTGTTGTAGTTCCCATTAAAATGTCTACCCAATTCTTCCTCAGAGATGATCCCAACAACAATAAGAATGTGGGCGAGAGCACCAGTGGTCCCGCAGCGACCCTGTTCATTTACAATCCCTACCGACGCTACGAAGGCTGGCGTTTCGTGAGCTACATGTTTGTCCATGTCGGTTTGATGCATCTCTTCATGAATCTGGTTATACAAATATTTCTCGGAGTCGCTCTGGAACTGGTCCATCACTGGTGGCGTGTGGCATTGGTTTATTTGGCCGGAGTCGCTGCCGGCTCGATGGGCACCTCGCTGACCAGCCCGCGTATATTTTTGGCGGGTGCCTCCGGTGGGGTCTACGCCCTGATAACCGCGCATATTGCCACAATCATAATGGTGAGTTGTGTCTCATTATCACCGATTGTAAGTTTTATCTAATCATTATTTTGATTTTTCTTAATTCAGAATTGGAACGAAATGGAGTACGCGATAGTGCAATTATTTGTGTTCCTCATTTTTTGCTTCACCGATCTGGGCACGTCGATCTATCGCCACATCACCGATCAGCACGATCAAATCGGCTATATGGCACATCTGTCGGGCGCGGTCGCTGGCCTCCTGGTCGGCATAGGCGTCCTGCGCAACTTAAAAGTACGTCGCTGGGAGCGCATTCTCTGGTGGATCGCGGTGATTTTCTACTTTGCCCTGATGGTTACGGGCATTCTTATACACATCCTGGTGCCGAACTATTTCCCCAAACAAGAGTTTAATTAATATGTCGGAAAGATAGAATGAGTGTCGACAGCGATGTGGAGAAGATTCGCATGACACAGCAACCAAAGTGCACTTTCAAAACATTAAATTCACGTCTTTCTGTGAATTGTTATGTATACATGCGAAAACATTTGGTATTCCTCGACAATATCTAGGATATTGTAACGAAATTCTTATTCAATTGAACGTACAATTTTTGCCACAACATGAGCAAGCAGCTTTCAATTTATACACAATTAGTCATTAGGTTGAAAAAGTATACACATTATTGCCACACTTTAACGTGTATTTTTTAAATATTTCATTTCATAGCTGTAAGAGAAATTTGCTAAAAATATGACAAACAATAGTATTTTGTATGGTAATTACCTTTTGATACAAGACATTTTAAATTTATATTGTATTTTTATATTAATGTAAACAAATATTTAAATTATTTTTAAAAGTATTACGAAATGACAAATCAAACATTAAACTAAGGCAGCAATACTTTTTTAAGAATAATTCAATTTATATTTATTTTCTACAAACTTTTACGCTACAAACAATAAACAACGAAAACTATTAGACTGATTTCATTTTGAATTTCGTCGTTAAATACTAAAAAAATCGACTATTGGCCAAATCGCGTCCGTCGATTCGCTTTCTAAATGCAGCACCTCGATGAGATGCTTCTTGTAGAAATCGAAATCCCCTTTCGTTCCATTGTGGTAAACGTCAAAATGTTTCTCGACCACTTCCAGACGATCGTCGGTTCTCTGCACCAACTGATCTCCTGTCAAATCGTCTTTCCACGGGATTTTTGGCTGAATGAATCCCTTATTGTAAATGCGTCCAGAGGGCAGGTGAATCCAACGACTTCGCACTCGCTGTATAATCATGGGATCTGGAACAACCAGGTTGAAAACGACATCGACTCCGGAGTACGCGGGAATCCGTCGAGAATCCACGATTTCTCTCCTCAGCCTCGGCGATACGCGCTAAAACACAGTGCATCACGAGGTCGTCTAGTATCAGGCGACCATGATCCATGAACACAGCGACCTGTTGACCCAATTTCGTTTTCTGCACTGATTCAACCGCAATATGTCGCCTGGCGAGATGATAACGAACTGGTAATTCTGCAGAATTATTTTCGATATCGTTCCCTTGCCGGAGGCTGGAGCGCCCAGCATAACGACCCGCAGCAATTTATGCGACATAATTCCCGTGTGCCGGAGTCTCGTGCATAACTGAAAATGTAATTGAATAATCAGTTCGTCCGTTTGACGTCTTTGTTTTGCTCTTATTCTTGCACATGCTGGTTCTGTTGTGAATGAAATGCAAATGAAGGAAAAGAAAATGAAGAGAAAACAGCTGAGGCAGAGAGCAGTGAGAAGAGTGTTGGCGTTGCATTTGATGTAAGGCTGGGAACACATTACGTATGAGAGATTATTGATATATTTGTAAATTAAAGAGTCGCCTATTGTTTCCGCAAAAATTATTTTATTCTCTTAACTCATTTTCATACAAAAGGACAGGATCCCTTGCGTGAACATTTCTTGTTCTTCAACACACATTTTCATACATCATACTCTGTCGTTATCATCCAATTCGTCAATCTTTTGCCGTAATTGATTTAGTTGAACAAAATCAAAAGCGTTACGAACTGTGAGAAATAATTATAGACAATGAAAAACTAAACTAAAATGTTGCATTGTTGCTTATGAAGAGTTTTGTCAGAGACGACATCTTCTCCGCTTTCTGCTTAAGCTCTAAGAGCGACAAATTGATGGAAAACTTCGAGAATATGGGGGTCCAGATCGGAGGTGAAGAGCAACGTCTCGAGTGTGCTGCTATATTTTTGCACTTGTTCATGGTGCTGCGGAATGAACAATTAACGATTAGTCAAAAATCTAAATTTAATGAATTTAATGCTCACCATCAGAAACACTTGCTGCAAACGGCCGATGGTCCAGCGATACCAATCGGTGTCCGGATCACGGCCATCGGTATCGGAGCGTACCAAATGCTCTGATAAAATCATAATGAAACGCTGGAAAACGATCAAAAACAAACGCTTCTGTTCCACATTGGCTGTTTCCAGTTTCTCCTCCATGCGCTCGACCATCTGCGAACCGAAAAAAAAAAAAAAAAAATAAAAAAAAATAAGAAAATAGAGAAACCGCAAATTATGAATTGTGCGAAAAATGAAAACTTCAAAGACGAATAGATGAATTCAAAATTAGCTGCCGTCACAAGGCAGGCAGTTAATGCTAATGTCTCTTAACGGCGGCATAGTTTTCATTTTCATCCCACCCCGCCGTCTCGGGAGGCAATTAACAAGGTAGAAGTGTGCACTTAATGAAACATTTAGCCCTGAACTCGAGTCGCATCATAGTAACAGAAACTCAAACCCAAACCAAAACCGACACCGACCCACCCAACCCTCACCTGCACCCGAATTCGCAGCCTCAAGAGAAGTCACACAGCTGTAAAATTGCGTACCGTTTTGATTAAATTATCTTTAAGAGTTTACGAGTCACCGACTGATTCGCGTGCGAGAGACTCAATTGTTGAATGCAACAACTCCCTCTCTCCCTCTCTCTCCCAGTGTTCAACTCTGTCAGTCCGTCTGTCTGTTCTCTGTATTCACTTCCATGTGGAAGTTACGTCGAATTTTATGGAAATGCTAAAACTTAAAAGCGAGAGTGTTTTGTGTTTTGCTTCTGCTGGTTCGTCTTTTGTTTTCCGTTTTCATTTTACATTTTCCAGCGAGAGTGTTTTGTGTTTTGCTTCTGCTGGTTCGTCTTTTGTTTTCCGTTTTCATTTTACATTTTCCATTTCAAAAAGACGCCCACTCAGCGAACCGTGAACGAATACGTTCCTAGCGGTAACTGCACAGGTTTTCGGTAGTAGTAGTAGCTGTTGCTGCCGCTGGTGCTGGTGTCGGTTGGGTCGGTGGATGTATTGTTGTTGCATAACAGCCAAAGTATAACGAAGCCAATAAGAGTAATTTATATTAATTACATGGCTCTTAAACAAAGTAAAGTCATAGTTTTTTTCTTTCCCAGCGTTCAGGGCCAATATTTGAATAAAATAATTAAACACGAAAAAGATCACGGACGTTTATGAGCGACGATAGGAGGGAGGAAGGAAGGTAGGGACCGGGGATCTGGTTAAAGGCCCTTTCTCACCTCTTCAGTCGGCTTGTCGGCGTGGTTGATCGGTTTCTTCCGCTTGGGCGTGGCGTCGTCCTCAGACTCGCTCGAGGATGAGTCGGCCTTCGACAACTTCTCCTTGGCGTCGTTCAGTTCCGTGGCTGCAAAGAGGAAACCAAAGCGTGACGAGCGTATCAGGGGGGAATTAATCAATGCATGACTTACTCAATTTGATCACGTGCTTGTTCATTTTCTTGATCGTCAAGTGGAGAATCTCCCACATGTACATTTTGGTGAACTCCCCGGTCATTTCCTTCGAGAAGATCCACGTGGCCACCATCGGGCAGTCGACGATCTGCGTCTTCAGCAGCTTGTCGATGATGACAACCATCATCTGCTGGTGATTCTGCCACAGCTCGAACACGTTGTGCAGGGTGCAGATTTGCGCCTCATCCGACTCGGCCAGCGCCTAAGGAACAGAAACAGCCCAAGAGGGGACTGAGAAGAGAGCCATGTGGGAATTGAAAATATTCCTTACCTTGAAGACCAGATGAAACTTCGAGATCGCGGCGAAGCTGTGCGAGAACGACTTGGAGCCCAGATTCAGCAGGGTCTGAACGAAGACGTCGATCTTGAGGGGGTTGAAGGACGTCTCGGACATGTCCTGGTCGGCGTTCTCGCCGGAGTTCGGCAGCTCCTTCAGTATGTTGAGTACCTCTTCCGGCGTGCACTTCTGGCGAATGGCGACCACCAGCTGATGCGCAATCTGGGTGCCAGCCAGCGAAGCTGCAACGATTGCAACAAGTTGACAGCCCAATGCAGTGAATTGGATTGGAAAATTTCATATATTGTAGAAGAAGCAATAACAAGGAAATAAAATTTGGTTGGGAAAGATAACAAAGGTATGCAATTCACACTCTCGCTTTCCGGCAAATTGGCGACAATAACAACAGCAACAATAACAACGCCATTAAAAGAGGACAACGAACGCACGCACGATGGCTGCACTGGCTCCGGAGACTCGACGACACCACGACACACGCTCCACTGCATACTCATGAGCCTCGCGTTGGCAATCGACTCGTGGGCAAACATCGAAGACGCCTCGGGTATTCCGAGCACCCACCAGAGGCCGCAATCGCCGAACGGCACGAGCCACTCGCCTGGAACCGTCATCGGCGCGTCGGAGCCCACCAAAGTGCATTCCATGGCAACGACAACGACGGCGGCGACAACTACGACGAAAGTTAATGCAAGTGGCAGAAGAAATTGGCGCAATGAATGGCGGCGTCACTAATGACGATGGGACAATTCAATTTGTTGCCCAATTTGGCGAATCGCTGCGGCGTTTGGAAATCAATTACGGACTCGCCGACTCCCGGCAGCCAGCCCAGAGAAAGACATCCCAGGGAGCGCCTCCCAAGCGCTTGCAAAGGACCCATTACCAGAGCCCATTCATTAACGGCGTGAGGGGCAGGAGGGCGGGGAACCCACCGCTGCATCAAGGTTTAATGGAGTGTTTTTATTACGATTCTACGGACTGTAATCTATTCAGAAAAGCAGCAGCGGAAAAAAATTTCAAATTAATAATGAGCTGAACAAGGTCTGAAATTAAAGTGGTAATGAAAGCTTTGGAGCCCGCGGCACCGAGACAATAGACGAACGAGAAGGCAAGCAAATGGGTGCTGTGTGAAAAATGTTCTCAGGCCAAAGGAAAACCACACACAACACACACGTTGACAATGGGAAGATGGCAATTATATAAAACAAAAACACAACAACCACCAAATAGCATCACGAACTCATGACGACCTGGCGACGACGATGGGCCGATGAGGTAGTCGGAAGATTGATATGACACCTTGCCGTGGAGAGATTGTCAACTGGAGGCAATTAGAAACTTATTGAATTCGGGCTGAAACCCTGTTATGTGTGTGTGTGTGGGGCGAGTCCGGGGTCCGTGGAGTTCGAGGGCTCGTGCGCCGAGCTGCAGCCAAGCCTGACGACGCAATTTGCACTCACCCAGTGCCGGGTGTCGGCTCGACGTTGGATGCGAGTGGCAAGTGTTGGGGGCTCCGAAGCCTGCTCAACAGCTGAGACTGCGGCTGAGGCAGCGACTGCGACGACTCCGACAACTCCAACGACGATATTGCAAAAGGTTTATTTTTATTTCTCATTTCTGGCTGTTTGTTCGGAACGCTTTTGGCCATGTTTCACTTGGCTGAAGGGAGCTGCTGGTGAACTCCGCGTAATATTATGTTGGCTGCTCCACGGCGGCGTCGCTCAGTTGAGTTTGTTTACGCGAGTCGTGCGGTTCAAGTCGGACGCTAGTGGAAAATTTGAATGATTTCGTTTTAACAGAAACCATAAAAAGAAGCCAAAAAGACGAGTGCATTAAAATCAGACAAAGGTTCTTCTGCATCCTAATGCGCAACTTTGGACAATGGATTACCAATTTGCGTTTGTGGTGCAACTGTTGGTTGTATGTGGAATCGTAAGTTTCAACGGATGCGGTTGTGCAATGAAAAACAATAAAATAAAAGCCATCCGAGGCAGCAAATCCTACTAATGGGAACTCCATTTCTTCCGCTTCCCTTTCCTCGCTTCTTGCAGTTGAATTCCGCGCTCGCCATCGTGGGCCGCGACCTGGTGCTGACCCCGCGCCAGGGCCTGCAGATCAATGGCAAGAGCCTGTACTACGCAGACGACGGCGCCGCCGAGGAGTCGACGACGAATGCCAATTACCGCAACCGCTCGTCCAGCGCCTGGGAGCGGACGTTGAAGCACGTGACATTCGTGACGCTCTTCAATCACGCGGCCGGCGAGGCCGTTGCGGGCAACTTGAGGTAAGGACTTCGGTCGATTTCCCTCGTAGACGACACCAGACGACACAAAGTGCAAATTCCATCTCCCCCAGCAAATTACGCGAATACAACAGCTTCCTGCAGTCGCCCTACGTCGTGGCCCGGCCCGGCGAACCCAAGCCGCGCTTCGGCGACATCGTCACGCTGGCCAGTGGGCGCCTGGAGCAGTTGGGCAACGGCAGCTATCGCTTCGTCGAGGGCACCGACTGCGCCGAGGCCACGTGCGACGACGACGATCGTGTCCTGGCGTCGTGGCAGGTGCAGCGAATTCGCCATCGCGATGCCCATCGAACCTACCGCTACGAGATGAAGTACAGCGTGAGTCCTTTGCGGCGGCCTCCGACTGGCCAGGACACGGGCGCCGACAAGGATGCGAACACCCGGCGAAACTCAGGGAAACAAGCATACATTCAGCGAGACGACGACTACCCGCAGAGCTTCGGCCGCTTGCGCTACGACGACGGCGGAGGGAAATTCGCCAATCGGCGTGCGGACGACCTACCGGGCAGAAGCTTCCGCCAGGCGCCGCTACACGCCCCACCACCGTTCCTCGGCGACTACCGCCAGGCGACGCCCATGCCGCAGCCGACATTCATGAGGGGCAGCTTCCTGCTGCCTCCACCGCCGCCGCCCCGGCCGCCAGCAGGACACGGTGAGTCCATTCCGAACAGACTAAACATAGGCGAGTACATCAAAGGATTCGTCGGCGCGAAGTCAACGCCGAAGATCGAACTGTTCCCCAATTTGGCGAGCCGTATGGGCTTCCCCACGCCCACCACTTACCGTCCCAACTACAATTTGAACTTCGTCAAGCCAGAGGTCTACCAGCCGCATCCTCACCAACAACCGCAACCACCACTTCAACCTCAACTACATCATGAACTACATCCTCAACAGCAACCTCAACCGCCGCAGGTGGTCATGAAATTCCCCGATCATGTCCACGAGGTGCAGACCTACAGCAGCAAGTTGTCGACGCCTGTGGTAACGCATCATTTCCACCATCATTTCTACATGGCCACGAACGGCGACAAGGGCGTCGGGAGCGCTGAACAGCAGTTGCGAAGTCCGGTCACGCACTACAAGGAGGAGGTGACCGAGGTGACGGCACCGTACTTGGGTGGCATTTACGAGCAGCCAAAGACGGCTACGCCTGCCCCTCCGTCCCCGCAGAAGGTTTCATTTTCCATACCGCGCGAGGAGGAGTCGTCGCAGCCCCAATTGCAACAGCAACAATTGGTGCATGTGACGCCCGTGCCACCGTTGCGAAAACCGCAAATGTATCAAATGTATCCCATACATCTCGATGCCAAAATTCCGCTTTTCATTTATCCTGCAGCTGTCGATCAGGCTGATGAGCCGACACCGCGTTCCAATAGCAAACCCTTCGTGCAGAGCGAACGACTTGAACTGGAGCCCATTCACTATTCAGAACCTGATCCGCTCTTCATGAACGTTCCGGAAACCAATTCCCCGCAATTGGAGACGCCACCCAATCTGAATTTCGTCCATTACGAGAGCGCACTTTCACTCGATGGATACGAGGACAACTCCCAACACCCGGACTCAATCACCGCCCAGTTGCCCGCACCAGTCCAGGATCAGGATGCACGTGTGTCCTACGTGGAAGACGTCAACTACAAAGCTCACGAACATCCGTCCAACATCATCGAAAAGGAAGGCGATCAGGCCCAGGACCAATCGAATAACATACATAGTGAAAACGCCCAGGACCAGGACCAGGAACACAATCCGAGCTTGAAGGAAATTCATATTTCCACAGAGAAAACAAGTGCGAGTACGGTGAGGACTGAACCAACTCCTACAACTGAGAAGACAACGACGGAGATGATGCCGAAGACCACGACTCCACCTACAACGACAACAACATCAACAACTACTGCTCAGCCAGAGGAGGAGGCGGTGGTCACCACTACGACGGAGGCAACTTCACCGAGACCACTTGCCAAGTCTACGATAGCAAATGCAATTGTGCAGCGCAGCAGCGCCTTTGTTTCGACATCCACAGTAGAAACACCGCTACGCACGGCAGCACGATCGAGGGGCACCTACACACGCACAACGACGGAGCAACCTGTTCTTAAGTGGAAACCACGTCGCAAGGCAAAAAATGCGGTCGGGGCGAGTAGGGATTCGCCGGTGGCCAAGGGTTCTTCCAAACACGAGCAGACGATTTCTCTCAACTCCGAGGCCTTGATCTCACCGAACGCCACCAAACAGAGTGAAAGGGCATTCGAGGTTTTAACACAGAAGTCGGTGAGTAAATCCGTGAGCATTAAAATTGGCAGCAATGGCGAAGAGATTCCCATCATTGTGGATGACGATGAGAACGAGGTGCGAACAAAACCTTAGAATGAATATACAGTAATATGCAAATATAACGATTATCTATCTGTAAATAGTTATCAGCTTGCTTAGTTAGTAGGATTTTGTAAGACTATGAAATATTATTTCAATAAAATATAATTATTATTAATGTATGGGTGGTTTTAACTAACCTGCTTCTTCAGATGCGTATTTGTAGTTTGGTTGTGGAGGCACCGGAATCAGTTTCGCATATGCCTCCGGCATCATTTCCTTGATTCTTTGATGATACGACAATCTTAAAATAAATATAAATGTCTGTATTATATTTGAAAACATACTTCTTAATTCAATATGTTACCTTAGACACTTCTGCAACACTTCTTGGATGAACTTTGGACGTGGATGTTCAGGATCCAACAACAGACAGCTGTCCCATTCGTCCCAGGACCAAGTGAACTTAAAGTTACTCAGATGGTAAGAGAACCAGTTCACGAATCGATCGAAGCACGACGTATTCATGGAGTCAATGCGCATGAAGAGAATTTCTGTAGCTTGAGCCAACACTTGTGGCAACGTAGCCGGCTGTAGTTTGCACAGTTCAATTAGAATCGAGCCATATACAATATCCAAGTAGCGAGGTGTAGGCATGTGGAACAGTTCGGCGAATATCACTTCTACAATACAATACTCTAGGGGAATTTTATTCTTATATGGGAAAGCGAGAAGCTGAGCGGCGCAGTCTTTTCGCTCTAAACGATGTGTCTCAATGATGTGATGCAAGTGCTCTTCGATCAAGAAACGTTCAATGGAGTGAGCACCAGGTAAATTAGGACCATCCGGACAATCAGTATAGTCAAACATGCGATAAACTACCCACGGCATAGGGTAGACGTACGATTCATGATGGGGTGGAGGAATGATTTGCGGCAGATTGTGCTGTAATGCTTCGCAGAGGATCGAGTCAAAGGCGAGATAAGGACGAGGAATATGCTTTTCAGCCCAGTTATCCTGTCGGAGCTTACGAATCTGTGCCCATAAGCAATCCAAATACTCCTCCTGTGGATGAGGGGCGTCCACTGACCATACACGTAAAGCATTGTGGTGCTTCTTGGAACGTTTATTTAAGTAAACTTCAATGCGCAATAACAGACTCTCCAGCGATGACTCTTTCTTTTCGTATAGGTCTCGTCCTACCCAGGGCAGAGTAGAGAGTACCGCGAAAACGAACCAATCACGTCGCACCTGTGGCACTGTATCTTCATTCGAGATATCAATCATAGTATCCAAAAGTTGCAGCAAACTCGATGCTGATATCACGTGGCAGTTTACAAGATCTGCCAGAAAACGTAATGAGTACCGTGCGGCATCCCAACGACATAACTTCAGACTTTCCTTAAATGTCTTTACCATGTGGTCGACAAATTCACCGCCGAACTTATAATTTTTGGCATTCAATAGACCAACTAGTGTTGTGTATATTGTGCATTTTTCTGGCATTTTCACGGCGCACTCAGACAGGATACGCAGAATCTTCAAACGGAAAGTGCCCAAATCTGCTTCCAATACCGATACCAAGCCCTCGAGATTCGACTCCACTGACGAGGTGCTGCGCTCACCAACACGCAGAATAAGCGACTCCAGACGGTCCTCAATTTCTTGATTTTCCGAAACACGACGACGCTTACGATTACGATGATCTGAAAATTATTATTATTATTCCTTTGTTTTGAACCACTGAGAAATTTCGAGGTTAATGTTCGTTCAGCGGAGCACCTACCGTAGCCTTCCTCGTCTCCATCATGCGGTCGTCTGCGATTCATGTTTTTGAATCTGGGTAAATTTTAGGTACTCAAATTTTATATTATTCTCTAAATAATGTTCAACACACCAGAAAAACGTAAAATCACTAAGTATTTGCACACAAAATTCTCTCGCCAAAAACCAAAGACGCCTTGCTGTCAATTTATTAATGTTTGACATTTTCATTGGAAGCGGTTTGTTTCCATTGTGGATACTTCCAGTGCCATGCTTTCGAGAGTGTAATTCACAATGAATCATAACTAACAATTTCAAACTTTTCAATAAGAAACTATGGCGATTTGTTACATTTCAATATTTCAAATTTCATTATTCTCGAAAAATTTAACAAATATTTTCCTTCCATCGATTATTAAATTTAATTCAATAAATGTTGATCCGCTTTCAGAGATTCCGTTTTAATTTTTACGGCATGTACTATTTTGAATTGTCCCAAAATATGTTTGTGAACAGCTGTTTATAAAAAACGAAAACATTTACGTGTGTTTTTTAGCCGGTTAATGTTTTTATAATTTTAAGGTTTTAATTCAAAAATACAAAAATTGCTTTTATATTTAAGTTACAAAGAAATGGCCACCTTGCGGTATCGCGGTGACAAAAACAATTTAATTGAATTAGCTAAGAACCTAGATGCCTTTAAAAAGGTGCCGGAGAAGTACACGGAAACCACGGAGATCGGAGGAACACGTATGCATTGCTTTCTCTTTTTTATCCATTATTAACTCAGGTGTTCATTAGTTTCTCTCCTAAGTCGTCTGCTGATACTGTACTTAATCTATAAGGAGGTGCTCTACTACCAAGAAGCCAATCTCGTGTTTCAATTCGAGCCAGACATCGACATGGACCACAAAGTGCAGATGCACGTGGACATCACAGTGGCCATGCCGTGTAGTTGTGGGTTTACAATTTATTCCATACGTAATTCGTCTAATCTCACCTGTATGTCCTTGTAGCTCTATCTGGTCTCGATCTTATGGACGAAACACAGCAGGATGTGTTCCCATACTTTACTCTGCAACGAGAAGGCACCTGGTGGACTATGACAAGAGAGCAACGAATAGAATTCGAGCGCATGCAACATATAAACTCGTTCATGCGGGAAGAGTATCATTCGCTGGCAGATATAATCTTCAAAGACATCATCAACAGCAATGAAGTCCACGAAGAGCCCACGGTCAGTGGAAAACCTATTCCAGAAGAGGATTACGATGCATGTCGTCTTCACGGGACTCTTGGCATCAACAAGGTGGCTGGGGTACTGCATTTAGTAGGCGGAGCTCAACCTCTTGTTGGTATCTTTGAAGATCACTGGCTGATTGAATTCAAGCGCGTACAAACCAATTTCACACACCGCATCAACCGCCTAAGTTTCGGCCAGTATTCGCGACACATTGTCCAGCCGTTGGAAGGCGATGAAACGTTCGTGGGAGAGGAAGCGACAACTGTGCAGTATTTCCTGAAAATCGTGCCCACCGAAATACACAACATGTTCTCCACGATCAACACGTACCAGTACGCGGTGACAGAAAATGTCCGCAAGTTGGGTGAGTAATGAGTTTAAAGGTGCATTGCATTCCAAATATTCATATTATCACCGTAAAGACTCGAAGCAAAACTCGTATGGTTCACCTGGCATTTACTTCAAATACGATTGGTCAGCGCTCAAGATCATTATACGAACGGATCGTGATAATATGGTGCAATTTATAATTCGTTTGTGTTCCATAATTTCCGGAATAATTGTTATATCAGGTGAGTGACGTGACGTATCCTACCGTATTACGAGAAATGAAATTATGCAGTGGTCTAATTTATTTGCGTATTTTTCAGGCATTCTAAACTCGATATTGGTTGGGCTACAACAAAAAATTGTAAAAACGCTTGCGCCGCAGGTTCTTCAAAAATCACTGGGGTATGACGGCGAGAGCAGAAAAAACCCCACAACCACATCCGCCGCAGCTGTTGGCCGACTGACATACTCGCCAGCACCCCCGGTGGTAGTAAACGATCTCATAAGCATGGCCAATACAATGTCCACCGATAGTCTGGACAAACGTATTCCACTAGCGACACTTTTACCGATGGACAGAACACAGTAGTTCAAATTAGTTTAGCAAACAATTTAATCCCATGACTTTTTTCTTTTTGAGACCAAAACGAACATTACCATGTAATCTCAAGATTAATTTGCAATAAACTTTTACACTATATTAAGAAAATGAAACGAAACCCAACTCGGATTACTTGTATTTCTCCACATTCAATACGTCGACGTCTACGTTGTACAAGTTGCCGCCGCGTTTGTAGCCGCAGATGCCCTTCAGGACCTCCATGGCGGCCGAAATGGTGATCTGGACGTCCGAGGTGCTGCCGACCAGGGGATTCACCTCGACCAAGTCGATGCCCTGCACACGGTTCGTCTTGCGAAGGGTCTCCACCACGAAGATGCCCTCCCGCAAGGTGAGGCCGCCGTGGACGGCGGTGCCGGTGCTGGGGGCCACGGTGCTATCCAGGGCGTCGATGTCGAAGCTGACGTGGATCTTATTATTCGGATCCAAACCATCGAGGGCCATTTCGAGGATTTTGGCGATGCCGTACTGGTCAATATCCTGTCGAGACGAGACGATCGTTAGCCATTTACAAATGAGACCCTACCAAATCTGTACAAGTCATTTTTCACAAATTCCACGCTCCGCATTAGCAATTTTTCAACGTATTTCCTCCCCTCCCGATGCCATAAATTACATTATTTCCGTCTGCCTGTCTGGCTGTCTGTCTGCCTGCCTACCCTAACATTAACGGCTGGAGCGACGTGGGTCGGACCGGATCAGATCGAGACGGCCCTCAACCTCGGATCCGGCCGAAGTCAACCCCTATTTACAGCCCTGTAATCGAGCCTAACAAGCATCCCTCCGCGCAGGCGCACAGAACACGATCAATCGGTCGTTCGCTCCTCGCTTCCGGCTGCAAAGTAGGTCGCTCTATGGCTTCCTCTATGGCCTTTCCCTTGCTTCAGTATCCTGGCCAGTTCCCTTCGGACGGAGAGACAGACAGGAAGCCGAAAGCCATACTTACATCCATCGCGTACGCTCGTATGCCCAGCCGCTTCAGGATGAGCGCCTCGAAGGGGTCAATGTCCCGGAGTCCGATGTAAACCAGTTGGCTGGCGGACAGGCTGCAAGAACAAGACACGAGATATTACTGAGAATGCATCGAACATGAACAAGGACTTTATTAGGGACGTGGACGTGGACGTGGACGTGGACAAGGACAGGAGGAAGGCTGTGCATTTGAGCACGATCCTGGTCCTGTCCCGACGGCAGTTTTGCCTTTCATTTCGGACAGACTGGAGGGTGAGGGCGACGGGGAGAAAGGGAGGGCGAGTGAGAGAGAGAGCTAGGGAGGGGGTGATTGAGAGTGTGAATACGAAATGAGGACAAAAGTGTCCTTTGTGCGCCGCGGCGCGATCGTGACGAATGAGCAGCGAGACGTGAATTCCCATTCGAATTTGAACCTTTCGAAATGTAAATTTCCTGCTCGCCCCGATCGGGGGTTGCCACGGAAATCGAACAGATGCGAGAGGGTTTTTCGAAACAAACAAAATGTAGAAAAAAAAAAAATATTAAAATAAAAATTATGAACACTATGGTAAGTTATTAGAAAACGCATCCTGAATTACATCTCAAGGAGAGAGGGAGAGCGAGAGCGGGCGAGGGTTGCGCCGTGGTGGCTTTTCAGGTTCACGAGGACAAAAGGGGTACCGAAAGAGGTGGTTCAAAGCCCACGTCCAGCCGCTAGGGACGACATACTCCGCCGACTGGACAAACAAACATACAAAGTTAGTTAAATGCAGAATATGAAACATTTTTGAAAAGTAACGATTGCGCGATCGCCTCCAGTCGCTTGAAACGGGTGGAAACGAATTCGATTCACGTTTTCCAAATCTCTGGATCGGCGCCAGAATCAGAATCAGATTTCCGATCGCAGCTGTGAAGAAAATCTGGCGGATCGGATCGAGCGAACGGCTTAAATTTGGCTAGGGGCGGGGATGAGGACGACGAGGTCCCCGATCCGACGAGGTCCCCGATCCGACGATTGATCCCCGGAGACGAAACGCTTGATGCGGATCCTCCTCCTGGGGTACGGACCGAAGCCGGCGGTTCAAGCGGCAGCCGGGGGTTGGCAGGAGGGAGGGCAGGAAGGGCAGCAGTCGACGGCGAAGCCAGACGAATACCATTGTTGCCGACCGAGTTGGTGGCAGACGATCCGGCGACTCCCTTGATTCGTTTTTTATCCGCTTTCGTCTCGTTTTGTTTTGATTCGAATTTTTTTTGTTTGTGTTTTTGTGTTTTTGCACATTGCGCTCCAGTTCTCGGGCCACCGGCTCCGACTCCGATCGATTGACGCATTGTCTGCATTGTTTTTGTTGTCATTGTTGTTGGGATTCGTTCACAAAGGGGAGAAAGGGCGAAACGAGAAGAAGAGGAAATCGCATGCGAGAATTTTATCCCTGTGGATTTTATGTCATGTACTCTCTCCCTCGGTCGGCCAGAGTGAACAGAAGAAAATGTCAAGACAACAACTACATTGCTCGTGAAGGCTTCGGAAATTCGGATGTGGCCGGCATGCAATTTAAAAGTTTATATTTATAAAAAACAACAACATTTAATTCTATGTCTGCAGTGCCAAATAACCCTGTGCCCCTTGGATCATCCCAGAACACCGTAAGTAGCCCTAAAAGACCCTCCCACCTTGAGCGGGCTCGGAATCGCATGGTTCGTGCCCTCGAACAATACGGAATCGGGAGGGAACCTCACAAAGGAGGTGGATGGGGAGGTGCCCGGTGCCCGGTGCCCGGTGCCCGGGACAATGGCTCGTGTGGCAGGGCACGGGTCCCTACGACTCGGCACGACAGGAAGTAACTCGGTTCGCTGCAAAACAACCCTCGTGCCAACCAGGATGCGGCGACGCCAACGCCGAGTTTCCAGTGCCAAAAACAAGAGCCATTGTGCCCGGGACGTCCAGCCACCACCCCGGGATAAGGAAATAACGTGAAATACAGAGAGAGAGGGAGGGCAAGAGCCGGGAATTCGACTGAGCGGAAACTCTGGAAATTCTGCAGCCGATTCCTCGGCATCTTCGACGTCGCAGTCTGCGTCGTCTTCGTGATAAACCGGTTGACGACCTTCTTCCGCGTTTTCACTACCCATTCCAGCCGTAACTTCCCATGGGCCGAACGGCAGAGTTTTTTTCTTTCTCAGGTCTGGCGGGGGTTGCGAAACTCGAGCCGCCGGCCCAAAGCGACAGCGGAGTTGTTGTTGTTTTTGTTGTTTTGAACAGCGCTTGATTTCCAAATCTTTTTTGCATGAAATATATGCTGGAAGACTGGTCGGTCGGTCGGTCGTTCGGTTCCAGTTCTGCTCGGAGGGGAAATGCCAAAAGAGAGGAGGAGAGAGACAAGAATGGCATGCGCTGCAGGGTTGCATTTCCAGGTGAATCGGTAGAATTTTGAAGTTCGAATTTTCACATAAAATACACAGATTTAAGCAACTATGACTTGCACAGAAATGAAGATAATTACTTTGCGATAAACTTTCACAATCTCAAACTATCGCACTGCATGTGCTCTCCTCTAGTGGCCCGATGTGCCCAACAAGCAGGCACCACACTCGTCGCCCGATGCATTTTTCGACAGACCCTCCCTCTCGCTCTGTCGCACTCAGCAGCCAGCATGCCAGGCAAATGTCAGAAGCGGGCTCGCCCCGTCTCCTTTGCTCATGGAAAGGGCGCTCGCGGTGGCCACCATTTTGAATTTCCCCTACGTTTTGCTGCCAAGAGTCGATGCGATGCGAAGCGATGGGAAGCGAAGCGAAAACAGCGAACGTCGGGAGTCGCGAGCCGAGCTCATTTTCCCATCGTCGCTCGTTCGAAACGCATTCGCCGTCGTTGGTTCGTCTTCGTCGCTGTCGCATTCGTTAGATAGCAAAAATACAATACACACACACACACATACGCAAAGTAAAGCTAAGAGTCCCGAGAATACAAATAAATTCAGATCGATTGAGTTGAAGTTGCATAAAGTATCGCACAGATCGCCGTTCGGAAAGAAAAGAAAAGTTCAACAAACTTATTTTTCTCCGGGTGAGAAAAGTCGAGGAGGAAAATCAGTAGCCAACGAGAAAAGGGCGCAGCGCACGAATCGATCGATCCAAGCGAACCCAAACGAAGCAGTGTATCTGACGAATACCAACCACACGCCAGTCGAAGAGCAGCAGCAGAAGAAGAAGACGTCAAGAATTTTCTTCTCATTTTGCAATTCTGAAATTTTCATTCGTGCTTCGAGAAAACGTGCTGAGTTCGAGGAGGATTCATTAAAACGCAATTGAGAAGAATTACTAAATTTTGTGCTTGCAATTAAGTCTAAATAATAGATATAGATACACATCATTCTATAGATATATACATATATATATATAACCTCATAGATACAACTACGCTCGCGAGTGTGTGTGTGCTTGTGCGGAAAATCAGAATTCGTCTATCCGTGTATTTTAACAAAGTATCGCGTTGTTTCCAACCCATTATCGAGCGGATAGAAAATTGTGTAATCGCGAGAAATAATTCGCCAGCGAAAGAAAAAAGTGTGTTCAACCCGAAAAGTACATCATCCCAATAGATATACCGAGGAGAAGCATTGTGTTCGCCTGCCTGAAAAATCAATAAATCGATTGGCAGCCATCATAGTTCGTCTCTCGTCTCGTCGCCAGTTCATTCGCTCACGCTCACGCTCCCGTTCACGCTCTTGCTCTCGCTCTCGCTCTCTGGCCACCGCACACACACACACATATCGCTCTGGTATATGTGTGTGCTGCTGCTCCATAGAGTTGCAATCGTCGCCTGCCAAAGAAAATAAACCCGACAAATTTAGACAGAACAGGGAGGAAAATCATCGCCCGACGCGTGTTCGCCAGTCGCTCGTGTGTTCGTCCGGTCGTTCGTTCGTTCGTCGTTCGTCGTCTCCATTGAAGCACTCCACGGCTCCCGACCCACAATTCGCGGTACCCTCGATACCATATAGACTGTAGTATACTACAACCGACTACGCCAGCAGCAACAACACTAGCAGCAACAACAAATATAAGTAAGTAGAGAGAAAGCCGACGAAAGGTGTGGAAAAGCAGCGCGCGCGACAGAGAGAGAGCCGAGAATGAAACGGCATTAAAAATAGCATCGTTCCATGCCCATGCCCAGGCAGGGTTGCAGACGACGTGTGTTGTTTTCTCCAAAATTCTCTGCAAAAATAGATTTTACAGCTAATTTTAATGCTCCAGGCGGAAACCTGTTCTCCATCTATTTAAAAAAAAATTGATTGGGAAAATTTTGTGTATGTATTAGTAATCACTTTTGAGAATTCTCTCTCTCCCTCCACCGCCGCCCTGCTCGTCCGCACCCCTGGCGCGCAGCGTCAACCCTGCGCCGTCGCCCACCCTGACGGCGGTCCGTAGACCCGAACACAACACAACAACAATAACAATAACAATAACAATATAACATGTACAACAACACCTTCGCCCTCGCTCGACGGCGAAGTTTCGCCGAACTCTTTCTAATTGCAATGTTCTCTCTCTCTCTCCCTCTGCTCTCTCTCCCCCTCTCTCTGTGTATTTTCATGTGTATCGTGCGTGCGCCCTTCGCGCCGTGTGTTGTTGTTGCTATCGCCGTCGTCGTTTGAATGGAACAACCAACAACAACAACAACAACAACAACAACAACACAACGACAACAGTGGACTTCATGATGGCAAACGCTAGCGGAGCCGCCGGGGTCGAGACCCAGGCCCAACTGATCCAGAGCGGGAACCCGGCCGCCGCGGCCGCCGCAGCCGCCGCCGCAGCTGCCGTGGCCGCGTCGAGCGCCACCCCGGCAGCCGCCGCGGCAGCCGCTGCCCAGCTGCAGCAGCAGCAGCAGGTCCAGCAGGCCATCCTCCAGGTGCAGCAGCAGCAGACACAGCAGGCCGTGGCCGCCGCCGCCGCCGCGGTCACGCAGCAATTGCAGCAGCAGCAGCAGAACACGAACGGTCAGCAGAACGGCAGCAACGGCTCGACCGAGACGCGCACGAACCTGATCGTGAACTACTTGCCGCAGACGATGACCGAGGACGAGATCCGGTCGCTCTTCTCGAGCGTCGGCGAGATCGAGTCGGTGAAGCTGATACGCGACAAGTCGCAGGCCTTCATCGACCCGCTGAACCCGCAGAACACGCCCAAGGGCCAGAGCCTCGGCTACGGCTTCGTCAACTACGTCCGGCCCGCCGACGCCGAGCAGGCGGTGAACGTCCTGAACGGGCTGCGACTCCAGAACAAGACGATCAAGGTCTCGTTCGCCCGGCCCTCCTCGGAGGCCATCAAGGGCGCGAACCTGTACGTCTCGGGGCTGCCGAAGTCGATGACCCAGCCGGAGCTGGAGGCGATCTTCGCGCCGTTCGGGGCGATCATCACGTCGCGCATCCTGCAGAACGCCGGCAACGACTCGATGACCAAGGGCGTCGGCTTCATTCGGTTCGACAAGCGCGAGGAGGCGACGCGCGCGATCATCGCGCTCAACGGGACGACGCCCAAGAACTGCACCGACCCGATCGTGGTCAAGTTCTCGAACACGCCCGGCAGCACCAGCAAGATCATCCAGCCCCAGATCCCGGCCTTCCTCAACCCCCAGCTGGTGCGGCGCATCGGCGGCGCGATGCACACCCCGGTCAACAAGGGGCTCGCCCGCTTCTCGCCCATGGCCGGCGACATGCTCGACGTGATGCTGCCGAACGGGCTCGGCGCCGCCGCGGCCGCCGCGACCACGCTGGCGAGCGGGCCGGGCGGGGCGTACCCGATCTTCATCTACAACCTGGCGCCCGAGTCGGAGGAGTCGGCCCTGTGGCAGCTGTTCGGCCCGTTCGGCGCCGTCCAGTCGGTGAAGATCGTGAAGGACCCGACCACGAACCAGTGCAAGGGCTACGGCTTCGTCTCGATGACCAACTACGACGAGGCGGCGATGGCCATCCGGGCGCTCAACGGCTACACCATGGGCAACCGCGTCCTGCAAGTCAGCTTCAAGACCAACAAATCCAAGTAAATGCCCCCGGCACCCCAACCAGCCAACCAACTAAAAACATCAAACAACCCCAACCACCACAGCAACCGCGACAAAACCAAGCAACAGTAACAGTTACAACAACAACTGCAGAGCTGCGGCGGCGCTCAAGGCGGCCCGGGAGGGGCGGGGTCGGCGCCGCATGGCAACCCCGCCCTCTCGCCGGCCCTCCTCCCGCCCCGCCTGACTCCCTCTCTCTCTCTCTCTATCTTTCGATTGTAACGTCTTAGTTATCTCTGCTAGTAGTAGTGTATGCTATGTAAATGTATAAGGACAACAACAGCAAACCAACAGCCTCCCAGCCACTCCGCACTCCCCACTCCACACGCCCCGCTACTACGCGTCATCCCACGAACACACAGCACCCAACACACACGCACACACACACTACGAGACGAGACCCGCACGAACTGCGACCGGTGCCGCGAGTCAACGTCCTGCAGGGCTGCCTCCCCCTCTTCCAGGAGAGAGGCGAGCGAGCCGACCCTGGCCAACCGAACATCCCTCCGTCATCCATCGGGAAACTGCAATTCCAACAACAACAACAAGAACAACAACAGCAACAACATTAGCAGGACGAAGAAGAACAAGAGTCCTGGGCGAAAACCCACCACCACCGCCACCAAGAACCATAACAGCAACGGGAACGAGAACGAGAACGAGAACGAGAACAAGAACAAGAACATTACCAGGGCTGAATCTCGCTTGTATTTGCTCGCTTCCAGTTTGTGTAGTTTGCGTAGTTTGCAGAAAAGAGACAGCCGCATGAGAACGAAAGACAGAGAGACGGCCCGAGGGCGAAGCTACTGAGCGTCGCCGGCGACCGTGGGGTTCCCGAATGAATCCCAGGAGAAAAGAAGACGACCCTCGGTAAATTCGCTCTCGCCCAAAGCTTGTGGTTTATGTCGAAAAAAACAAAAAAAAAAAAAAAAACTAAAAATACAAAAGAAAACCAGCAGAGAACTGAATAACTAAATGAATTCTTCTTTCCACCTCTAGTTTTGCGGTTTAAAGCAATGTCCCAAAATCAAACCGATCGCAATGGAACCTAAGACAAACGCAAAAACCCTTTCTAGCAAACACACAAAACGAAACCGGAAGCAATTAAACAAAAAACAAACAATCTTGATTTAACGAGGAAATCAAAGCGAAAATTGAAATTGAAAAAAATAGAGAAGAGGTTGGATGTTGGTTGGCGACGGGCTGCAGTGGGCGTGGCCCGGACGATGACCTTCGGCGCCCCACACGAGACAGCACCAGAAGCAGACGACGAGGACGCCGAACTGCAGGAGGAGGACGAAACGCAGAAGAAGAGGAAGAGGAAGAAGAAGGAAGCACGTATGTAGCCGACATACCGCGTAGAGAAATTCCCCTGAGACATTTACAAAAGCAAAAGCATAAAATCCCATTTAAACAATTCGACACGAGACGAAGCTCGCGAGATCTACGAGGATCGAGAAGCGATTCAGACGCTGCAGGAGGAAGGAAGGAAGGAAGGGTGTTTAATTAAAATTGAGTTAAGCTAAATGGGGATTAAGAATCCTTCTCTCTGGCCAGCCTCCAACCGACTGTCGCCAGAGCGAAAGATCGCGACTTGTGCAAGGCCAGTTCCAACCTCCGATTAGGAGTTAATTTTGTCCATGCTTTCACTAAAAACTAGCTCGTAATTACTATCTCTAAATATTGCTTAGTTTGGCGATTCAGTCGTTTAGTTTGGGCGCCGCCTGCTCGTCTGGGGGCGGGGGTGGGTTGGGTGAAGGGAATCTGGGAACCTGGCAGGAATCGGTTGCGAAGTCTGAAGTTTGATGTCTGTAACTCGAATAACAGTGGGCGAAACACGAAAACCACTCGCAAAGAAATCAACCATAAGGAAGGAAAAACGAGGGAGAAACAAAAAACAATAACAATAACAATTTGGGGAAACCTTTTCTACACACAAGCAAGAACATAAGCAAAAGCAAGAAAGAGAACTATTGAATCTTCCACGACGTCGCCCCTTGCCCTCAGCCTTTGACCTCTTGGTCGGGGGTCGCGGGTCGGGGCGCGATCGCGATCGCGTTTTTATAAATCAAATTTATAACATTTCGACAAAGTTTAGCGAAATTTTACCGGCGCTTTAACGCTTGCTCGTTTCGCACGGCGGGACTCGAAACTGGGCGCTCGACGAGGTTCGCCACGACCTGGCGAGGTAAACACAAGGAGGCTGCAACAGTATTAAACGAAATATTTAAATAGCAAAGCGAAACAAAACTAAAGAAAACCCTAAAAATATATATTTAAAAACTAACAAAACAAAACTAAACTAAAAATTAAACAAAGAAAAGAAAAGAGAACGTTGAAAGTTGAAAAGTTTGTTTTTGAAACGAGCGACCGTTAAAATGCCTGAAAGACCTAAAGCCGTAATCGATGAGTGTGAAACGATTAAGTACTCGTAACGAATTAACTATTAGGCAAAACACTGAAACCTATCAGATACTAATACTAATACATGTTGTAGTCCAACGTGAGTGAAACACAAAGGTTTTAAACAAAACATAGGAAAAAAAATGCACAAATATTTCATGGAAATTCTTTTCTACACTTTTGTACAAACGTTGTGGTTTTTTTGCAAACGTAGCATTTTGAGATTATTTGTAAAATAGTTCAAACAGTTTTCTTTCGTTTTTCGTTTCTTCCGTTGATTTCTTTGGTTTGGTTTCGTTTGGCAATTTCGTTGAAATTTGTAAGAATAGTAAGAAACAAAAATATTTTGATTAAATTCGTTTTGATTTGACCTCTCGACCCCGACAACCACCAGACAACAACAACAACAACAACATCCACAACAACAACAGCAACAAGAACATTTTTCGAAACATCTTGTAATATTTATATAAATCTTTCTTTGCAATTATTTATTATATTTATTATACAACATATACACATATACAAACATAAATACATACATACATGCGTAGATATATACTTGTGTAAGCTCTAAGTAAAAAAAAAATTGAGTAATAATGTAAAAGGAAGAACAAGAGACAAAAACGAGAAAGGGCAGGATAAGAAGAAGAAGAAGAAGAAGCCGATGAATAAGAATAAGAATAAGGAGATGAATAAGAAGAAGAAGAATAGTGTTAAATTTACACAAATATTTATTGTAGCATTAAGTAAGTTTTAATTGAATGAACAATGGGACAAACATGAGAAATATTAGCTATAATATATATGAAAATATTACATAATGTCTAAACAAAATTAAGATTAATGAACAAAACATGAAACTTAAAATCTAGTCAAACCAGATGAAGAAGAAGAAGCAGTAGAAGGAAGCATACATTTAGTAAGAGAAAACAAAAACTCGATTGAAATTGATGAATAAATTAATGTAATTGAAATTCAAAAGTAATTATTAATACGCTCTATTTACATATATACATATATATATGTATACATATATATTTATATATATGTTAATGGCAATGACGCTTGTCGAATCACGAACATGATGATGAAGTTGGGAAGAATTTAAATTCCCAGTTCCATCAGTTCGACAGTCGGTCAGCCAATCAATCGATTCACAGCAATGTTATGCGTTTAGGGCAGAGAAAACAAAAGCATTTCCCTGAAATTCAATTGTGAAATTTCCAAACTAAGCAAAGGAGGACAGAAAATAATTAATTGAGAAATACGGAAATATCTAATCCAAAGATTTTAATTTGAGCACTAACTAAATTTAAATGTAAGCGTTGTTTTGTACACATTTTTCGCAAGGCTAGCAAATTGATGCAATGAAAGAAAGAGACAGACAGACAGATAGACAGACCGTGCGACGAGATGAGATGGCGCGAAAAATGTGCATTTTTATTTCTGTGTGAAAATGTTCTGTGCAATAGTTATGCAAAGATGTGTATCTCAGAAGAAAGTATAAACTAATTTTTCCTTAATTTTAATTTATATTTACAAAATTTAAGAAAAACAAAAAAACAAAAAAAAATTATGTAACAAAGGTAACAACAAAAAAAAAAAACAAAAACAAAAATTTGAAAAAAAAACAAACAAACAAAAGTTGAAATTAAGTTAAGCTATTATGTAAACAATTTATACATACAAATATTATTTCAATTCAACTAGGAAGCAACAACAAAGATAGCGAAATTGATCTGGCATCAATTTCGACTTCCGCCAACCGAAGCAAGATTAATCGAAACTAAGGGGAAAGTTGACAGAACACAAACAAGAAAATAGAAGAAAGCAAACAAAAGCATGCGAGATGTTGCTAAACCTGTAGGAAAATACACATAGATTAGACAAAGCAGCGGCATTCATTCGTTCATCCATTCATCCGTTCACCCGTTCATTCGTGCGTTTCCCTTACTTTACTTTACTTTTACTTTAGTTTAATTATAATTTATGCATTAGTTCCAACGTATTTGTTTTCGGTTCGTTTTTAGTTCTTATGATTTTTGGTTCGACTTCGACAACATACTTATTTTGAATTTTATGTATTTTGGTTTTGGGTTTTCTATTTTCCCGCATTTGCACACACGGGCTCGATCAGCGGATCGGCAAAATCTTAGTTTGATCACTTGTTATAAAAACTTTACTCCCACTTTTACCAACGGTAGTTTTCCTTTTATGTTTCATGTAATTTGATTTTATGTGTTTTCATTTATTTGTTTGTTTGGTTCTTTTCCTACCGAAAAACACAGCTAAGTACTCAGAAATTTGTAACGAGTAATCGAACTTATGATTTTCTCCGATCTAAACAATTTATATAGAACTTGTCGTACTTTGTGATTGACTTATGTGTGTGCGTGTGTGGTTTTGTTTTTTGTATTTTAATTTAATTTACTTTAATTTTCTCCAGACAATTATTATTTGATTATACATTTTCTTGCGAAATCTTGTAACTTAGTTTGTTTTAAATACCAATTAACAAAACTCTAGCGTAAACATTTATAACTGCAAAACAAACAGCAACAAGCAGCAACAAACTACAACAACTACAACAAAAAATATTAATATAATTATACAACAAAATTTTTCATTTAATAAAAATTATTTTATTTATAATTTGAATTATGTTTTTCATTTCATTTGATTTGATTTGATTTTGTTGGATTTTGAGTTTTGACTTTTGAATTTATCGATTTGATGATTTGATAATTTGATTTTGTGTTTTTGGTTTTCCTTTCATAAAGTATTGTTAGTTGTCTTTGTCTTTCTTTGTCTTTGATTGTGTTTTTTCCGTAATGTTTTGTTGCCTGGTTTTAGTTTTCCTCGTTTTGCGCTTCCACGACCGCCGTGACGGAGGAGGACGGAGGAGGAGGATGAGGAGGATATCCGCCGGATATCCGGTTTCGATGGTTTTCGCTTCCGGTGGACGTGGTCGCGGCGATGTGTTGTTGCTTTCTCATTATGTTTGTTGTATTCGATCGATCTCAATACTTTCTCACCCATCGACTGACGAAACCCATACTTTTTACCCCCTCTCTTTCTTCCTCTATCTCCCCATTTCGCTCTGTCTCTATCTCTCACACTCATCCATATTTTTATAACTTATAACTAAGATAAGGACTTTTTCCGATTATTTATTTATTGTATTGATTTTTAATGAACGACATTCCTAGAAACTGTATTCAAAATGTGCTAGTCAGCAACAACAACAACAACATAATGAATAACAAAGTAATTTAGAAAAGATTTGAAACCAAATACTCGGTACTTTAACGTTTACTTGTTAATGATCAACGTCAATACCAAAGTTTAATTTATAATTTAATTATAAAGAAACGCCTATTATTAATTTATTTGCTGCACATTTTCAGAAGCCAGTAAACAAAAACATTCCAGAAAATGATATTCAATATAACAACAACAAAAAACAACAACAATAACAGCAAGAGAGATAATACTCAATTTAGAGAAGGAAAATATTTAAGAAGCAAAAATGAGAACTTGTGCAAGCAGATAATTTACAATTTAATTTACATATATATATTTGCATATATATTTATATTTATGTAACGTATTTATTTGAATATATTTATTTTGAATTATGTATGTGAATCATTCAAATATTCATTTTAACCAATTAATTAATGCAACAGCAAGTATTTTACAACAACATTTACATTTATTAATTATTAAATTGCATTGAATTATTATTACGAACAATTTCCAAAGAATACTTAATTTATTATTAATATTTATCTCACGAAAATTTATATAAAAAAACCAAAAAACCCAAATATAATCAAAAAATATGAAAATTGTATTTAAAAATATGATTATGAGTTTTTTATTTCGTTATGAAGCGATTTCAAGTTGTGTAATTTTCACGATTTTCCTTTCGTTCAGTTTTTGTCAATCTTTCATTCAGTTCCGTTCTATTCGCATTTTGTTGGTTTTTTCTCGATTGGTTTGATTTCGTTTCGCATTTGTTCGCCTTTGTTTGTTCTCAGAGTTTTCGTCCCTCGCCAATGATTTCGGTTACTTTCGTTACTTCAGTTCGGTTACTTTGGTTGCTTTAGTTACTGCCATCGATCGCCGATCGCTGTGGCAACTCATCGTAATTTCGGTTGTTCGTTTGTGTTTTTGTTTTTGTTTTTGTTGTTTCAGTGTCGCCCCCGTTTCGTTTGATCACCTCGTCTCGTTGGCCCTGGTCCGACGTCCGGTCCACGCTTTTGATTTGCTCCCTTCGTTGTCAGCCCGGTCGATTGTGGGCGCGTGTGGTTGTGGGCGGGGATCGCAACGGAGTTGCCATCCGACGCCGTCAAATATTCTTCCTATGGAAGTCATCTCTAGCATTTATTTTTGCATTGCATCGAAAACAAGAACAAAAAAATCAAAAAAAAAAAAAACAACAAAAAACACACCCCATTTCCGTCCTATTTCCGTTTCCGCTCGGCGCCATCGTTTTCCCCTAGTTTCCCTTTTGGTTTCGATTTTCAGTTTCGTGTCATCAGTATATTTTTGTTGTTGTCACGATTCTCCAAGGAAAAAACAAAAAAAAAAACACATCATAGAAGCTCCATTGTCCATGCCGGGGTTGCCGTATGGTTGTGTAAATCGCACACAAATCTCAAACACACACAATTCCGAGTGAAAAGTCAGCCAATATTTCTATCGCTCGTTACAATTAGTACAAACTTTTGAGTTGTTTCGTTATGTTTTTTTACGTGAAGTTGTTGTGATTTTCTAGTGCTAAACAATTCAGTTATTTTTTATTGAATCATTCATTTTACGTTGCAGTGCAAAAACCAAAAAAAAAAACACATATTAAATTTAAAAAAAAACCAATTTCGTATAGAGAAAAGTAACATCAAAACAAATAATTTTGCTATTCTTATGGATTTCGTTTTATTTTGTAAAATTCTGTATTTACGTCAAATTGTAAAAACTTCCCGTTTTTAGTGTACAAAAAGTATTTAACAAATGATGATTTTCGTTTTTCGTTGTACAAGTCAGAAGACAAATGCAAAATATAATTTGTTAACTGTGAAACACAGATAATTTAATACTTAATATTTGATATTTGATATTAATTTTTCTGTTTATTCATTGATTGTGTATATTTCAATAAATGGCAAGATGTTGATTTCATTCGTAAATGCAAATTCTCAATTTATTTGTTTTAATTTTTTTTATTCCGCAGTTAGTTTCAATTTTTGAAACCAGACCAAAAAAAACAAAAAAAAAAAAAACAGAAAATAATCCAAACTTAACAAAAGAAAAAAAAACGCAGTTTTGAACACATTTAATATGTTTCTTAAAAATTATTATATTTTCGGTAAGTAAATTTTTTGATTTCCATTATCATTACGATTATTATATTTAATGTGTATTCGTTCAAAGTAATTTTCGATGAAAATACAAATATTGCTAGTTTGTTTGACAGTCAACTTTTTATGAATATATTTTCGTGTTCTGTTCTTAAATCGATGCATTTTCTACACTTGCATTCTTTGATCTACTGTGTATATTATCTTCATTTTTTCTCTCTCTCTCTCTTTCTCTTTATTTTCAGGAGTGTGCAATAAATAACAAACAAGCAAAAAAATCACAATCAAAACAAATCAATTTCAGATCAGTTTCTTTTCGTTATCGATTTCATTTAATCCTCGTCCGCCGGCAGCGATTGCGATTGCGACAGACAGACGAATGAATAAATGAACAATGAGTGTGTTTGATTTTCGTATTGTTTCCGTTTGATCTTTGTTGCAACAACAACTAGAACAAGTACAAGTACAAGAACAAGAACAACATCATTGCATTGCCATTTACTAGCCACCCATCGCCCACCAGACCCGAGCCGTTAGTCCTAGTCTTCGCCGTAGTCGACGCCTTGGCTTCTTATGTTTTCCTATGTTGACCTATGTTAGCTTATGGTTTCTCGACACACCTGGCTCGTCCGACAGCGCAGCGGGCGTCCCTGCGGCCGGGCCTCCGCGAGGCAGCCCTGGCTCGCCGGGACCGCCGTCGTTGTTGCCGTCATTCGCAATGTCGTTTAAGTTGATATAGCTGTATATAGTTTATAGTTTTAGGCGATCCTCCGAGCCTTATGATTTCTTGACGATCCCAGCGGCCTCCAGATTTTCAGTTTTATAATATTTTATGCAAATGTGTACAAGTCTAGTGGATTTCCTTTAATTCCTCTATTTTAGTGAACTATTTTCATTGTCGTTTGTATTTCTGTTCTTCAATTAGGACTTTTAGTAATCCAAAATAATTTTCTTATTTTCCATTGACTCACATTATTTTTGTTCCCATTTTGCTTTGATTAAATTTGTCGTTATTTTTTGGATCACGCTTTTGAATTTTCTAAGGCATTTATCATTTTTAAATAAATAATAACTTTTTTCTGGTTTATTGATTTTTTAACATTTTCCAATATTTCTATGAATTTTCAATTTGGTTTTAAATTAGTCATATTTATTGAAATTTTTGAACTATTTTTTTATTAATTCATAAATTTTTTTGATATTATTTATTTTATTTGCACTTATTCATATTTGTTTCATTAAATGTTTTGTTATTTCTTAAATTAGTCAGGTTTATTGAATTTTTTTCGAAATCTATGTTTTTTCATAGTCCATAACATTTTTGATTTTTTAATATTTTAGAATATTTTATATTTTTCAATTTGGTTCTTCTTCAAAAACGTTCACTTAAAATTTGGTTTCAAATGATTTCATTCAAAAAGCAACCAAAAGACTGAATCAAGAAGTTTCCAAAACTCAATAAAACTTAGTACAAAATGCATAGAATTAAAAAAGAAGATAAACCAAAATATATTTAGAAAATAAGCGATGAGAGAAGAACAAATCTTATAAGACTGAAAACAAGCACTGAATGAAATGTAAAACGAATTGTGATATTTGCAGAATATTAAATATTTTGTATACATGAATAAAGAAGAGTCTCCCAATTTAGCCGAGGGTTTCTTACTATCTACTAATTTTGCCAATACTAACTGTGTTTTGTGTTTCTCTCTCTTTCCTTCGCCCCAATAGTTGCTAATAGTTAATTTTCGAGTTGTGTTTCGAGTTTCGGAGAGTTCCGTGGAGAGAAGGGCATGGCGGCGAGTTCGAAGATAAGGTTCGAAGACGGTTTCGAGGAGGAACCGGCGCAGATTCACCAAAGCGAGGCCGAGGAGGTTTGTTTTATTTTCGAGTTCCCTGATAAGGGAATCGATCGATCGTGTATATAGCAGATGATCTATCTATCAGAAATATCAGGTCCAGGAATGTTTGTCAAAACATTTGAAAACATATTTTGTGATTCAATTTTCTTTCCCCAAAACAAAATTATTTTCCCCAAAGATGTTTAAATAGATAAAAAAAATTGCATTTAGTAACGATGTGTTTCATTGGTCGGTGAGGAGAGGGAAAGAGAAGGAGATCGTGCGTGCACTCACCAGTTCTTGGCGAACTTCTCCAGGCCCGCGTGCTTCCAGTAGACCCGCAGCTCCTCCAGCAGGAAGGACACGGGCATGCCGTGGATGTTGCCCGACATCGAGGTCGAGTGCAGGTTGATGTCCGCGTGCGCGTCGATCCAGACGACCGACAGGTTCGGCGTGTGCTGCAGGTGCCCGGCGATGGAGCCTGGCGGGGCCGACACGCGACGGCGATGGGGAAGAGATGAGAGAACCATGAGATGGAGATGGAGATGGAGAGAGAGAGAGAGGGGGGGGGGAGGAGCTGTTGGACCTACCGAAGCCGATGGCGTGGTCGCCGCCGAGCACCAGGAACTGGTCGTTGTCCTTGAGGATCGTCTGCACGGTCTCGATCAGGGCCTTGTTGCAGCCCATGAAGTCCTCGTAGTTCTTCATGTTCTTGTAGTAGACGGGCCGCGTCAGATCCGGCGTGTACCGCAGGTTGCCGTAGTCGACGATGTCCAAGGTGCCTGGGAAAACTCACGTTGATTGCCACGGATCTTGGGAAATTTATTCGGTCGCTCTGTATTCACCACTGGAGATGTTCCGCAGGATGTCGACGAGGCCGGCGCGGCGCAGCATGTCGGGCGCCTCCTCGACGCCGACCTTCATCTGGCCCTTGTAGAAGGGCACGCCCAGGACGCCCAGCCGGGTCAGCTTCTTCTCGCCCCGGGCGCGCCGCGCCTCCGCGGAGAAGTTGCGGAGCCGCAGCTGGCGCGGCAGGTGGAGGACGCACTTTCTGAACATCTCGCTTTCGATTGGATTCTGGTCCTGCTTCCGACTTTTTGATTTTCTATTTGTCAAAAAGTGACAATAGATCGAACAACAACAAATGAAACAACAGACGAAACAACCGCTGGCTCAGAGAGGAGAGGGAGAGAGAGAGAGAGAGGAGGGAAATTCCTTGCGTTGGACTCTGGACCGATCGCGTTGGTAACACTTTCACTCTTCGCTCGCGAAGTTCGGGGCTCGACTGCGGGCTGGAGCTCGGCTGATAAACGAAGACCTGCGATCGGCGCTCGCGAATCGGCCCGGCCCGGCGCCGACGACGACGACGAGCGCGTCGTGTCGTGTGTCGCTGCCGCTGTTCCTCTCCTGATAAGCCAGCTGATCGATAACCTTTTCCCATCTCCTCTGCAGCCTTCGAACTCTGATTTGTTTTGCTCCGTTCTCGGTTCCGAGGGAGAAATGGGGAAAATTTTCCGTTACTCGCTGAGCCCTACTTTTCCTTAGTTTTGCTGTTTCCCCTTTCCCCGACCATCGTTTACCACTACTAACAAAAACCCCTCCCAAATGATTGAAAGTCCTTCGGACCTCGTCTTGTTTAGTTTCAATTTATTTGCATAATAAATCGGTTATATATAATTTAACAAACAATATAGGTTCTTCTTGTGTTTTACTTGTTTAGTAATATTTAGTTGTTACATTTTCCTTTGTCTCATTAAAATATAAATACTTGTCATTAAATATTATATACTCTCTTATATATTTCATATAATCATTTCTTTCAATAGTTTTATATTTTTTTGAAATTATTTTTTACAACACTTTTGTTCGTCATTAAGAAGTCTTCATCATCGTAGAGTTGCTGACAACGTCCATGTTGTTGTTATTGTAGTTAATGTAGTTGCTGCTGTGTCCGATGCCAGAGCCTGCTATGTATTGGTGATGTTTGGTGAGTTTATAACGATATATGTATGTGTATGTGTGTGTAGTTAATATATGTAAAGTAATAAAATTTGAAATTCTGACTTCATCATGGATTCTTTGGTTTCAGTTCATCGTCGTCATCGTCAGCACGAACGTGATCATGATCATCACTTGGTTCATCACGTGAATTTTATTCATTTTGATTTCGCACAATTCACGTGCTTCATGAGTTGGATCTTATAGCTTATATACATATATATAGTTGTTGTTTCAATTTTTATATATGTTTCAATATTGTTCGTTTTATATGTATTTTTATAATTATTTCTGAATTGCTCTTTTGTCCATTGCGAATGTTCTTTGTTGATCATTCTGAATGTTTTTGGTTTTTGTTCATTCTGAATGATATTTTATGTTCATTGTGAATGTTTTTTTTTTGTTCATTCTGAATGTTTTTTCTTCATTCTGAATGTTTTGTTTTTTGTTCATTTTGAATGATTTTTTTGTGGATTTTTAAGTTTTTTTGAATGTCTTCATTGTGAATACATTTTTCATTGTTAATGTTTTAGTTGGATTGCGTGTGTGTTCTCATATATATATAGTAGTTGTTCTGCGGAATTAGAATCAAGTCGTCTCGAACGAGCTCCCCGGGCCGGGTCAGCCGTTAGTTGGGATGGTAGGACTTGCGGCGCAGCTCGTTGTCCAGCTCGGCCAGCTGCTGCAGGAAGCCGTCGTTCGGCCGGATCTCGCGGCACAGGCGCACCTTGCGTATCGCGTCGGCGGCCGACATCTTGCGGCAGATCATCAGGTAGGCCAGGACGCAGGTCGCCGACCGCGACATGCCCACCAGGCAGTGGACGAGGATTTTACCTGCGGCGGAAGGAGGGGATCGGGTTAGTTGGGGGCCGGTCGGGGACGCGGGCTGGGCTGGGGCCGCCACTCACCGCCGCTGCTGATGGCGTTGTCGATGAACTTGGCGGCCACGTAGAAGTAGCGGGAGATCGCCGTCGTCGGCTGGTCCATCATCGGGAAGCCCATGTACCTGAAATGGGTGTCTTTGTTGTTTCTTCTATTGCGTTTCAAGTTTGTTTCGAAATGCATTGAAAGGATGCAAATGAGCAGGCGAGCCAACAAAGTACGAGATAATTTCGAATAAATCACAATTTTGAATAAACAAAATTTGGAGTAACTTAAATTCGGAATACGAAAATAAAATGTATAAAAAACAAATAAAATTTAAATTTAAAAAACTGAAGAAAAAAATTAAATAATAAAAAATAAAAATTAAGTATAAATAAAAGTTAAATAAAATATTGAAATCGATATAATAAAATATAAAAAGTTTTTCTATCGAAACGAGTAATTTGGAGGATGAAATGGGTGTTTTCGAGAGTTGAAAAAATCATGGAAATGATTTGGGATGGATAAAGTCACAAAGAACCGGCCTCTGCGTCGCCCTGTACGCACCTTACGCTCGGCATGTCGCGGTAGTAGCTGTGCCCCGTGTCCACCTGTCCGAACCGGGAGCCCTCGGCCGTGTTCAGCACGTGTGTGATGCCCATCTGTCGCAGGAACAGCTTGTTCTTGGCGGCAGCCCTGCGCAGGAGGAAGGCGAAAGTTATTCGAGAGCGAGAGAGAAAGAGATTCCCGAGTCGACTCACGCATCGCCGATGTAGATGCCCGGATAGACCTCGTCGCAGTCCACGCCCATGCCGCAGTCGGCTCTCCATCGGCGGGCCGTCGGCGAGCTCGCGAGGACGCCCTGCAGATGGCGACCGGTCGTCTGTTCGTCCATTCGGCTGCTGGTCTGTGGGAGTGAGAGAAGGAGAGAGAGAGCGGAAAGTGAACGGTTAGGCCAGGGTTCCCGCTTCCGAGCATGCAAACGTAGTAGATTTGGGTAGTAGACTAATCTATTATATTTTTTTGGTTAGCAACAACTAGTTTAAAATAGTAGCAGTAATCTACTACTAGTAGTAGTCGACTGAGGGATTCGCCACCCACACACACATGACCGCGCCATCGGCTGGAAGGGGAATGGAAGGTGAGTCGTCGCCAGAGCGTCGGCAACTGGTGGAGAATGCCGAGAGCGAAGGGCACAAGCCGCGACTGTCCTTGGCGAGAGAGAGAGAGAGAGAGAGAGAGCGAAGATCTTCATCCACTACTCGCGCTCTCCCTCGCCTCTCGTGGTTGCCCCGTCCACACCGATGGACCACAGGAATTTCACTTTTATTTGCTTCGAAGAAACAGCTGATTGAAGCAGGGGCGGCAACAACAACAACAATTGATTGCAGCAGCAGCAGCAAAACAACAAAAACATTCGACTGAAGCAGCAACAACAACAAACAAAAAGTGCTAAACATTCGATGCCAAAAATCACTACAAAGAAAACAAAAGCGATGACATAACAACAACAACAACAACAACGACTACTACTACAACGCCATTCAGAGCGAGAAGAAGAGGAAGAGCAGCAGCAGCAGAGACATCAGAGTAGTAGAAGAAGAAGAAGAAGAAGAAGAGACACCAAAGGAATTCGAGGAATTCACTCAATTTGTCGCTGTTTGATGTTGCTGTCACTGTCGCTGATGTTGTCGTTGTTGTTGTTGCCCTTGTTGTTGCTGCCTCCGTCACCAGCTATTTCCGTCTCTGTCTCTGTCGATGCATCGACGGTTGGCCATCGGCCAGGAACGACATCACCATCGTCATCTCAAGGCTACGGCGTGTCGTCATCGGCAACAACAATAACAACAACAATAGCGACACGTACGTAAAGCAACAACAAAGGGCGGAATAGCAAGATGAAACAACAATAACAAGGACCACAGGAACTTTATTGAAAAGTCAAGCAACGTCATCTGCCTCTTCCTCATCTTCTTCTTCTGCCTCCTTCTCCCTCTCTTCATTTTCCACACAAATTCATGTGATTGTACTTGTTGTTGTTGTTTTGAAAAGGCCAAAGAAAAATGTTCCAGGAAATCCTTGGCTTCTCCTCGTTTTTCCTTGTTATTTTAATTAAAAATCCTGCCCACAGGGGGCGCCCAACTTCCGTTACGCTGCATTACGTTGCGTTACATCGCATGGCGGTGTGGTTGTTGTTGTTGTTGTTATTGTTGGGGGGCCTCCAGGTGGGCGAGGGCGAATTTCCAGTGAAATTCGTTAAATGTCAAGTTCTTGCAGATTCGCAAAATTAACAAAACAAAAAATAAAAAATGGAACAATAATTTTACAAAAAATTAAAATTATTTAAACCCAAAATTTAAAAAATATTTAAAATATTTAAATAAAGGTAGATAAAAATTTACATTCTCAAATGTTTTCTGAAAAATTACTACATAATATAAGAAAATAAGAGCAAAATAATTAGAAAAATAATAATTTCAGAAAAATTTGTTCATAGTTCTTAAAACACAAATTAAATTAAAAAAATATATAAAAAAGCAAAAATACATTTTTTTACTTTGGAGCGAGAATTTTCAATGGATCTCGTTAACTTTGACTCGGGCGACTCGATGCAAAAGTTTAAATTCATGCAGCGAACAATTATAATAACAACATGACAAACACGACTGCAACAACAACAAGAACAACAGCAACAGCAACAGCAACAACAACAATGATGCGATGTCATGCAACATTTCGAGACCGAAATGTTTTAATTGCGAGCGCAGTTTTCGACGAGCACGAGCAAATATTTGCATATCCATCCGAACGGCCAACCATCCGACAATCTGTCCGTCCACCAGTCTCTCCATCCATCCATCCATCCTTCGGTCTGTGCATGCCACGTACTGAGCCCGGACATGCGATGTATGTCCGTGGGGCGGACGGACGTTTCGGCTGATTGTTTTGTATTTCGAAAACTAGTTCATCATTGATTTACGCCGTTGTCGTCGCGACGTCGCCGTCGTTGTCGATTTTGTTGTCGACGTTGTTGTTGTTGTTCGGAGGAAAAATCCCATCAGAATTGAGTTTGTTTTTTTTGGTATGCAAATGTTTACAATTATGAAACATGGCACTATCGACAGCCCTTGTGTGGAAAAGCTGCATTATTCACAAGCAACAACACGCAAAAGAAAATGCAAAAATAAAAAAAAACAAAATAAAAAAATACATAAATTAATAGTAATGCAAAGAATTATTAGAGGACTTTTAAAAAAGTACAAAAACTCTGTTAGTTCGACAAATTGTTTTCGTCGATTGCGTGGCTCGAAGTTAATGGCGAATAATTCGGAATTTGAACTAGAATTTTTGCAAACCTTGCTGTATCGGTCGGACAAATTGTATCTGTCGGATACATTGTATCTATCGTTGAGGTACTGAAACGAGGGGAGACCAAGAAGAGAAGGAGAAAAAATCCAAAAGAGAAAATTAAAATCAGAATTTAAATGCTAGATGATTCATTGTTGCTTGGGGCAAAGCACAAACGAACAGAGCTAAAATCAGGCAAACGCAAACCAGGCAAAGATTAGAGAAGTCAAAGCAGCAGCAGAAGCACCAACAACAACAACAACAACAACAACAACAGCGGTGAAATTACAACACTAATAGATAATGCACATAAATAGATTGTTAGATAGAGACAAAAGGACGGACGGACGGACGGACGGCGATAGGTGGACAGACAGTGGGACGAATGAATCGCCAGTCAATATTAGCACAGGAATGCAAATTGGAAACCCACACGCTGGGCGGCGGCGGCGGCGAGAGGGAGAGAGAGGACGACGGAGGGACGACGAGCGACCGACAAAGGGAGTGAGCGAGAGAGGGGAGGCCGTGGGAGGGAGAGAGGGCAGAAATTACCTGCATTCTTCAGCAATTTCAGCTCAAACAACAACCGACAGGCGATTCTAATTAAATCGCATGCAATTTTCTCTCTCCCTCCCTCCCTCCCTTCCTCTCTCTCACACCCTCCCCCTCTCCGTCCCTGTCTCTCCCTCCCGAGGTGCGGCGCGGTTTTCCTCGGATCGAGCTGTACTATATAGATCGGACAGAAAGCTCGGCCGGAGCTTTCGGCGGCGGAAACGATCGAACTTCGATCGTCGAATCGAATTGAGAGAAAATCTCTCTCCCTCTCTCTCTCGCGCTCTGTCGGTGCCTGTCTCTCTTTGAACCCGATACGTCGACCGACCGTGCGCCGCCCCTCGGCCCGCCCACCGACTCCGCCGATAGACTTGACCTTGTTCTCGTAATTTTCTCGGCGAAGCAGAAAATATATAAATAAAAGTTTCTCCTCATTCTAGTTTTCCCCAACACCTCTGCGCTTCTTCTTCTTCTTTTTCTTCTTCTTCGGATAGGTGAGAAATTTTCCTCTCGTGCTCGAATAAACATATATATATATATATATATCGGCTATTGGATGCACGTTGGATTTCGTTTTCATTAGTAATCGTTCTAAAAACGGATCCGAATGGCTTTCAAGCAAATATTTTCATGACTTTTTCTATTTCTACTTATTTTTTTTTTGTTTTGTTGTTGTTTATTTTTTTTATATGTTTTTTTATTGTGTGCCGAGTGTTTTGTTAAGCATTTTCAGCGAAAAGAAAATACATTTTGACGACGTCCCGCGACGGTTCTGAGCACGAGATTTATTAAGGTTATCTATAAATAAATCGATCGCTCTAATATGGGGTCAGTGGGTGGCTTTTAATTAAATTAAATTGTATTTTTCGATCCCGCCTTAAGTCTATGCAAGTGTTAATAAATTAAGATTTCGCTTCACTACATGGATTATTATTAGGTGATCATGACTGCAAACAGAAAGGAGGAAAAACAATGGAAAGAGAAAACTTTGGATAGCTGACCTGATAGTATAACGTGTTGTATCTATCGGCAGTGTCATATCTATCGGACAGATTATATCTATCGGTGTATCTATCAGACATGACATATCTGTCGCAGGACGCCGGGCGCTGCAAAATATCGAAAGTGAGCCAAATTAAATCATAAAAGAGAGCGACAGACAACAACAACATGGGCACAATTAAGAAATCAATCGAATTTGGAACATATTACACATTTATTAAAATATATAAAACAAAATATAAATAACACAAAATTTAGAAGCGGACCAAATCGGGGGAAAAAGATCAAAATTTTGAAAACAAATTTGGAGAACAAAAATTTGTAATTTCAATAAATGCGTTGTATTAAAATTTCAAACAAATTGTTGAAAAATTGGTGGGAAAAAAATTTGGAATAAAAATTGGATAAAAATGGATAAACATTTCGAACCGAAAGACCAACGAAATGGGAGCGAACTCGGCCGTGGGCGAATGCAGTGCCATCAAGAGCGAGAGGGAGAATCGCAGACACGCGATGGAAGATCCTTTAAAGGCAGCTAATTTCATCAAAGCCGCGACGAGTGCCAGCAATTGCTTTTTTTCTCTGTTCCTTTGTTCGTTTTTCGAATTCACTTATTTATTTTATTCCATTATCTGCGAGAAAACGGGACATTATCGATCAATTGCGGGCCGGACGGGGGCCGAGGGGCGACGGACGCCAAGGCCGTCGGTGGGAGTGGCGGAATTTCAAATAATTATGTGACAACGATGGCGATGGCGATGGAGTCGGAATCGTTGGACAGATAGGCAAATATCTGTGTCTTTGTATCTGTTCGTGCCATCCGCGGATCAACGGCCTTGGCGGGTTTTGGCCGCAGCTCCGAGTGCTGGAGGCCCGAATGGCGACGACAAATTGCGGTTGTTGTTGTCATTGATTCGAGCAGCATTCGCCGTTAAATTTCCATTTCACTTAGTTCCGTCATTGTTTCCATTTTACTGTTGTTTTTTGCATTATTTTCCATTTATTTATTTATTCTCTCCTTTTGAAATCATTTGCTCGATTTGATTGAATTGCAGAATCGTTTTTTATAGTGTTTTTTTCTAACTTTTTCATTTTTCTTTTTTTTTCATTTGACTTGATATTAATTAAACTTTTATTTTATTTATTTTTATATAAAGGTTTGATGCTTGTTATCATTTTGCATTCAATTTATTTCTTTTTTTTTCTCTGTATTTCTTTATAACTAATTCAATAAAAAATGCTTCTAGTTAAATGTATGTCTTCATTTGTTTTTTCTATTATTATTTAATTAAAATCATATTAAAAAAAATGAGAAATTAATTTTTGGTGGCTTTATTTTTTTTGTCTTTAATTTTCATCATTTTCCAGTTTATTCATATTTTTCCTATTTTCGTTTTCTATTTTCATAATTTGCGCATTTGAGAATTTCTGCTTCTTCTTCTCTCCAGGGTGCTGATGGAAATGAATGTGTAGCAACCGAAGGCCTCGAGCACTCGCCGCCCATCGACGACATTAACATTGGCCCAATTGGCTAATTATATCAGCGGCCAAGAGCGGAAGCCAGTGTTGGCTGGTGGCCGCAACTGGAGGGGGAGAAGGGGAGTAGACAAACAGTAGGAGAAAAGGAGAGGGCGGCGGAAACCCAGGCGGCGATTGGGAATCCGCAGAAGTAAATCACATTTTAATGACTTTATTTTCGGCGACCGCTGGCCATTAATCACTGTCCACTGTGGAGCGTTTTCGGGCAGAATCCTGAAATATTAATAGGCTTGCAAAGGCTCGCGATTCACGTCGCTTTCCAACACCGCGCGGAAGCCCCAAAGTGCAGACAACTTCAGTCACTCGAAAAAATTTGTGAAAATTATTCCTAAGAAACAAATTTCCCCCCACCATGCAACTGAAAACCACTCTGGCATCTCTTGCATCGGTGAGGTGAGAAAGGACCGGGAGGCCTGGAAGGGACGGATGGTCGATCTGGAGGAGGAGGAGGAGGAGGAGGAGCGAGGGAGGATGTCGAAGTGGAGCAGGTTGAATTTTGCATACGAAGGAAGTGCCCTCGATCTGGCTGCGGTTGTCCCCGATGCCAGCGGACGCCTATCGCGGTGGAGGGAGCGAGATGGCGATGGCGACAGCCAGAAGTCGGAGCTGTGAAGTTGAACTGAATTTAGGTTAGCAGGACATTTGTTCAAGGGCGACGGCGAGGACAGCAACAAAAACGACGACAACAACCACGAGGACGGTGGCAGCGATAAAAACCTCAGCAGCAGCTGCAGCTGCGACGACAATGTGAACCACGACAATGGCAACACTAATAGAAGCAGCAATAACAATCACGGCGACGATGACAACGACAACAACAACAACACATGAGCATCAAGAGGCACCACAAGAGGAGCCAACGGAGCCACCAAAAGGGCAACGAAAGCAAAGAGCAATAACAACAAGAAGAGCAACAACAATAACAACAACAACATTGACAGCAACCTCAACACTTACAATAACAACTACCTAATCGAAAACACAACAACAACAACAACTACATATGACGACAACAACTGCTAGAAGTGGAATTTGCATTTTTTTGCACTGGAAGTCGATGCGATTTGGCGTTGCCACTTGTTCCGCAAGCCCTGGGGGGAATTCCGCCGACCGTTGGGAACTGGGCGCTTGTAAAAGGGAGTGAGAGAGAGAGAAAGAGAGTGAGGGAGACGGCGAGTGCGAGATTGAGATGGAGAGTGAGGCGAGAAAAAACTGATTTCACAAGAGTTAAATTCTCGTTGATATTAATGGAAATAAATTTCACAACAAGGGCAAATGTTTTCCCAGTTCCTCCTCTCCCCCCTTCTTCGCCAACTCTCACCGACTCGCTCTCACTCTCACTCTCGCTCACCTTCTCTCCTTCACTCTTTCGCTCCTTCTCCCTTCAGTCTGTGGCGATTCTGCTTGGGATGAAACCTTAAACCAATTAAAACCGCGCCAGGCTCAGCAGCCGTCGTCCTTGAGTCCTGGAGGTTAAATCTCGCCCTGATGGCGGATCTGAATCTGGCCCGACAACCTTGGCTGCTGGACCCAGGCCGAAACTCGCAGACATCCTTGAGTGGCGCCCTCGTGGCTGGAGGATATTTTTGGGAATTTTTTCGCTGGGTAATTCTATATTGGGGGGAAAATTCGAAATAAGTGCTGGCAACACTGGTGGGTTTTTGTTTATTTTTGAGTGGATGGAGTTGAAAAAAATGAGCCGCAAACACGGCTCAGGACGGAGGCAAACAGAAGGCGCAAACACAACAACAACAACAACGCGACGAGCACCAACACACACACACACCCATACAGAGCTACCTCGGAAGGCTTCGAGTGCCTCCGTGATTATTTCGAGCGCAAACCGAGTTTTTCTCGGAATCCATTTATTTTTGTTTTGCAATTAAATTCCTTCATTTCCTCGACTTTTTTTATTTTTGTTTCGCTCTTTTTTCAGCGCCGACCTACCGCGTATCTCCATGACATTTTGAAGGATGTTTCGTCGTCCTCTCTCGTTCTCTCTCTCCGTCTACTCGCGCTGTCTCTGTCGACGGCTTCGTGGACTTGTTGTAGTTGTTTTTTGTTGTTGTTCAGGACAACAACGTGATACAAAGTCGAAACACAGTATTAAAAATTAAAAATGTTTAATTTTTTTTTTTGATTTCTTCGAATTTTCAAAAACGCGCAATTTGCAAAAAACTGTTTTCTCTTGAAGATTTGAAAAAACAATATTATAAAAAATTATATATATAAAAGATTGTTTGTAAAAAAACGCCGAGGGCGGAATTGAATTTTGTTTATTTTTGAATGAATTTTTATCCAACTGAATTTGCACTGGATTTCGCTGACTCGAGCGGATTCGAATTCGACTCTCTCAGATTCGCGTGACGTTCGGTTGGCGACTGAAACGGCGGCGAAGCTTTCGGAGCCATTGAAGGGTTGTCGGCGACGTATTGCAAAATCGCAATAGCAACAGCAACAACAACCACAAGATATTCTATATTGAAATTGAAGAGTACGAAAAAAAAAAAACAACAATCTGCTCACTCATCAACCGCAACACGTTAAGATATACAAATACAACAAACAAACAACAACAGCAGCAGAAGCGGCGGCAGCGGCGCGATAGAGAAACAGCAGAAACAACAACATCGTCGCCGAGCGAGCGGCATGGGAAAGGCAAAGAAGAGGAAGACGGACGACTCCTGCCCACATGCTTCCTCCTTTCGCGCCGCACGCCTTCGCCCACCACACGACGCCAACGGTAGCCGCCGAGCACGAGCACGAGCACGAACACGAACACGAACAAGCTCTCATTCGCTTTTCTCTCAGTGTTCGCTCTCTGCGAAAGCTTGAGCTCGCTCGCTCCCTGGCTCTCACTCGCCTTGTTCTTCCTTTCTCCGATTGGCTTCAACCGCTTTCAATGGCATTCAAACGACGCAAAATCCCGACCGCCAGCCGCCCACCGCACGAAGCCAAACTAACGGGAGGCTTCCGTGGAAATGATGGGAAGCGTCATTTTATTTGAAGTGTTGTCTTTTATTCGTTTATATTAATATTTTCATACACGGTATTATTATATAAAAATGTGTTATACATTTATTAAATATTATTCATCTATCGTATCAACGTTCTTATAAAACCAATATTTCAGCTAAAATATAATTTCCAATCAAATTTCCAATCAAATATCAAAATCGAAATCAATATTTCTCTCATTCAAAGCTTTCTTCTGTAACTTTTAATTTAAATAAATTATGTATAGATTACAGTAATTACTGAATTGCTCATAAATTGCATAATTATGTACTAATTTTAAAATATATATATATATTCCTTCCGGAATTACTTTTGTAGAAAAAACTGCCACAAAGCACACAAAATGCAGAAAAGCCTTTTTCTAATATAGATTTTTGATTTCTCAGAATGTAAATAATTTTTCTTTTAAATTTAAATTTTAATAAACCCATTCAAAACTTTTAAATTACAACCTCCGGAGAAAGTTCTTTGTTGTTGTTTTTTTTAGACTTTGGAATGTCATTCGAAACGTGGGATTTGCCTTGAGTTGATGTTGGAGTTCAGTCTTAGTTTTGCGAAAATTTCGAAATTTAACCAAAGCAAGTGAAAGTGGATCGAATCGAAATCAAAAACAATAAATCCTTGCGGCGAGATTCTGGTTCCTGCTTGGTTTCTCTGGACAATTTGGTCTGGTCTGGCCCGAGGTTCTCTTGTAGACGGCTTGGATGCAGAGTGGAAGCCTTCGAAACCCTAACTCTACCTAAACCCTAATTTAAACTCCCGGTCCTGGTCACTGAACGGTTTGTGATGCGTTGGTTGCACGTTTTCGCCATCGCTGGCCTCCTTCAATTTCCACTTCACTCTCCCCTCACGCCCCTCGTCCCGCCCCGCTGATCGCAGGTGGCGGGACTAATGCGAGCGCTGGTCCAGCATCACGATCTCCTCGCTGCTGTCGTCGCGGTAGCGCCGGTCGAGGTCGTCCTCGTCGTCGTCGTCGTCCTCGCTGCGGCCGATCAGCTCGTCCTCGTCGTCGTCGAAGTACGGCTGGATGACCATGCCCTCTGTGGGGGAGAGAGAGAGAGAGAGAGAGGGTTATGCGCGATGAAAACAGCGCCTTCTTCTGCTGCTGCTGCTGCACTCACTCTTGATGGGGGAGCGGAAGAGCTCGGTCTCGCCGTCGTCGTCGGCCTCGTCCTCGAAGAGCTCCTTGCCCTTCTGCGGCAGCAGCGAGAAGTTGTAGTAGGGCTTGTCGTTGCCCCGGCGTCGCCGCGCCAGCAGGAACTGCACGCACAGGACGCACACGACCAGCCCCAGGATGATCAGGACGCTGGCGAGGAGGATGAACAGCAGCCGCGGCATGCCCAGCACGTGCTCGTTGGCCTTCAGCCGGAAGACGACGCCGCGCACGGTGGCGCCCGACGCGCCGACGTGGACCAGGCGCGACGTCTCCAGATGGCGCGGCGCCTCCACCCGCAGCGTGAGGTCGCCGGGCGGCACCTGGGCGATGCTGTAGGCGCCCATGCTGTCCGTGTAGTTGCGCAGGTAGCGGCCGCCCTGGGCGCCCACCACCGACACCTTGGCGTGGGCGATCGGGTGGTTCGACACGTCCAGCACGAAGCCCGAGATCGTCGTCGTCGTCGTCGTCGTCGTCGTGGCCGTGCCCAGGGCAGTGGCCGAGCCCAGTGGCTTCACCTCGCTGGTGCCGGTGACGAGCGAGAAGCGGGCGAGGCGGACCGGGCCGAGGCCGGTGACCTGCCCGTGGCCCACGGTGACGCGGCGCACGACGGACTCGTGGCCGGCGCCGCTGATCTCCAGGCCGTACTCGCCCGCGGGCAGGACCAGCTGGAAGCGGGCCGAGTTCTTGGTCACGTTGTAGACCCGCGGGTGCTCGATCAGCCGCACGAAGGCGTCGCGCAGCGGCCGCCCCTGGTCGTCCTGCACCTGGCCCGTGACGCCGGTGTCGATCAGGTGCAGGAAGTTCTTGATCTTGTCGAGGTTCTTGCGCCACACCGCCGCGATCTCCTCGACGGCCGGCATGCGGCAGCACGAGAGCCCCAGGCTGAACATCGGGACGTTGTACAGCTTATAGAAGAGGTTCGTCAGCCGCTCGGTCGAGTCGCGCTGCAGACTGCGGGTCGAGGTCGCCGCGCACTGGAGCGGCGAGAAGCCGAACAGGGTGGTCTCGACGTCGTGGGCCAGCTTCTCCATGATCGGGTCGCCCTTCGGGTAGCTGGCGATCGGATGCCGGGGGGAGGGGAAACAAATTAGTTGATTAGTTAGGCCTCGCGGACTCTTGGACCCACCTGAGTTCGGAGGTGCCGGCCGTGAACGTGAGCATCAGGTCGAAGCGCGTGCTGTCGAGGAACTGGAGCAGCAGGTCGCGGCGCTTCTCGGACTCGGGGCTGAGGATGCGGTCGGCCAGCTCGTTGCCGACCACGGGGTCGCAGACCGAGTTGCTGGGGAGGAAAGCAAAGAACAATTTAAAATCCCCCTCTCTCTCTCTCTCTCTCTCTCTCTCCCTCTCACTGTCAGCGGGCACTCACTTCCGGTTGAACAGGGCGAAGACGGCGTCGAAGTTCTCGGTGATGGGCAGGAAGTAGAGCACGCTGCGCTCGAGCAGCCGCAGGATCTCGGGCTCGCTGATCTTGTAGCCCTCGATGACGTGCCGCGCCAGGTTCATCGTGATCTCGCGGCCCAGCGGCGACGTCGCGTCGAACAGCGAGCTCAGGATCAGGATCTTGAACTTGTTCTCCTCGGGCGCCCCGATCTGGAAGGGAACAGTGAATCGTAATCAGCATCCACCTGGCCACTGGCCCGGACTCGCCCGACTTACGTCCGAGGTGAGCTTGATGGAGTTGTAGTAGTAGCCGAACTCGCTCTCGGCGTAGCCGAAGGTCGCGATCTGCCCGTTGCGCGTCTCGAACTCGGCCAGCTGGCGTCGGAGCTCGGGGTTCGTGTGGTACCGGGTGCGCACCACGTTCTCGATCACCCGGAAGTCGTTGGCCGAGGCCCAGTGCTGGGGGTCGTTGCGCATGAGCGAGAAGTCCAGCCGCATCGAGCCCTTGGCGTCGTCCGCGATCTCGATCTCCTGCATCTGCGGCGTGAATCTGCAAGGGAGAGAGAGAGAGAGAGCGTCCAGAATTGCATGGCATTTCCGTCTGCCTCGCGCTCACCCGTCGGCGGTGATCGTGATGTTGTGGCGGCCAGGCAGCGCCAGCTTCCAGTAGTCGCCGTAGGTGCCGCTGTAGGTCGCGTGCTGGGCGCCGTCGAGCGCGATCCGGGCGCCGGCCACCGTGTGCCCGATGGTGCTGCGCACGAAGCCGTGGACGCCGCGATGCACCTGCTCGACGAACTGCAGCAGGGACTCGCGGTTGTCGGCCCAGTAGCGCGGCAGCTCGGCGGCCAGGGGGAACTTGTCGCAGCCGAGCTCGAGGGTCAGCTCGAGGACGCCGGCGCGCACGTAGTTCCAGTCCTGCATGCCGCCGGTCACGCTGTACCACTGGGCTCCGTTGGTGATGCCGCCCGGGAAGACCTCGTTCTTGAACTGCGGACAGGGGTTGCCCAGGTGCATCGTCGGGTGGGCCTGCGAGAAACTCCAGGGGTCAAGGCATGGGAGGGGGAAATCGAGGGAAGAGAATCGAGGACTCACCTTGGCGTAGACGCCGGCCAGGTGCCGGAAGAGCTCGTTGTCGTCGGTGGGGTTCAGCTTGCGCCCGGCGACGGTGGCCAGCCGGAGGCGCATCAGCGGCTCGGCGAAGTCGTTGGCGTTGTCGTCGTACGGATAGTTGGCCACCAGGGAGCCGCCGTGCAGGTTCGCCGACAGCACGAACGGCAGCGACAGGGTCCAGTTCATGACGGCCGCCACCTCGGGCTCCGTCACCCGGTTCAGCTTGTCCGTGCCGTACTGGTCGGGGAAGTTGCGATTGAGGTCGACGCCGTTCGCGTTGCCCCGGCCCACGGCGCTCGTCCTGTCGCCCTCGACGGCCACCTCGTAGCCGTCGGGGTTCATGCTGTACAGGAAGTGCATGCGGGTGTCGTTGACCAGGGCCGTCACGCGCGCGTCCACCCGATAGCGCTCGCACAGGTACTTGGTGAGCAGCAGGAGCATCTCGCGGCCGACGACCTCGTTGCCGTGCATGTTGGCCACGTACTTGAACTCGGGCACGCCGGGCACGTGGCGGCCGGGCGTCGCGAAGATCTCCATCACCCAGAGGTCGCGCCCCTGGACGCTGCGCCCGATCGAGTAGAGCCGCGTGATGTTCGGGTACGACGCGGCCACGTCGCGCAGGAACCTGTGGGCGAGGGCGACAGGGGTCAGATCGGTCGGGGCAGCCCTGGGACTTTCCACTGGAAGGTCATTCGACGACCCGTCGCAAGGGGAAATTCCCGCGGGAAGGGTGTGGGGAGATCAAGCGTATACTAACTTTTCCATGGCTGTGTAGTTGTGGTGCTCGTACTTGGTCGGGGTCAGGAAGCCGCCGTCGTCGGCGCCGTCGTCCTTCGTCGGCTCGGAGCGCTCGATTTTAACCTTGCGGAAATCGCCTGCAACGGAGACAGAGAGAGAGAGAGAGACAGACATGCGAAGGCACGAACGTAAATCGGATGCTGAATCGGAAGTAACGAGGTAACAACAACAAAGCCGTGCCCGAATTCCCCACGCAGCCCAATCCCAATAAGTTCGAGTCATTGTGACAACATGACAACATGACGATGACAAAAATTATTTTATGCAAGAAGAAATCAAATGAAACCACACACAAGCCGAAAGTAAATACAAATAAAATAAACACAATACTACGATGTGAAAAAGGGGGAAGCAAGAAGCGGAAATTAAAAAAAAAGCTCAATAAACCAACACATGGTGCAAGGCGGACGTGCGGGGTGGGGGAGAGGGTGACAGGTGGGGGGGAGGGGAACCAAATGAGACCCAATGGAGCAGGTGAATGCGAATGAATGCGAATGAATGGAGGATGGAGCCGAGAGTCGCAGAATGAATCGATTTGCGTTCCAAATAAAACTATTTCATTTCTCTTGGGTTTCGATTTATTTTGGCCAAAACACAAATGAATAAATTGAAATCAAAGCCGTGAACGTGCTCCTAAAATTCTCTGCCCATTTCGGTTTCTCAATGTTCTCCAAAAAAAATCTCCAATCATTTTTGGTTTTTTTTTGGGTATTTTTTTTTTTGTATATTTTTATTTCGTAGATATATTCTTATTTAGTTGATATATTTTATTTTGTTGCTATAATCTGCATATCAGAATCTGAGACATTACAATAGATATTCACAACGTTTTTGATTTGTCCACTATCAAGCGAAGTACATTTTTATTCCATAGACACACATACAGACATCCATAAAACTAAATAAATTTCGATAAAATTTTATCTTCTCCATTTCTTTTGGAATTAAAATTTAGAGTAAAATTTTCAAAAATTGTAGTAAAAATTGTGCAATTGATGAATGTTTCCAGCCTTCCAATAAAATGCTGTGATTGGTGTGTGTGTGGGTGTGTGTGTGTGTGGTGCATTTTTCTTTTTTAAATTTCAAGTAGTCTTATTATTTATTTACAATTTAATGGAAAATATAAATTTTTATTTAACCAAGAAATTTCGTAATATGAATAAAATGTGCAATTATCAAAATATGAGCAAAATTTAAAAATGTACAAAAATTTTGGAAAATAACACGTTGGCACTCAAATAAACATTTTTGTAAAGAAATGTTTAATAAAATAAAATTTAGATCATTTTTGTTTTTTTTGTGTTTCTTTGAAACCTTGTTTTTAACTTTTTTAGAGTCTTAAAGATAAACGTATGAGAAAAAGAAAATCCCAAAAAAATTAATTAAATCAAAACCCCGAAACTACACTGAAAAATGAGCTCTTACCATTGGAAAACAAAATAATCCTTGAATCCAAGCAAATAAATAGATATTTATGAAAACCAAACATGAAATGAATGAACACAAGATTTTGTTTTTTATTTACTTTGTGGCTGTGATTTTTTGGTTGCTCTTGTTGTTTCTCGTACACAATAACAATACAGTGATTATATTAATTATTTATTATGTTAATCATATATTCAATATTCATTTATTCACATGTATATGTATATATATATCCATTATGAGATAAATGCAAATTCGGTCTCCCCGCGTGAGTGTGTGCGTGTGTGTGCGCGACAAACAGACACGAGGAGACGTGGAAGGACACGTATTTGCAGGGGAGTGTGGTGGGGGGAGGGGGGGTGTAGTGTGAATGTGTGTGTGTGAGTGAGTGCAGCCCGACAAATAACCAAATACAAAAAACAAGAATGAATACATCAAAAAATAGTCAAAATATATATAGGAAAAATATATTAAAAATATATTTAAAAAAGTGTGCAAAATATTTAACAAAATATTCACAAGTCAGGCTCGCGATTATCCATTATGGGCTTGTGGAATGAGAGAATCTCCGCATGTGTGGGTGAGCGAGAGGGTGAGAGTTGGCGGGTGATTGGGAGGGTGCGTGTGTGCGTGTGTGCGAGCGTGCGTGCGTGGGGAGCGAGAGGTGCTGGGTGCGAGATGCCGATATTTCTCTAATGTATACAAATCACAAGTCATCAACATAAACAATAAGACAACAACAACAAGAAGATATCGTGGCACATTTTCAGACCAGAACCAGAACCAGAACCAGAACCCGAATCCGAATCCGACGATTGCAACTGCGCCTGAGGACCGACGACCCCGAGGCGCCCCAAATAACCAAATAACCAAATAACCGAAATGATCATCTTCGTCACAATCGTCGTCACCACCGACACGAACGAACAACAAGGAATTCAGTGTCTAAAGAAGAAGGGACTGTAAAAACTGCTAATACCATCATAGTTGGCCTCGACCGGCACCAGGGTGAAGTCGAGCCGCAGGGCCTCCGGCTTGTCGTTCTGCACGTGCACCTGCTGCGGGGCGCTCGGCTGGTAGCTGCAGAGGGCAGGGGAGAGAGAGAGAGGATTGTTATTGTTAGGGAGATCGAAGGGGCTCGGGTAGACCTACCCGAAGGCGATGGCCTGGACGTTGTAGATGCCCGGCGTCAGCAGCCGCCAGTACTCGCCGCGCCGCGTCGTCCGGATCGGCTTGTCCTCGAGCCCCGAGACCAGGATGGTGGCGTCGTGGATCGGGTACCCGCTGGCGTCCCGCACCAGGCCCTTCACGCCGATGTGCGCCAGCTTCAGCAGCTCCAGCAGACTGCGCTTGTTGCGCGCCCACTCGGCGGGCAGCGTCGCGGCCGGCGGGAACTTGCAGCAGGAGAGCTCGATGGTCAGCTCGAAGCAGTTGCTGAAGGCGTAGTTGAAGTCCTGCATGCCGCCGTTCAGCTCGTACCAGTTGGCGCCGTTGGTGATGCCGTCGGTGAAGGTGTCGTTGCAGTTGTGGCCCTGCCGCATGACCGGGTGGTTGTCGGCGTACGTGTGGGCCATCAGCTTGAAGACGCGGTCGTCCGGCGTCAGGCTCTCCTCGCAGCACTCGTGGTGGGCGCTGCGGCGAACCGAGAAAGGCGAAAGGGAAACGGAAAGGCAGTCAGACAAGGGACCAGCGATCGGCGACGGACGGACGAGCTCATCGGGAGCAGGAGTGGACGAGATCACGAGATTGCGAGATTGCATCACGACTGTGTGCCTCGTCTCCCTCACGGGATTCCACTCGCTCCACTCGGTCCACCCCCCCTCCCGACGTCTTCTTCCGGCGACTCTTCAGCCGCCTTCGGTCGCCTTCGGTCTTCCGCTCCACTCACATCGAGTTGTCGTATGGGTAGCTGGCGACGATGGCTCCGCCGTGGAAGTTCGCCGACAGCACGAACGGCTTGCTGACGATCCACTCGACCAGCGCCGCGGTCTCCGGCTGGCGGGTCTGCGAGCGCGACTGGATGACGTGTTGGCTTTCCAGGCGATCGGGAAAATCACGATTCAGATCGACGCCGGCGGCGTTGGTGCGACCGACGTAGTTGGTCAGAGACTCGCAGTTTCCTTCCTGAAAGAGACGAAAAACACACACAACCATACAGACGACATGCGTGGTGAGAGTTGGGGGGGTGGGGGTGGTTGAGTGAGCGAGAGTTCGGGGGAATTGGGGGGAGTTCGATTGACGAGAGCCCGGGCTCCAGCGTGGGCGGCCGACGAGACCCGCAATTGGCCACACACGCCGAGGCTCGGCAAGTGCGTCATCAACACCATCGTCTCCACCAAAGTCACCGTCAAAACCACGGCTGGAGCCTGGAATGACTGGAACGCATCAGGTCCACCTTCGGCGCCGGCAAAGGCAACAATTAAGACCAATCGACCAATCAATCGACCGACCGATCGATCGACCGATCGAGCGTTCGTCGAACCATTTCCGAGACTCCGATTCTAAATCGATTCACAATCGAAATGGAAACCGAAACCGAACTCCAAACACCGAAAACCAAAAAAAAAAAAAAACAAATATAAATTCCAAAAACAAAAACTACTCCAAAAGACAACAACTACAACTCCAAAAACGAGACGTGTCCGCGTTGCCACCTGCCATGTTTGAGGCGTGTGTTTCTGGGAGGGATTTTGTTTTTTTTTTTTTTGGATTTTGTTTTTGTCGCTTTTTTGTCGTTTTCGTTGTTGCTTTTCTCTTGATCTCGAATCCGTGAACGAATTATTGTGCAATTGTTGTCGCGTTATTTTTATGGCCATTTAAATTCCGCTCAACCGAACTAAGAAAATTGGCCAAATGTGGTGAAACAACAAGTGAAGACAGGTTGTTGTTGTTGCGGTTGTAGTTGTGGTTGTTGTGTTTGTTGTTGTTGTTGTTGTTTGACTGCTACTGTTAGCGTACGGATGACATTGATGGGTGCTCAATGTGGTAATTGTTGTTGTTGTTGTTGTTGTTGCTGCTGCTGCTGCTGCTGTCGCTCTGTTGCAAAGTCACGTGACACCTTCCCAGCTAATCGATTCCATTTCACGGAATCCAATCCGATTTCGTTTCCATGTGCGCCTTGCACAAAAATAGTTACAAGAGAAAGACAGAAGAGAAAAACTTGCAAGCAAAAGTTTTCCCAACCACCCACGGCTCCAGCAGCCACCTCGGGAGGGATCACGTGACGGCTCCGGAGGCGTCGCGTTTGTCAATCAAACAGGTGGTGCCACGGGCAGGCGGCGCGCGGTGGAAGCCGACATATCAGACTTCTTGCCACACGCACACAGCGGCAGGCGGCCAGACATCGATGCCAACAGAGGGACGGAGGGACAGAGGGACGGCTCTGCAGCTGGGGCCGGGAATGCTGCGCTCCACTCGGCGAATTACACAACAATCGCACACGTTTCCCATTCATTCGCCCTCTCCCTCGCTCGCTCCATCACCCATTCATTCACTCGTTCATCGTTCACTCGGCCCTTGTGCTGTGTTTCCCCGGAATCTCTGAGCAGATCTTGCGAGAAAAATTACCGCAGATGACGAAATCAATTGCGACGGACGGAATCCGAGATCTCCACCTATTGGTGGACACAATATCGGAATTGAACCGACTCCGCCGAAGGACTTCGGCAAGTGGCGGCAACGACGAAGCCCGAAACGAATTCGTATGCGGGGCAGATCCGAATTCGCGAATCGATTAGGCTAACAAGCGATAGATTACGGCCAAAAACGTAGGCAGCGCCAGCGTCGAGACCGATGAATACCAAGTACCAATTACCAAATACCAGGCGTCCACCGACCGCGGCTTCCACCTTGACAAAGGTCTGTATTTGCACAAACATATGTATATGTATAATACATATATATAATAATAATATATATGTGTGTGTAAGAGTAAATATGGTCAGGTGGCGTTGGCCTGTTGGCGGCCTGAATAATTACTTCAATAGACAGAACAGCATGCGTTTGTTGTTGTGATGCCGTGTGGTTGTTGTTATAATGTCGTTCCATCTATTGTTGTTATTATAGTTGTTGTAGTTGTCACTATTGTTGCCACAGAGTAGACCAAGCACAACTGGCACATGCCATCTGTGCGTAGCGCCCTCCCTCTCGCACACGACCGCCCCATCTCCCTCGAACAATTCATTTGCGGACTAAATAAGCGGAGCTTCAGGCGAACACTTCCTATGGGAAACGGTGGAAAACAGCAAGAAGTGGAAACCTATAGTTGAGCGAGGAGAGCGCGGCGAGAAGAAGTGCGAGGGAGAGGAATTGTAAACGTGGAAGTGTTGGATGGGAAGTTGGAGATGGGAAGTGGTAGCGTGGAAGTGGAAGAGCGACAATCGGAGAGACGACGGTCGTTGGAGAGAGGAAGTTGGAGGGCTAGGCAGAGTGAGCGCGAGAGTGGGAGAGGGAAGGAAGGTAATTCCCCGCTGCTCGAGTCTTTGTCGTCGTTTGACATTTGGCCCGCGCTGGAAAATGTGCCAATTAATCCGCTCCGACATTTCGGTCGCCTATTGATTTTCCCCAAAAGTCTCCGAGTGGAGTCAACGGGGCGAACAGAGCAGAGGAGAGGAGAGAGTCGTGGCTGTGTGGGTGGCGAGTCAAGTGGGCGGCCATCCTCTATACATGCCTGTATATATGTGTGTGTGTGCATTAGAGCCACGAAGTGAGTGAAGCCAAGTGATAATTTGAGGGAAAACGAGCATAGGGAATTTTCCTGACGCAAAAACTCGCGGTTTTCCCTGCGTCACAGCGGAAAGTCGAGATAGGGAAACGGGACAGCAGAGAATGAGCGAACGAGGTCGGGAATAATTTCCCGCGAGACTCGTGGCGACTCCTCAGATTTCACGACAGAGGGAAATTTTCCCCTCGAGCTCCCTCGGACACAAAGCACACAAAATTCGTGTATTGATTTCTCTCCACCAAACCTGCAACACTCTTCCCTTCTCTCTGTGAACCTGTGACGACGCAACAGTTGCTTCGACCGCAAGACAACGCGACAAGGACACCGCGATGGAGACTGGTGGCTAATTAGTTACCTTCGAGTGGGCGAAGCCGTCGGGGTTCATCGTCGGCATCAGGTAGATGTCGGTGGAGTTGACCAGGCTCGCGACGTCCAGGCTGGTCTCGTAGTTGAAGAGCAGGTACTGGGCCAGGTAGACGAGCATCTGCCGGCCGACGGTCTCGTCGCCGTGCATGTTGCCCACGTACTTGACGATGGGCGTCAGCAGGTTGCGGTGCCGCATGTTCCGCCCGATCCGCAGCGCGACCAAGTTGCGGCCCTCCAGCGAGCGGCCGATGGTCTCGGCCTTCGCGTTCTCGGGGAAGATCTTCTCGAGCCGGGCGAACATGTCCTCGATCTCCTCCTGCGTGTGGTAGTGCGGCTGCTGCAGGAACGTCTCGTCCTCCTTGATGACGAAGCCCCGGCCCAGCGGGGCGACGGCCAGGCCGAGCAGCACCAGGACGGCCGCCACTTGCCCGAGCGACCGCGACGAAGATTTCATTGAATTTGGCAACATTGTCGCCCTTCTGGGCAACACAGTCGAGGTGGGCGTAGACTGGGCGCTAATTTTAGACCGCGGAGACGATGCTTCTGCCTTGGTCCTGTCGCTTGCACTCGCTCCCTTTCCCTCTCTCTCTCTCTCTGTCTCGGTCTCTTCCGGTGGTTCCTGGAGCTGGATGATTCTTTCCTGGGAACAGTTGCCTCGACACTGATCGCTCAAGCCGAAAGCCAGACGGAGGCTGCCTCCAGTTTCCTCTTCCTCTACTTCTTCTTTAGCGAAGGGCTTCGTTCCTGCTCGTGTGAGACGAGCCGAGTCGAGGCGAGGCGAGGCGAGACGCAGTTGTTCTGGGTGCGCTGCTCGTTATCACTGGGTTGCGAATTGGCGCAGGCCGCGGCTCCCACGACGCTGGCGACTGGCGATGGGGGTGGGGGGATGACGTGCGGACGGCGGGGCGGTCGGATTGGGGACGTGGGTCGTGATGTGAACTGGTCGACGGGTTATTTAAAGATTATGGACTTGATTAGTCGATTTTTGTTTCCCAACTGACGACGCTCGGGCCGACTGTCGAATGCAGCCCAGCCACTGCACGAGCTTCGGCTCGGTTTCGGCTTCGGCTCGCCTCTCGTTCTCGCTCTCTCGCGCTGCAAAGGAGCGCAGCAGCAGCAGCAGCCTCTGGGGGGAGGAAAGAGAGTTGCGTTGCGTTGGGTTCTCCTGCTCTGCTCGATTCTGCTCAGCCTGCGACGACTGCGATCTCCGTCACCGTCTCTGTCACTGCTTCTATCCTCTGTGCCTTTCTCGCGCCTCAATGGTAATCAAACGACTGAACATTGGCTGGGCTTCGTTGTGTGATTTATGTCGCGTTCGATTCTCACTTCGACTCGAATCGCATCGGCTCTCACCGACTCGACTCGGGCTCCGAACTCTGTGAAGGGTGTTCGTGCGACTGGAAGCATTGGGCGCTCAATCGCTCTCTTTCTCTCTCTCTCTCTCTCCCACAAAGCTCCCTGGCTCCGGTGCAGAAATCAGAGAGCGAATGATTCTCTGTTTTCCTGTCCTCTCATTGTCTCTTCCCCCCGGTGTTCCATGGAACACCAGGATTGGTGTCGTGTATTGTGACGTCACGAGTGGGTTTTTTTTGCAAAAGTGATACAATTTTATTGATTTTCTCCCGCTGTTTCTACATTCGACTGACGATGGCTGATTTCGTAGTCAAAGGTGAAATCTTATCATCGGTTTGTTTACACGTATAGGGGAATGATTAAGAGCAGATTTGGTGTATAAAGCATACAATCATTTTAGGCGGATATAGGAAATGCTTGATTAAAATATCACAATTTTTTTTGTATTTCGAAATTGTAAATTTCTTATTGAATCCGTTTTAATATTTTATAATGATTATAACCTTCAATGAAGCTTTAATGAAGAAAAAATTCAAATTCTTATCTAATTCCTATTTTTCTCGTTTATTTTGTTTGCCAATATTTATTCTTCGCGCCATGTGAAAATATATTTGCCGCTAGTGTAAATAAAAAACATTTTCCATAGGTTAAAATGAAGAACAATAACAATACCGAGAACAACAACAACAATAACTACATCAACTTCAAAGCCAAACTCCACTTGAGACAACAACAACAAATTAGCCCACCAGTGTCGTGGAAGTGAAAAGCTTCACCAGAGAGAGAGAGAGAGAGAGAGAGAGAAAGAGTGGAAGAGGAAGCTTTTCGCGGGCCATGCGCATGCTCCAACAATTGAGAGATCGAGAGATATGGGGTGACTGCAGAGACGCGAGGTGCGACGTCATGGAGTTGAACTGGATTAAATGTTGAGGTATGAAAAACAGCACGACTCAATTAAAGCGGGAGAGACAAACAAGCCGAGGGAGAAGTCGAGCGAGCGACGATGTGAGAGAGTCCGACCCGATGATAATAAACAAAGTATGATAAATCACAATAACATTCCTGTAAATGTTTTCAACCTTTAACAACTAAATGTTTATCTTTCACTTGACTCTTGTGGCCACCATTTACTTATGTGCTTATCTTATCGCAGTTTCGGAATGCGATTATTATGAAAATGATCGATTGGCGACAATAATTCATGCTTCTAATCTAGAAACAATTGCGAACCTTTGAGAAACATGTTTTAAATGGGACCGAAAGATCTCGCAACATCGAGTTTCCTGCTTTATCGACGGATTAATTGACCAACATGGTGATTTTTTTTTGATTTTTTTTTTTGCGTCATTTTCTGTTTTTCTAATTTATTGAGATGCAGACAACTTTCGTTTAAGACGTGTTTTCAGGCAACTCCAGTTGCCGGCCGATTTACACACAGATGTCCGTCTGTTTGTCTCTCCATCTGTCCGTCCACCCTCCGCCTGCGTTCCAACCCCTCGTCTATCTGTCTCGGTGTCGTCGATTCTTGTGTTTATCTTGCGACATTTGCGGGTATATTTATCACTTGTTTATCTTGAATTGTTTTCTTTTCATTTCCTTTTCGCTCCGCCAATGCTCGCAACTTCCGCGCCACGCTCTCGCTTGACACTCGTAGGGTCTCCGATTATTTTTAGTCTTTCAGGAACATCCTTTTGTCCTTGCGTGCCTGGAATACGAATAGACAGAGCCAAACAACCGGAAGAAGGGAGGCGGATGGAAGGATGGAAGGAAGGCCGGAAGGAGGAAGGACAAACGAGTCCGCAGGATGCTGTGGGCGTATTACGTCAACGACGACGGCAAGATGTAGTCGTTTCAACAACAACAACAACAACACCGATGAATATGGAATACCATAAAAAACAATTGTAAAGAAAAGAATGCAGTTCAACGAGTGTATTTATAAATTGATCGCCATCCCTTTTCACGGAAATCATAATTATTTATAGCGATGCCCACGGTCCAGATTCGTTCCACTGTTCCTACGTGCCACACGCGCCATAATAACCGCAACAACAACAACAGCAACAACTCGTGCGAAACGCTCCGCCAATGTGGAATGCCGGAGAGTGTGCGAGTGTAACAGAGAGAGACAAATGTTGAAAGAAGGAGAAGAAGAAGGAACGAAGAAAGGTGAATGTAAAAGAGGTAAGAAAAGGGTGTAAAAAGAAATTAATGGACTTTTCAAACAATTGCTTCATCAACGGCTGAATTTCGAGCATGGCTTCTGACGTGGCCAAAATATGTTTTTTTAGTTTTCATGTTTTTGTTACTTGTTTTTTTTTAACACAAAAAATAATTAACTAAAAAAACTATTTCTTATATTTTATTAGTTCATACGAAATATTATATTTTTATAACTTAAAAAAGAGAAAAAAAAAAACATTTTTATCACTTCATTTGAAAGGGTGAACAAAATTACCTTCTTTTGCCGGCTTGGAAAGAGAAAAATCAACAAAAAAACCACTGGAAACCCGAGTATGTCCGAATCGGACCGACGAAGATGACCGAAAGACGAGTGGCGAAAGAAGAAGCAGCTGAAGACGTTGAACTTGAAAACCGACGAAGAAGACTGAAAATTCGTATTTCTCGTTTTTTGTCGTCCGAAACCAATTGTTGGAAAGAGACAGGCGCCGGCTAAAAAGTGCGACCAACTCTGTGTTTACATAGAAACAGCTGATGCCGTGTAAAATATTGAAATTTATTTCCGAGAACACACGCGCCAGCAAACGCGAAGATTATGGAATATCGATGAGTGGCTATGAATCACGTTCAGGTTCTTTCACTTTTGATTTCTTTTCCTCAAGAGTCATTTTTTTCTGTACTTGTTTTAAATTTTTTTACGCCACCCACACCACAAAATTTCTCCCAGAGATTAAAAATGAATTTTGCTTTTTCGTATTCCAACATTGAATTAATTTCGCTGATCATTTCCGAACGGATGCCGGACGAACTGATCTCGTTTCGGACTTTCTCTTTTCCTTTCTCTTCGATATGCATAAGGAGCCGCAAGAAGACGAAGGAGAACGAGGAGAAAACAGAACAGAAAAACTCACCTTTGCCGCGGCGAAGCCATCCGGATTGCAGCTGGGCAGCAGATGGATCTCGGTGCTGTCCAGCAACTGTTGCACCAGCGGGTGCGTCGCGTAGTTGGCGGTCAGGTACTGGGCCAGGAAGAGGATCATCTGGCGGCCCAGCGTCTCGTCGCCGTGGATGTTGGCGGTCAGCTTGATCGGCGGCCGCAGCAGGTCGCCGCCGGCCACGATCGCCCCCAGGGCCAGGACGTGCATCTCGCGGCCCTGGGTCGTCCGGCCCAGCGAGTACTTGCGCGCCAACTGGGGGTACGTGCGCTCCAGCCGCGTGAACAGTTGGCCCACTTCCTCGTTGGACAAGTAGTGCGGGGCGGGCGAGAGGAATGATTCATCCTCGGCGACGGTGCTCGCCGTCGCGTTCGCCGCGGACGTGGTCGCGGCGGATGCAGCGGCGACGAGAGCGAGAAGGACGGTCCAGACGAGTCGGTGCAGCCCCATCGTGAGGGGAGGGGATGGTGGTTACGTGTTCTTCACCAGCACTAACACTCGCACACACACGCGCGCAAACGAGCGGCCGACCGCACTCAAGTACACCCACACAGTCGCGGTCCGGTATAGGTATTTGAGACACTCACAGCGATATTCGTAACTCAATTGCTTTGGATTTCGATAGAATCGGTATTGCGATGATCTCGAGCGTGCGGGTGGGGTGAGGGATTAGAACAGCACTTAACACTAACTATTAGCCAACTTTTGCTGACGTTGAGAATTTCGTTGGGTTCTGCTTTACTGCCTCATTCTCTTAGGCGTGTGGTGGCGGACTTCGCGGAACTTCGCACTAACACTTGACCACGAACGAACTCGTATGGAAATTATCAATTTTATGCACGAATCTCACGGGTTTCTCAAGGAAACCCGGTGGCGAGCAATTAGCACACAATGAAACACGAAGAATTTTAACAAAGTGAAAGAGACTTTCTTAATTTCTTTTCGCTCCTGCTTCTCGGCTCAGCTCGACGACTCGTCCACAACACGACGCGATGCGATGGAGCAATGGAATCGGCGACTGCTGAGACGTCGTCGGGTCGAATCGCTGGTTTGGGTTATTTCGTCTTTGTCTTGGTCGTCTGTTCGTCCGTCTTTGTCAAAAAGCAAGAGAAGAAAAGTTTTTTCGTCCGTCTGTCTTGTTTTCCTCCTTCTACGCTTTGTGTTTTCCTTTGTTATGAATGCTGTTCATCGATTGTAAACAAAAGACGTCAAATTGTATAAGTATGAGAGTGGGGAACTGATCTTTTACAATTATTCAATGTGGTTCCGGAATCGGTCTTGGCTTTTCTAGAAGAATAAATGTATCTGAAGAGTATTTTATTTAATACTAAAGTAATAACCAGCATATTTGAAATAGGTGTTTTTTATCGACTTTTATCTCGTTTTATGCATTAATATGCAATCTATTACATACGTTGACAGTACAGTGCCTTTCGAACTGTAATGTTTTTCACGCCCTCGTCTTGTACAGCCTTTCGCGAATTTCCAATTGAAACAGAAATGTCAAAATGTTCAATGGAAAATTCCCAAAAATTCCCACTTGTCAATTGAAGAAAATTACATTTTCCTTCAGCCATTTTTCGTGCAAGTGCGAAATAAGAGTGATTTTTTAAAGACAACAATATCAATTGATACATATATTTTTTTAACTCAAGCGATCCAACAATTCTATTTAGATGTGTGTTGTGGATAATTTTCGTTCAACACCAGATGCGCACGCCAGAGGAGCAGCGCAAGTGAAATAAAAATTTAGCTGCCTCAACTCGTCTTCAGAAGCACCAGCTCCAACTCCAGCCCCCCACCCACCTCCACATCTACCTCCTTCAGCCCCATCAACGGAACGAACATCAAGAAAAAATATTCCAACGACTAAGCAAATATCAGTTTCGCACCTCTTGGCCTTCGTTCACAAATCGCCAAACACCCTAAGTTCGTCGTAGGCAAAAAAGAATTCGATAATCATGCCACAATCACGCGGAGCAGTCGCCGAAGTGGTGGCCAACACCGCCGGCCCACAGCCACTGGTGAAGATCGGCCACTACCTGCTGGGCGCCACCCTGGGCACAGGCACGTTCGGCAAGGTCAAGATAGGTGAACACCAGATGACTAAACACAAGGTCGCCGTCAAGATTCTCAATCGGCAGAAGATCAAAAGCTTGGACGTCGTTGGTAAGATTCGCCGCGAAATTCAGAACCTGAAGCTTTTTCGTCATCCGCACATCATAAAACTGTACCAGGTGAGTGAAGGATTACCGAAAGTCAATTTATCGATTTTTTATTTATTGTATTCAACATTTCAGGTAATTTCAACGCCATCGGATATTTTTATGATTATGGAATACGTTAGCGGTGGTGAATTGTTTGATTATATCGTAAAACATGGCAAACTGCAAGAGCACGAGGCTCGTCGCTTTTTCCAGCAGATCATCTCCGGTGTTGACTATTGCCACCGTCATATGATTGTCCATCGCGATCTGAAGCCCGAAAATCTTTTGCTCGATCATAATATGCACGTGAAAATTGCCGATTTTGGTTTGTCGAACATGATGCTTGATGGTGAATTTCTACGCACCTCGTGTGGTTCTCCAAATTACGCAGCTCCCGAAGTAATCTCGGGCAAGCTTTATGCCGGTCCTGAGGTCGATATTTGGTCATGTGGTGTCATTTTGTATGCTCTTCTCTGTGGCACCTTGCCATTCGATGATGAAAATGTTCCAACACTATTTCGTAAAATTAAATCTGGAATATTCCCGATTCCGGAGTATTTGAACAAACAAGTGGTGAATCTTGTATGCCAGATGTTACAGGTCGATCCTCTTAAGCGAGCTACAATCGAGGAAATCAAGAAACATGAGTGGTTCCAAAAGGACTTGCCGTCGTATCTGTTTCCATCGACAATTGAACAGGATTCAAATGTCATCGACACATATGCCGTGGCGGAGGTGTGCTCTAAATTTGGTGTAAAGGAGACTGAAGTCCACAATGCTTTACTGAGTGGAGATCCACATGATCAGTTGGCCATTGCTTATCACTTGATCATCGATAACCAACGGTTTGCCGACGAGGCGGCAAAAACGGAAATAACAAATTTCTTCGTGGCTGGTTCACCACCGCCAGTGTCGCACTCACCAAGCGAGCGATCGAGTGACATGGGCGGCAGTGGTTCGAATACACCTGTTGGTAATAGTAGCAATTCATCCAGCTTGCGTCCGCATCCCGAACGCATTGCACCATTGCGCGAACGTCAGTTGGCCATGTCGGTGCAGAGTTCCGGCGGAGCGGCCTTTCCAGAGAAAGCCGCACGTGGTACTCCGGTAAAGCGCGCAAAGTGGCACCTTGGGATTCGTTCGCAAAGCAAGCCCAACGACATTATGCTAGAGGTGTATCGTGCCATGAAAGCTCTGGATTATGAGTGGAAGATCATAAACCCGTATCATGTACGTGTCCGTCGCCAAAATACTTTGAATGGCGTCTACTCAAAGATGTCGCTGCAGCTGTATCAAGTGGATGCAAAGAGTTACTTGCTAGATTTCAAGTCATTAACCAACGAGGAGGTAGAGCAGGGCGACGACGTCATCATGGAGAGCCTTACTCCGCCGCCGTTAAGCTCGGGGGGACAAATGCCCCAACAACCAACTGGGCATCATACCATGGAGTTCTTCGAAATGTGCGCAGCATTAATCATTCAACTGGCTCGTTAAGGGCGGAGTAGAGTCTATTAGACTCCCATTTGAATTGAATAATTCTTGGAGCACGAGCCGGGGCAACATATTTTTTATTTTTATTTTTTTCTATTTTCAGCCACAGAAGAAAACTGTGTATTTGATGGAACATTATAAATATTTCAAATTAAAAACAACAAAACTACCTTTTGTGTTTGCTCCACACATATATATATTATTTTAAGTATTTCCAGTTTTAAATTGTTATTGGCTTTAGATGTACGACTATCGTGAAGATGGTGTTAGGATTTAAGAAATTAACATGTGCTTATCTGCTTTTATAAAAACAATTTTAGATTCTTTATCCAACACCATTATTAGGCTTTTGAAATATTATACAATTGTTTAAAAAAATTTTAATTGTTCAATGACACGTTTGTTTAATCACATATTAAATATAAAAAGAAAGTTTTGTAACTGAGATCAGTATACATTTTTATTAAATTTGATTTGTTATTAGTTGCATTGTGATGTGAAAAAGAATATAAAAATATGTGCAATTTTGAATAAAAATAAATTAATAATACACACTTTAAAATAATGAATATCTTTTACTCAATTCCGAAAACGCATTTTCGACACCTTAAGGATTCGTAAAATGCAATAATCTAGAGAAATTTTTTTGCAAACCCTTATCTATGGTAAACAACTTACACAAATAAAAATTGTCAATATTTCTGGAAATTCCGAAAACGATGGTGGATTTGTGTAAAAAATTAATGTTTGAGCTTCCCTGCAAAATTTCCCCTCCGAACAGCTGTCAACAGTTTTGACAACGACATTAGATCTATTTGCTGCTGCCGCTGTCGAGCGCATTTCTTACCGATTTTCCTATTGAATTGTGAAAAAGAGAGATATTACAATGACTGACTTGGACAAATGGATCGACATCGTTAAGGACTGTAAATACCTGCCTGAAAATGATTTGAAAAAACTCTGTGATATTGTGTGTGAAATTCTTTTGGAGGAATCTAATATTCAGCCAGTCAGCACACCAGTGACGGTGTGTGGCGACATACACGGCCAAGTAAGCATCTGCCCATCAATCTGGGCGCCTGGAGAAAGTCCGAACTACAATTCTACGAAAATAATTTTATAATGGGAATGGATTTGATTATATTTTTCGCTTGTAGTTCTATGACCTGGAGGAGCTCTTTCGCTGCGGTGGCCCCGTTCCAGACACGAATTACATATTTATGGGCGATTTTGTAGATCGCGGTTACTACAGTTTGGAAACGCTAACCCGATTGCTCACTCTGAAGGTAATTTAATCACTAGATACAATTTAATTTAAAAACAATTATTACATGCAGGCAAGATACCCCGACCGCATTACCCTGTTGCGTGGAAATCATGAAACCCGACAAATCACAAAAGTTTATGGCTTCTACGATGAGTGTTTCAGCAAGTACGGTAATGCCAATGCCTGGAAATATTGTTGCAAGGTCTTCGATTTATTAACGATTGCAGCTGTAAGTTTTTAACAAAAAGTAATACAAGCTTGAATGTTAATACTTCTTCGTATAGATTATTGACGAGGAAGTGCTGTGCGTGCACGGTGGTTTAAGCCCTGAGATAATCACTCTCGATCAAATTCGTACGATTGATCGAAATGGTGAAATACCTTATAAGGGTGCCTTCTGTGATTTAGTTTGGTCCGACCCAGAGGACATGGATCTGTGGTAAGAATATACGTTTCAACAGCGGATGTAAAATGTCTGAAATGTCTCTCTACCGCATAGGGGGCAGAGCCCAAGAGGAGCAGGTTGGCTTTTTGGTTCTCTAGTAACCGAGGACTTCATGAACATAAACAATTTGGAACTTATTTGCCGTGCGCATCAATTGGTCAACGAGGGCATTAAATACATGTTCAATGAAAAGTTGGTAACCGTCTGGTCGGCTCCCAATTACTGCTATCGTTGCGGAAATGTAGCCGCAATTTTAAACTTTCAAACAGCCAAAGAGCGTGTGACGAGCATCTTCAATGCTGTGCCCGAAACGGATCGCGTCATACCTCAACAGAATACCACACCATATTTCTTGTAAATTTCACCATTTGGAGTTCAAAACAAAAAGAAACAAGTGGAAAGACGCAGCATAGAATGCAGACTCTTCGTGCCCTTAATATAAACGTACATAATCATACATTTTTATAAGTATAGGTATTTAATGATAATTTCCAAACAGGTTGAAATAGGCTTCCTTGTTACTTCTTTTATGTTTTATTTTTTTCTTTTCCTTTTAAACTTGTCGCAGCTTTTGCACGATTATTTAGTCAATAAACAGCCAATCACAATAATTTTGTATGTAAACATATATATTTTCGTGACAGTATATTTGTTAATTGTATTAAATAAATGCGCATATATAAAAATACTTTGGCGATATAGAAATTTAATTTATGTTTCAAATATTAAATTTTTTCTAAAATGTATAATTTTTTAACGAATCCTCTAAACCATTAGAATTTATGGAAAACATATTGATTATTTTAAATTCGTTTAGTTTAGACTTTGCATAAAGCAAAGCAATACGTTGTCTTTTCAAAACAAAGCAATAAACATATATATATAAATACAGTGCTCCAACTTAAAAACGTAAATGTTAGTAAAAAAAAAGTTCATGACTAATGAAGGAATTATAAAATGTTTATGGTGTAACTTAGACTAAACTGTTGTAAACTTAATAGAAAATTGCTTCGCAATTAGTTATAAGGGATGATAACATGAATATTTCCTCTGTTAAATTGGTCATATGTTGTGGCGTTGCTATTAATGTTGGAGCAAAAACAGTGGCTAAATTATGCTCATTCATCTTATTGGCAGCATAGTGAGAGGCAACTCTGAAATATAATGATGATTTATTAGCTGTGACAATATATAATATAATTAATTTACTTCTTTAAATGTTCCATCATAAACTTCAAGCATTTGTAATGCGCCAACGGTAGCTTTTTTACGGCTTCGTGCATATTTTTAATTTGTTCTGCAGCATTAGAATATCCTAAAAGAAATCATACTTAAATTTGAAACATATAAATTATTAAGAAACTAACTGGTTGCTTGCATAAATCCAGGATAAGCTTGGAATGTAATCAATGGTACCGGGAGCAAACGTAAATATAACTTTAAAGTACCAGCAATAACATTCACATTTCCATATGCCATCTCAGACATATCAGTCTTTTCACCGTCTCGATCTAGGGCTAGTTTTAGAGCTTCGATTTCGTCTGCGAAGCCAGAGACGCGATAAATACCCTCCTGCAACATGCCTCGCGCTTCCACTTCCTCGACACAACGTCGTACAACAAAGGGGATCGAGCATTGATATAGTTGTACCACAGTCGTCAAATCCGTGCCAAAGACTCCGCGTATGCGTTTCAGATCGGGCACACACTTGGCTGGCACAAGTTCGGAGCATTTAACGTGAGCCATGAAACCACATGCCTCACACTTGACACCCTGTGCTGTGAATCCCCACAAGAAGTTTGCACAAAATTCACACCAATTGAGTCCTTTGAACGTGTGCACTTTGAATGTGTGTGATTTTTCGTAAATAACTGGCAAGATATCAACATCATCCGATGCGTTTGGTGACGACGTGGCTGTTGCTGGCAAAGTTGAGGCTTTTCCAGTGCAACCTGCACTATTTTTGTTATTATTTGAGATATTGTTGTTGCAGATAGCATCGATGCTGGAATTCTTACTCTCCGCTGATGCATGGTAGCATTCGGACTTAATCGATTTACGCAATTCATTTGAGAGCGCTCGTAGTTTACGTCGGTTAAGGGTCATATATGGACTTTGCTGATAGCAATTGCGGGTTTGCTGATTGATTTCCTGTATAATGGGCGCTGCATGCAATTGCATATAAAAGTTCACCAACCCATCGGCAACGAGATCGTGTATGGTATCATAATGTTTGGATTGCTCCTGCAGGAAGTATCCTTTCGAGGGTTTATAATATATTTTGAAGTGTTTCGTTTTGTGATTGAATCGTACACTGAGGGTGTAGTAGTCTTGAGCTTTCGGGCTCTTTCGTATCAAGTAAGTACCATCTGGAGTGTCTTGCAACATTTCCTCCGCTTGCAGGTGTCCCACTTCGCCATGATATTCGATGCCGTAGAAACTTGGTGTAAAAGAGAGCTGCTTGGTGCGTTGCAGGGGTTTTGGTGTTGGAGCTTCTAATTGAATTTTGTATACTGCAACATACAATTTCATAAACACACATCGCCATGTGTAAACTCCGACGCATTAATTTACTCACATTCTGGTTTCCAGACCTTTTGTACTGGCGAGCTCGGCTCCGCAGTTAATCGAGACATTTTTATCAAATATATTAAATAACTCAACACAATAATCCCCTATTTTCGTCGCAAACATTCACTTTTCCGTGAGCGGAATCATTATAATTGATAAAAAACACAAACTGCATCAAATCATTTTCAACTTTCTAAGAATATCGTATACAATAGGACAAAAAAAAAAATTATGCATAAATATGACAGCTCTGTCAGGGGACGTTCAGATAGAATTCCTTATCAAAAGGGTTACTTTGGAAACAGTATCGGTTACTTGTTGCAAATGTCATCAGTGACAAGAACATATGTAAAAATTGGTGAAATCTAATTATAATCTGCAAAACAAACCAATGGGAACTGATTTTGATTTTTGACTTGTTTGTTCCGCAGATGAATCATTTAAACAAAAAATATCAAATAGTATACGATTAATATGTTGTCAAATAGTTGTTGGATCGGCACATCGACGGAACGTACCCCGTTTGATTTTTGGCACAACTACATAACAAAACAAATTAGAGCTGAATAATTTTTTTGTGGTTTGCTAAAAAACGTAAAAAATAACAATCTCGTAAACATATATAACTAAATTAAATAAGAAAATAATGTAAAGATTCTGTTGTAAGCTGCGGTGCGTGAAATAAATTCGATAATCGATCAATGTGTAAGTGGAGGCGACTCGCTGTGGAGTAACTCCAGTAACTCCACATTCCAAAAGCGTACACGTTACCAAATAACCCAAAGGAGAGTCATACCACAGCTTTGGGAAAGTGAAAAACCACTGGCGCCACCACAAACCGGGAAGGTCTTGAAACCCCATAGGGATGGCTAGTGATTTCCACCAGAACGCACTTTCAGCCAATTAAAGCAAAAACAACGTGAAAAGAAAAACAAATAACGTACAAACGAAACAAAACAAAACGCAAATCATACAGATAAAAACAGAAAATAATAGCGAGTGCATCCCAATCACATACATCAACATGAACAACAGTTTTTCCAGCATGGACGACACAGAGGCGGGCACCAGCAGCGGTCGTATGGCAAGAAACCTCGCCGAGAAGCATCGACGCGACAAATTGAATGCGAGCATTCATGAACTGTCTACAATGGTGCCCCATGTGGCCGAGTCCACAAGGCGCCTGGACAAGACGGCGGTATTGCGTTTCGCTGCGCATGGTCTTCGGTTGCGCCATGTATTCGGCAAGTCGTCGAAAAAACTAAAAGGCGGGGCTTCCGACAAGGAAGTCAACACCAGACCACTGTTCTCGGAGACACTAATGCAACTGCTGGATAGCTTTTTAATCACACTCACCTGTCACGGTCAAATTGTGGTCATATCGTCAAGTGTTGAACAACTTTTGGGCCATTGTCAGTCTGATTTGTATGGGCAGAACTTGATGCACATCACTCATCCGGAAGATCAGATGTTGCTGAAGCAACAGCTTATACCAAATGATTTAGAACGACTGTTTCGTTTGGTGCAAGAAGATTACTTGGAACGTGACGATCGGCCCTTTCAGTCGGACGAACGTGGTGACGAGGATGTGGAGAATGAAGATGAAGAGATTTATAGGCCCCCCAGCCCTCGAACACTAGCACATCAAGAGTACATTGATCAATGCTTGCGCGAGGACAGACGATGTTTTACCGTGCGACTGGCGCGCGCTGGTACCAGATCAGAGTCTTCTCGGAGCTACGAAATCGTCAAGATTGATGGCTGCTTTCGACGAAGCGACTGCACACCCTCCACTGGAAACTATCCAATAGTTTCGCAGTTAATACGGCGAGCGCGCGGACAACATGTACAACACGATGCCATCGCACAGGCAGCTCTGCACGGCATAAGTGGAAATGATATCGTTCTGGTGGCAATGTGTCGGTTGATTCGACCGCCGAAGGTCATAAACAGAATTCTCGAAACAAATAATTTGGAGTATAGAACGCGTCATCTTATCGATGGCCAAATAATTGAGTGTGATCAACGAATTGGCTTAGTCGCTGGATACATGAAGGACGAAGTATGTTCAACGTTTGTTTTTAAAGTGAAATCCCATTTTAATAATGTGGCATTTTTTTTGCAGGTACGAAACTTAAGTCCATTCTCATTCATACACCAGGATGATGTGCGTTGGGTTATTGTAGCCCTACGACAGATGTACGATTGTAACAGTGACTATGGGGAGAGTTACTACAGGCTACTCTCACGTAATGGTCATTTCATATATCTGCAAACGAGAGGATATTTGGAAATCAACAAAGACACAAACAAGGTGCATTCCTTTGTTTGTGTCAACACTCTGCTCAGTGAGGAGGAAGGAAAACAAAAAGTTCAAGAAATGAAGAACAAATTCTCCGCTATAATTAATACTAAAATACCGTCATCCTCGCTGGTTGACGTTCCCGCGTCACAAAATCCCCAGCAACTGGAAAAAATAGTTCTTTGTCTAATCGAGAACCTACAGAAGCGCCACGAACTGGAGGGTAGTTATATAAGTGCCTCAAATTATGTACAGGTTCGTAACACGAAGACGCCACCATTGACATTGGTGGCGCCGGAGGCTTCGAAGGTGAAGAGTTCCATTTCGAAGTCTGTGAATGCCATCAATGTGACTGCGGCCAAAACACTGTTGGCCTACAATGCTCATAAGAGTCCCAGTGTACACAGTGAGATGTCATTATCGCCGGCCAGCAGTACAGAACAAGACAATAATACAGACGAGTACACAGAAACGACGACGACGGCAAAACAGCCTAATCGTCCCAGCATACTGAAATTGGGTGGATCAAGTTTTAACAACTATACGTCCGCCTCGTCGTCAATCATTGTGTATAACTCCAAAAGTGCCGATGAGAATTCAGCATCGAATCGCACATCGCTTTCGGAGTCGACATCCTCAAATCCAACATCACCGACAAACACAGCAGTTTCGCCCAATTTTCATCCCGCTACACAAATGTTGCAGCAACATATATCAGTGCTGAAGCGTCTGCATGAGTCTGCTTCTACTGCGGCCGCGAAACCAGGGCTTGGCGGTAGTCTGAGCCCCGCAAAGCGTTCGATCAGCGAATCCCAAGAATCCTCAACCACAACAAGCAGCACAGACATCCACAATGTCATCTCGACATCACTCAAAAATATTGACCACACGCTGGACAGCATCTGCAATGAGACGATCGCATTGTGCGATCAACATGCGCCATTCAAACCACACGTGCCACCTGCGATCAATCAGAAGCTGGACGAGATCATCGTCGAGCATCAGAAGCAGAAGGAGATTCTGGTCAACATCAAGAGCGAGTACGACGTGCAGTTGGTGCAGCAGCAGGATATGTTGGAGCCAAGTGTACAGCTAAGTAGGTTCGCGCCTTCGACATCCGCAACACATACAATGTTTGCAACGAATACACTGATTTTAAACAACAATAACAACAACAACAATAACAATCTTAAACTTGGCACGCTAACGGCCACACAGCGCAAGTCAAGATAATTTAATATTTTCTATGTTGCGATTGTATATTCTTATAAATTCGCATTTTTTTTATCTCGGGAAATTGATGAAATCAATGTGAGCGTGTGTGAATGCGGCCGTGAATGCGTAAGTGTGAGTGTAAATGTTTCTGTGGATGGTGTTTTTTTTTTTTTTTTTTTATGTGAGTCTGTGCATGCATCAGTTTGCGTGTATGTTAGTGTGAATGAGTGTTTGTTATGGTTTTATTAATACACTTGTTTTATTATCTGTTTTATTGTTAATAATTATATGTATTTCCTTTTTATTTTGATTTGGTTTTAGATACATAAATATGTATATTAATTGCTATATTACTACGTATTTGTGGTAGTACATGCTATTTGCAAATATGTACAATTACTACAATTTAAATCCCTCAGCATCCTTACCTCACCCTACCTAAACTTACCTTAACTTCGGGCGTCTGCGACACCCTAATATGCATGCAATCAAAACAGCAAACAATAACGCTATCGCGGGCAATCGATCGCTTTTCCGGAACTCTCGTTTACTCTCGTCTCGTACGACCAGAATCCGCGTCACCCCATGGACTGACCTGGGCCTGGTGTGTCCATGCAGTGAGCTTTGGAAAAGCACATATGATATCGATTCGAAAAGAAAAATACAATAATAATAATTTGTAAAAGTATTCGCATTTCCCTATAGGGAAATAAATAATCAACTTGGACAAATGTGTACTTTCTAAAACCTCATTAGTTCAATTTGGAGAAACTTCTAGTTTCCATTGGAACTAGTTTCGTTCTTGTTTTTATATTTGTTCTATGTTTAGTTAAATTTAATGAACATTTCTTCACTTTAGAAGTGGTATCAGTGACATTAGAGAGTTTAACTTAACAACCTTTCGCATATTATTATTTAGTTATAAAAATGCAAAATTAGATTGTTTTTTTTTGTTTTTTTGTAAAATGAACTAAAAAAATTAATGTTTAAATGTTAATTATATTAAAGAAAACTCTTGTGTTTCTAAGGGAAAACTGTAAATGGTGTAATATTATTGTATTGTAATGTAAAGTTACGTAACGTAACGTGAAGTAGGTTATATGTATTAAAGCGTGGATGTATATACTTTTAAGGATATAAGTTGTAATAATGATAGGACAATTCAAGAAATCCTTAAACATAACTGAAAAATTAATAAAGAAATAAAACTTTATTTTATAAATAAAACTATACAACAAGTTTTCTTCATACAATCAACATTTACTTCAGTTTGGTTTCGTCCACCTATGCCATTTAAACAAACTACATTCATTCTAAAATAATCTTTATTTCTTAAGTAGCCAATGAACAACACAATTTTGATAGGTTTTTTCTCTTATTATCTATTCGATTCGTCATACGCCCACATGAAATTCAAATTTTTATAAGTGTCTTCTCTCCTAACTTCGCTCCAGGACTTGACAATAATTTATGGTAAATATTAATTAAGCCTTTCTTTTCAGAAATCTTCTCGTGTCTCTTCGTTTTCATGGATTTTTAAATGTCCTCCATTAACAGTCCATCAAAAATTCCAAGTTTGTTAAGACAAGTCAAGTAGAACGGTTTTTTGTTTGTGTCCATCTTCGTTTTGTCTCGATCATTTGTCATAAAAAACTGAAACTGATTTCGAAAAATATTTATGAGTAGTTGAGGAATCACTGACTTTGTTCTCTTCTCTGCCCGTGTCCTTTAGAACTCCACATAATTTCTGAACCATTTGTGATAATTTTGTACAACGTCGAAACGGAAGCGGTAATCGATGTAAATGAGATGCACAGAGACTCCGAGTGACCGACCATATATGAAATAGTTGAAACGCCCTTTCGCTTCAATACAATTAATATTTGTTATTGATGAGATGAGCTTCCATCTCGCTCTGTCCTCTTCCTCTTCATTGGCTGGACTTGTTGCCATTGCCTAGTTTTTGAATAATAATTTCGCTCTATAAAGAACGCCTAGCAGTTCCATGTCACACACGAATGTTTTCTACAAACAAACAAAAACAAAACAAAAATCACAAATACAAAATTAATGTCTAAATAATGCGATTGTATTTAAGCTTTAAAAATTCAGCATTATTAATTTCTCTAATCTCGATTTGTTGTTGAGCAAGTTGGGTACAACTACAACAATGATGAAACCCCAACAGCAACAGCAATGATAACAACAACAAGTACAGCAGCACCAACAACGAAACGAAAACAAGTAACAACAATAGTAAGAAGAGAGAAAAATTCAAGTTAACTCAAGACAACAAACATTATAATACTTAATAATAAAACGATTGGACGCCTACACGAAATGTATCCTAAATTTAGTGATGTTCGAGAGGTGAGGTTTCTTCCCAACAACAACAACAACAACCACAACCACAACGGCAACAGAATAGTTATTTGTTCTTCTTTGGACACATGTACAGCAGCGCCGAGGCGAGCCCCGATCGAGGCATTTGCAAATCTCGGCGATGGCGCTTCCCAGCCAACCTGCCAACCAGCCAACGTCGCCTTCCGAGAACCCATATAAAAAGCTGTCGCACGTCTCGAGAATCGATCAGTTGTGCCTCGTCCATTGATCGCTCACTCACAGCCGCGATCGATCGGTCGGTTGTTGATCTCTATCTCTGTTTTTCTCTCTCTCTCTCCTTGTGTGTTCACCCAAGTGACGAAAAGTGATTTCCTTTTGAAGAAAAAGTGTGGCTAAGAAAAACTGCAATTGAGGATTTTGTTTGAATAAAATCTGTGCCAAGTTTAGAACATTAGCAATGGTGAGTTCCGGTGAAGCCTGAAGTACTTAAAAAGTACCCAAACCACTGGGGACTTTGGGTTATTTGAATGTGTTGAACAACAAAGCAAATTAAGTAAACAATACGTGACAACGTTTTTCAATGACTTCAAGCGATCTCTTGAAGCTCCGTCAATGGTAAAATCAACAAAGCAAAGTTAAACAGTTTCAAAGCTTCAAAAAAGGCCCAACCAAACGAAAGACTTCAGTCGGAGGATGCTGATTATAGATTAATAGGGTATTGAATCCGGGTATCAAACGGGATGATAAATTGGAAATTTGGAAATGGATTCTGAAAGTAACCTCATTAAAAATACATTACTTTCGTTTGATGGCTTGTCCAAGTTGAGCTCGCACTGATCGGTCTATGCAGTCTATTTTTAGTTCTATCCTTTCGCAGAAACACGTATGCAAATCCGTTCGAAGAAGTCCGCCCACACGCACCCAAGTAGTTTCTGACTTTGTATTAAATTCATATTGAAACCATTGACAAGTCAGAGCCTGACGATCGTGTTTATTAATCGGCCGAGGCGAAACCATTATCACTTTCATTGGCGTGGGCCACCGCCGAAAAGTCGTCTTGAACTTGAACGTGTCGATCCAACTCAAATCGAGTCGACTCGACTTAAACTGAATTGAATTGACTTAATATAATGACAAAGAATGTGTCATCGTGAAATGTTAATAAAAACATGTATTCGATATAGGGTAAATAAATGTCGTATAATCTTTGAAATTTGCATAATGGTATTGCCGAGATGGTAACGATCTCGCTGAAATGAAGATCTTTAAGGTGACACATCTAGCATCTATATATGATTAAATATCACTTGAAATACATAATGTAGTGCCTGAAAACAAAAGTCGGCCAGACGAGAACCATTTTAAGAATCATTGCTTTCATGGAATCACAGGATGCGTCATCGATTGAGTTGGTTATAACTTGTTTTGTTTTAAAATTATTTTTATTAAGAAAATTAAAAAAAAAATTTACAGTTTTGTTAAAGTCATATTTCAATTATACTTCAATTTAAAAAGTTCAAAAAAATTTGAAAACATTTTAAGAAAACTAAAATTTTATTTAGAAATTTTTAATTCTTTATAAAAAAGTATATAGTCGACATCATTACTATTAAAATGTTGCATATTCATATTTTTTGAAAATATTAATTTTTTGAATTTTTTTTTAGTTTTTTTTGTTAATATATTTTCTATTACTATATTTTGTAAATATTTCTTTTCAGTTGCAATTTAGGATTGTTTTCGGCGCTGTCCTCCTGGCTGCCCTCTGCTCGACGGCCTTAGGTAAAAAAATAGAAAAACGTTGCTTGAATTGTTCGTACAATGGCCGCGTTTACTACACGAATTCCGCCGGAAGAACTGTGGAAAGAGTCGTCTATAACGATCATTATACGCATGCGCACTCACGTGGTATTTAAACAACGAATATTCAAATTTTCCAAATTTTCTGTTTCGCACACAATCTCTATGACTTGTTGAATTTCACTTTTGGCACTATAAATTAAAAGAAAAAAACTCTTTCTCACTGTAACCACGACATTTCTTCCCCCTCACCTGGTGAGTGTGTCTGTGTGAGTAACGCCATCGTCACATTCGTTTTCCTCAGAATCTGTGTAAATAACAACAATTCTTCACCGAACAAAAGCAACTCAATTGTTGTGTGCTTTTGAATAAATCTATTCTCTCTGTTGTATATAATACTATCTTCTATCCTCATGGTTATGAAAACTTGTTCAATTTCCTAAAACTTTCAATTTTAAACTAATTAACTATTTTCTCCTCCTCACGACTGTAACTTTCCACTGTAATTAATATGCATTATTAATGGTATCAATTGACTAACCGCCATCCCTCACGAATTCCACGATCAATCCTCGAACAGCTGACACCCACGGCTGCTACGGAAATCCCTGCGGAGTGAATGCCGTGTGTCAGGAGACGGCAGGCGGCCGCCCTGTCTGCTCCTGCCCGCCCGGCCACAGCGGCAACCCGCTGACCCACTGCAACCGCGGCGAGTGCCTGGACAACGTTGACTGCCGCGGCGACCTACAGTGCAGCAACGGACGCTGTGTGAATCCCTGTATCGGTGCCTGCGGCGTTGGAGCCAACTGCGAGGTGAGTTCCCGAGACTTCTCAGGGAACACGATTAACGAGAGACCATTGACCATTTCGATTGCAGCCCAGGAACCACGTCGCCGTCTGCAGTTGTCCCGCGGGCTATGTTGGCGATCCCTTCACCTCGTGCAGGCTGAGCGATCCGGGTGAGTTTATGTAGGGTAGCCTTAGTGTGTACATTGCCGGGCAATTTGAACTTCCCTTCCCGCGATCAGGGGCAAATTAGCCAATGTCGCCTTTGTGAGCATGTAACTCGGTTTCTCATACGCCCTCGTGTTGCCATCTTGTTTGCTTACAACCAGTGCGGTCACCTTGATCTTGGTCGGGGCGAGTGGAGTGGAGTGAATCAAAGCCAAAGCCAATGGCTGGCCAATGTTGGGCGTGTGCTTGCGACAACCACCTACGGCCAGTCGTCGCTGCAGTCATCGGCGCACCGAGTCTTTTATAGGCATGCTAACAAGTGGTAGCACATCTCAAGTCAGCCTAGAATTCCTCTAGATAGAATTCCTGTAGAAAAAGTGCAACGTGTGATTATTACACAAAAACAAAAAATTAAAATTCCAGAGATAAAACGAAAAAACCGAAACTTGCTCACCTTCGGCGAAAATATCGGAACCAAAATTAAATTCCTACTGCGATCGATGCGACCGTGTTTATTGTGATCGCGTTTAAAGTTATTAACGATATTACCAACTGAGGCAGGGGTCGGGCGGCTTACATTGAGTTAACGAATTAATAACAACCACAATAACAATAATTTTACTGGCATTTCGAAAACGTAGGCGTTCGTTTTGTGAATGAACTTCGTCGGCGGTCGACTGACGATCGGTCGTCATCGCCAGCTTTTGACCAGCTCGACAATATCTCGGCTAATATCGCTGTATGTCAGATATGACCAAACGTATATATTTGAATCGCACTTCAGCCAGTGGTGGTTGTTGTAGCCAACTGGATTGACCAATTGAAAATATGGTCGATTTAGTTCCGTGAACATTTCAATTTGTTTTCATTGATTCCGGTGATTTATATGTTGTGAGTGACGAATAACACTCCATTATGCATTCAGCATGGGTGTAAACATAGTGAAGTATTTGAGAATCTAATCTCAGGTATCGTAGGCATGAGTCACGAGCCACAACAACACGATATCATGTTGTATTTGAAATATTCAGTAAACTTTAAGAATTCACAGGCCACTAATTGAAACCTTATCCGTCCGTTCCAGAGGAGCAATGCCACCCGAGTCCCTGCGGAGTGAACACCAAGTGCGAGATCATCAACGGCGTCCCAACCTGCTCGTGCGAACACGGCTATGTGGTAAGTGCCTTAGCGAATTTATTTTATTTATGTTCTTTATGCGCGATTTGTATCAGGGCAATCCCTTGAGCGGCTGCCGACACGAATGCGACCACGACGGCGACTGCTCGTCCCGTGACATGTGCAGCAACTTCAAGTGTGTGCCCGCCTGCGGCCAGTGTGGCATCGGGGCGAATTGCAACAGTGTCGCCAACCACCGGGCCGTCTGCGAGTGCCCCAAGGGCTACATCGGCAGCCCCTACACCGAGTGCCGGCCCGAGTGCTATGGCGACTCCGACTGTCCTGCCGGCAGACCCGCCTGCTTCTACGGCATCTGCAAGAACACCTGTGACGGTGCGTGCGGCGTCGGCGCCGACTGCAACCTGCGCGGCCTGACCCCAGTCTGCAGTTGTCCGCGTGACATGACCGGCGACCCCTTCGTCCGCTGCCGTCCCTTCACGAAAGGTGAGTGTGGTGTGATTTGATTTTCTTTCGATTGAAAATTACTGTTTTTGGTTCTGTGTTTCTCCAGAGGACCTCTGCGAGCCGAATCCGTGCGGCACTAACGCCATCTGCATCCCCGGCCACGACAACACCGGCCGCGAGCGCCCGGTCTGCAACTGCCTGCCCGGCTACACCGGCAACCCGTTGACGCATTGCACGCGCGGCGAGTGCCTGAGCAACAACGAGTGCCCGGACCACAAGGCCTGCATCAACTACCAGTGCGTCAATCCGTGCATCGGCAAGTGCGCCTCGGGTGCCACATGCGAGCCGAAAGCTCATCTGGCCGTCTGCAAGTGCCCACCCGGACAGTCCGGCGATGCGCTTGTCTCATGCCGCCAGAGCCGAACCTATCCAGTGGCCAAGTATCATTGAATGTCGCTCGTGGACGACCCCAGGAATGATCAATAAATACTGCCGCTTTCATGCGATTTTGTTTTTGCTTACAATTTGAAGCATAATTCCCATTAACCAAAAATGCTTAAATTAATTGCGTAATGTCTTATTTTTCTGTTTGTTTTATTTTATGTTGGTTTTTCATTTTCATTTTTTTTTTTAATTTCGCCTTTTGTTTTTGTTTCTTGTCTAAATATTAAAATGTATTATAAAATAAATTATTACTCATTATTTACGCTTTTAATATATTAAATGAAGAAAAAACACACAAACAAACAAAACCCTTATATGTGTCATTGAAACTTCGTCTCTACCCAATAATCTTGATGGTAAACAACCTGTGAATCGAATCGATCGTATCAAGATCGCAACTTTTTTCCTCGAGTGTCACGATAACGACCATAAGAGCCCGAGCCCCCTGGCAACTCATCATCCACCACTGATAAAAGGTTCTTGTGGGCTTTTTGAAACCAAATATATTTGTGTTCTTTACCTTTCTCATTTTATACAAATATATTCCTTGACTCTCTTCTTACTTATATGGTAAAATTTTAAATTATATAGTTTTGAAAAGGTGTTTTACAATTTGTTGTTGGCGTCACAATTGCAAATGAATTAGATTTCAAATGCACAGTTTTATTTGAAAATAATTGATATTCTTAATGAATGACTGAACATTTATGTATTTAAAAACAAAATATTAAACTACTTTAATGTTTTAATATCAAATACTACGTGTGGTTTACACACAAGTACATAATTCTACAAAGAAACGCTATTGTTTTAAAAACATAGAATAATACTTTTAATTGCGAGAAGGAAAACTAGAAGCATCGTATTAATTGGAATTTTCAAAAATAAATATTGCTCTTCTAAGATATGTAAGAGAACCAGCATAAGCACAACACAATATTAAAATGGAAAGATAATCTTTAAAATTGCTATAATAGTTACAAGCTTTTAAAATATCAAAATTTAAACGGAAAATGTATAATATGCCACTAGCACGAAATGTAATTTTAACTAATTGTTTCATTTGCTCTTAATATGTTCATTAAAGCATAAATTAACATGAGGCAATTTGGAAAATTTTAAAATCAAAAATAAATGTTAAAATCATAAACGTTTACAGAACTTAAATTGACCTAAGTATTAATTGGTTGCTTTTTGAAAAAACAATAAAATTTAACATAATCAAAATTACATATTTGGTGGTTAAAATTATTAATAGTACTTTATTTATACCTATATATTTTTTATTTTACTTATTTTATATTCATTTCATATAGACTTTGTTTATTATCATAAGATTTATTGTATTATTTTTATATGCATCTATTTGTATATATGTATGTATGTTCACCTAAAAAATATAAATATGTTTAAACATGGTAAGACTTTATTGTTTAGGTTTTCTTCATTCATTATTTTTTGTGTGGTTTGTATTTGTTCGTCTTTTTTTTAGAATATCTGCATTTTGTTTATAATACACATTCGTAATATTTTTTCTTTTGTTTTATTTTTTCATTGTGTATTGTTTTATTCAATTTTGTTTTGTTGTTTCTGCATCAACAAACACTCCTTAAAAATATGATATCTCAAAACTATTCGACCAAGAAGTGAATTGCGCTATCATCAGCGCTGTCACAAGTCGAATTGGAATTGTTTCAGATGGAAAATCGAGAGAATTAATTACAAAGAACTTTGCTGTGATATTTATGAGTTTTTGTTTGAATTACATTTTCGTGTTAGTTGAGGTGACAAAGCTTATATGTTAAGCGTTATGTTCTCGTCCCTAGAATCAATAAATTACAATGCATGTTAAATTAAAAATAAAAAAAAAACAGCAAATGTTGGCAGCGCTTATGGCTGATCTTCTGGTAGTGTCGTTATGTTGGAATTTTTTGTTTTTTTGCCTTTGTTGTCACTTCATTCTGGTTCCATTGGTTTATTTGTTTATTGTTTTAGTGTGTTTTGTTGGTTATAATGTTCGACTTCTATTCTGAGTAAACGCAGACAACTCTCGCTACAGCGTTCGCATTTCAACTGCAGCATTTACTTTTTCGTTTATTTTTCTGATGCTTAAGATTAATCGTATCCTTTTGCTGTTCGTTTTGTGCATTTCGCAATTTGTGCTGCAGCACTTGTCTCGTTATAGACAGAAACATTTCCTCGACATTTATATTATCTTTGGCGGATGTCTCAAACAATTCAATGTCCATTTGCCTCGCAAAACGCTGAGCGTCCTCGGTGATGACAACCTTACGATCGGGATCGTCATTCTTGTTGCCGACTAAAAGACAATGAACAACAATTTTATTACAAATGCATTATTCATAAATAAAGTATAAATAGATTACCCAATACTTTATTCACTACATCACAATTGTTTTGTATCTCGTCCAGCCACCGACGCACATTGGCGAATGAGTCACCGTTTGTCACATCATACACGATGATCACTCCATGAGTTCCTCTGTAGTAGGTGCTTGTGATTGTACGAAAACGTTCCTGCCCAGCAGTGTCCCAGATCTGGAGCTTAACCCGCAGCCCATCGATGACCACGGTCCGTATCTTGAAGTCAACACCGATGGTGGTGATGTAGCTGCCCGAAAATGTGTCATCGGAGAAGCGGATAAGCAGCGAGGATTTGCCAACACCTGGACAAGTGGATAACAAGTGTAAAAGTTAGAGCGTTCAATAATAAGATTACAAAGAAAAAGAGAGCAAGATAGATGAGTCGGACTGCCCGGAATTCAATTTAAATAACTTTGAATACATTGCCCCCAGAGCTGGTTCAGATTAAGAGATTAATGCCCAGTGGTCTAGAGTTGCCGGCTGTATGGAAACTTTAAGCAAAGACAGCAATCGTGCTGTCATGAAAAAATCAATCAATTAAACAATAAACACATAAAATGAAAATCTCCAACCATTGTAAAATTAAAGTAAATGAAAGGAATGTAAGGAAAAATTCAGATAGAGCATTTTAGTGGTAGGTGGCAACACAGCAATTACAAGTGAAAATAAGTGTTCTTTCGAGCTGCTGAAATTCTCACATGACGACGGACGGAAACGGTTGACTTAATTCGCTTTGTATTAAATTGAGAGATTCGCTTCTAATGCGCGGAACTTGCAACAATTTCCCGACAACTGAACAAGAACAGACTCCATTTATGTCCGTTGACCGTAAGTTGTGAGAATTTGACACAGTTTGGCGTTTTTTCTTGTAATGACAAACATTTCATAGAATGATATATATTTTTTCTGAGGAGTCAAAGTCCTGATTATTTCGATGTCAAGAACTTAAATGTCATATTAATATTTCATATCTACATTTAATTGTATTGAGCCAGCCAATTTGAGAATTGATTCACCTGCATATTAACTATAATTAGATCCCTTCCCACGTCCCCCACTTACCGCTGTCTCCAATGATCAACAATTTGAAAAGATGATCGAAACCACGAGCCATGGGAGTTTTATTTTGTAAAATCGCCGATTGAAATTCTGTGGAAACTTCCTAAGGAACGAATTCGCTATATTTGAGTCTCGTCACGGCACGCGTTAAACCCACTGCTGATAAGTGAATTATTATATCGGTGCTTTGTGCGAGTTCGTTTTATAAAAATTGAAATAAAATAAGTAAAAAACTAAAACTAACAATCAGCGAATTTAGATTTATCAAAAGTGATATGTTTTTGCGGTTGATGCTGGATGTCGGGTCGCGTTGTAGACGGGGCAGGGCGGGGCGCGACGAGGCAACGCCGTGGTTGACCGGTGCTAGTGGGCAGAGCTACTTCGCTGCGGGTCAGTCGGTGTGGCTTGTCGTCACTCAACACTGATGACGTCGCTGTAGCGGGCAGAGTGATACGGGGTGGAGGCGAGAACGATGCAAACGAAATTCTATACAGTAGAATCTAATGTTGGGAACCGCAAAACGATAAACTCGCCACGACAAAGGTCTTGGTGAATAACTCGATTAGTTATGTTACGAAAACTTCGTTGGAGGAAACTATTTTTTATCACTGAGTGTAGTATTTTTGTTGGCCTTTGTAAGCGTCATCTGACAGGTGTAATCGAGTTGTTAAATTTTCTTCATTCACTTAAAAAAAATGTTTTGCACAGAATCACTTTCTTCTCCACCTTCACCTCTCTTTTTCTGGCACACATTCACAAACTTTGTCTATCTCTCTCTCTGTCTGTCCTGCACAGTGCTTAAAATTTCCACTTGAATTCGTCTGCTTCACTGCTGCGTTGCCAGAGTCAATGAAAGGATTTTCTTATGTATTTCACTTCCAATTTCACGCCTACTCGATGTGTTACGTCCCCTGATCAACACTGCATTTGCATTAACATCGTGTCTTTTCAAATTCCGAAGCAATTAAAAACAGAAAAATTATCGCAACTTGACGAGAACGAACATTTTTTTCTTTTCTTTGATTCCCACAACTCCCCTACTTTCAATGACGGATGAGTGATGATTTTAATTTCGAATTTCGTAATTAAAAGGCGAAAATAATTCCGAAACTGTTGAACGAATTTTTTGGCAGTAGAGTGCGAAAAATTGTAATAGATCAATATACATCAATTAATGGTATGAGTTCATGACTGGAGTCTTTCACAATATTAAAGGATTAATTAGAGATATATACATACATAAGATGTAAAAATACAGTAAACTACATAATAATAAAAATATTTATAAAATAACCATATAATCTTTATATATTTCTTTTATTTTAAGAATATCTATTACAAACCATGTAACTGCTTATCTATAACTGTACCAATATCAAGTTTTTATTATATATAAAATATATGAAAATCATAAAATAATTAATCTTGTTCTTTAGATTCCAGTTGATTATCAAGAGCAATATTATTATTATGATATATATTTATCAGCTACAATTTTGTAGTATTCGGTCTCTATTACATTTCCGTGTCAGCTGATTTTTGTTTACAAAACAAAATTGAAGGACATCGGTTTTTAAGAAAGTAATATACTATATGAAATAAATAAATTCGTCGCAGTTTTTTGTTTTCCAATATATTTATTAGCAACGAATCTTTTTCCGATATTAAGACTATTAAAACTACGAAAGTAAGAAAAAAATACAAGGATTTAAAGACAGCTCTGTCTAGCCTCAAAGCGACAACACCTAACGACCAACTACAAAACTACAAATTGTCAACAAACCGATTTTTGTATGTTGTTTCTCTGACATGTAATAAGGAAACTCTCAGCCATCGTTGTTCATCTTGATTTATAATATAGTTTTCCAGTTTCCACATTAAGCGATGGCTGACCTGGATGCTAATGCGGACAGTGTTAATTACCTTATAAACGAGCTGTGCCGCAGTATTGCCCGAGAGCACGGAGTGGAAAATGAAACATCTGTGCCTAAACTGAAGGCGATGTCTTTTGAAATTCTCCTCAAGAAGTCAAGGAGACGCAAGGATGAGATTGTGGGCGATTTCGATCCTCAACGCGCTCTCGACATACAGATATTTGCGGCGAAACTAAATGCAAATGCGAATTCGAGGAAAAGCGCAAAATTCAAAGAATTCGATGAGCATCTGGCGGCCATCGAGAATGACGAGTATTTCACACAGGGTCCTGGGAAGGAAGTTCTACAGTTTCTGCTAGAACTTCAGGGAAATATCAGTGAAGACGTGCAGGTATTTGTTCTTAATATGGTTTTGATTTTAGTAAATATATACAGTATTGTCCGTTTTACTGTAGCTCCAGGAGCGACCATCGAGCTTACTTGTACCCGGACCCTTCACTTTGCACGCCAACTATCTCAACAATCGACACTATCCAGTGAATGCCTGCCAAAGTTTTCACCTTCCCGCGCCGAAATACTTCAAAGGATTGCAGAAAGTGTGCTCCAGCAGTAATCCCTATCTGCCAAAATTTCTGTTCGAAGGCGAGACGAATCAGCTAGCTAAAATAAAGCAGAACTTTGCTGTATCCACGCCTAAGAGTGATATTAGTTTTAGTGAATGTTCCTTCACCGGCATGACCCAGCGATTGTGGGGCAGCTCGATGCGTATAAATGTGCAACCATTCCGATTATTCTCCGATTCTGCGAACATCATGCAGAACTCAACGGTAGTTAGTTTTTCAATCGTTTTTAAAAATATTAATGGTTTTTAATAGTTGCAGAGTAAAAAAGACAGCGACGATTTTAAACCAGATTGTAAAAAAGTGACTCCTGCAGACGAACAGTCGAACGAAAAGCGCTCGTTTTCTTGGAATTGGGAAAATCTTGGCAACTTCGGAATCATTTGCTCCAAACCATTTGCTTCCGATTCTAGCGTCGCTCTCGACCTGCAATGTGTTCACCAGAAGTCAATGGGCCAGAAATTCGAGGCGAAAATTGTAAAACAAGAACAGTTCTTACAAGATTTAAAATATCTAACGGGTAAATTTAAACTATCTATTGAAAAATGAGATTAATCAATGGTCCTTGTCGCGCAGTCGGAATCCAGTCGGACACATTCACACATGATGAATTCATTGTCTTTAGCATGCAGCCTAATATAACTGTCGATGGTGTTCTGCCTTCCACGATTGAGAACTTCATAGCAGACTTTCTGGAATGCGGCACCTGCTACAAACGTATGCAAACCATGATTATGAAGCGTGACTACAAACTGATGTTCGAAGGATTCATGTTCAAAGTAATTAAGGGGGAAATATCAAATATTAATATGATTGTAAAATAATAAGGCATGTTTTAGGCCCTTTGCAGCGCTATCGATGAGTACCTAATTACATTTCGTCAGTTCGTATTCGCACAAGAGGATTTATTTTTGATGAAGTTTTATATGCGGATGAAGAAAATGATGAAACAAATTACGAATTTGTCATTCACATTGGCAATTCATCCAAATGGTTGGTATACTTATATTTGATTCTTCTTGAATTCATCAAACCCTATTTTCAGTCGATGCCAGTGTAAAGCCACCAATGGGTTCTCAGTTCCTCGGTTACTTGTACCGTGAAATAATGCGCCTTACAGAGAAAGACTATATTACTTTATTGGTGTTTATACTCAGGCGATGTTGTCACGTTTACTTCAAGTAAGAGACTTAAGTGTGTTCCTGACATGTCTCTAATCAAGTCCATTTACTTTCCAGGCACATGCAAAAGTGGATTTTCTATGGTCTGCTGGATGATCCTTCAAATGAACTCTTTGTTGGTTTCGTCGATCACTACCGACAACATACAAAGTACTTCTATGATAAAGCCTACTTTATTCGAAAAGAGTCTGTTCCTGGGTTTTTCCAAAATTTCGAGGACCAAATTCTGCAATGCGGCAAATACACAATGCTACTGAAGGCCTACAAGCCCAATGTAAGGTTTTATCAAAACTACACATATTCTCATTAAATTTTTCTATAAAATTCCTTTAGCACCCACTCTTCGATTTGGAGTACCCCTCGATCTCTGTATGCCTGACATTTGACGAAATACGAAAACTCGAATCGGAATGCAGCAAGTACTTTGAACGTGCTCGCGAACTCTGCGGCAAACCGATCACAATTCGCCAGGTGTTCGAGACACGCGAAGAGAATAAACGCAACTTTTATCAAATGGTCAGCCAACGTTCTCGCCAAAACATGGACAAGTGGACTGACGAGCAACATGCTCTGGCAGTAGTTGTAGCCGAGCAGAAAAAGAAACGGCTGGAGGAATTGACCACACAACTGCAGGACGCAAAACAGCGAAAGGTTGCCGAGAGACGTGCCAATGTCGAGTTCGAGTTGAAGTTGCTGAAGGAGGCCGAACAACTGGAGGAACAGCGTTTGCTGCGTCAGAACATCAACTTCAGGAAACGTATCGAATACTATCAGGAAGTGAGTGACATGATGCAATGCGAAGCGGACGAAGAGAATGCCAACCATTCCATGAGGCAATCACTACAAATACCCGAGGGAAATTCACTCAAACCGGCCAAACAACCGCACACACCGGCTAGTACAGTGGGTACGGATTTCGAATCATGCTTCGGTGACGAAGATGCCGCGTCTGAATATGTAGAATGCATATCAGACGACTTCGTGCAGAAGTTTGAGCAAAGTGAGAAGGATTTGCAGGAGATTTGTGCGGAAAATTCGAATAACAACGACGAAAGCCATGAGAGGGCACATCAGGCCGAAGAGAATGCTGCTGTTGTGGGCACCCTCAAGCGCAGTGCCTCCGACTTTCTCAATTCCAACGATTTGCCAGTGCTTGTTATGAGTGTTTTGCAGAAGAATCGCCAGAGAGCCATGTCGAGTACGAACATGGAGCACTGCCTACAGGAGCAAAGAAGGACTGACACTGTGGAAGGACTGAAGGTAGAGACTGGGGACGACGAACCTGTGCCACTGACCGACGCTCAACGTAATAAACTGAAAGTTCTGTCGCACGAGTTCGGCAACCTGCCGGAGACACATACAAAATCGCTTCCAGACATCAATTTGAATTTGCCACCCGAGAGCGAGCTCACCGATCTGCAAAAGAATCGCAACCGTATGATGCAGAATGACCCCTTCATCGAATACAACAAGGATCCACTGGCCAATCGTAAGCACTTGAACCTGAATCTCGACACGGAACGCTCTAGGAACCGGCGTAAAGTTCTAGAAAGTGAGTTTCACATTCTCACCGGGAAGACACCGTCGTCGTCTACCTTGACCGTGGAGCAAGGTACTCCGATGTCGACCACCTCGGATACGCCCATCACAGTGATGAATGACTTTGCTGCAGCGTTGGCGAATGAGAATAAAAGTGATATTGCAAATGGGAACATATCGGGGAAGAAGGAACTTAAAATTGACATTGGAATCGCGCAGCAGACGCACGAGACTCTTGATACAGCTGGAGTTGCGGCCTTATTGGATACTGCTGCCTCTCAGTTGGGTCCGACGCCGGAATGTGCCCTCAACACGGCTGGTATAATGGCCAAACAGCAGGGATTCGACTTCAAAAGCCTGGAAACACACCGGAAGTTGCAACAGGATGCTGCCACTGAGGCTCCTATAAGAAACGACTGTCAGCTGAAGGACGAACATTGGCTTCTGGAGGAGGATCATGGGAAGCCGTACAAACGTTGCATAGAGCTAATCGAAAGCAATTTCATGTGCTCCACCCGAAGTCCTTACATCCGTTTGAATCGAATAGATAAAGCACCGCTGGAGAGCACCAGATCGACGGAGAGCATTCGGAGAAGCATGGACCGGCAGTTGAACTTGAACAGTATGAGCGTGATAACGCTTACGCAATTCCTGCAGAAGTCCATGATCATCCCGATGAACACACACTTCGAGATCGTCAACCAGGAGGTGATGCGCTTGTTTCTGGAAGACCTGCGCGTTATCGACCACTTCCGAAGTCTGCGAAACTACTTCTTCCTCATGGATGGTGAATTCGGATCTATTATCTGTGATGGCATCATTGGCAAACTGGAGGACGGTGCGACCCCAGAGAAGCTACTTAACTATCAGATGCTGCATTCTGTACTGGAAAATGCACTAGGTTCATGTATTTTCGGTATGTTTTGTTTATTAACATTCATCGGAACAAGTTCTCATGATAACGATGTATTTTGTGTCATTTGCAGGAAACGACAAGAACGCCGAAAACCTGTCGTTTATCATCTCAGATGTTCCTGAGAAATTTGATCTCAACTCTCCAGCCGTGCTGGAGAATCTCACACTGAGCTATCGCATCGATTGGCCCCTGAATCTCGTACTGAACCCGGAGACACTCGAGCAGTATGCGAATATATTCAAGTACCTGTTGAAGGTGCGCCGCATCAGTTGGGTCCTGGAGCGCGCCTACCAATTACTCAAAGAGGCTGTGAAGCGACATGGCAAGGCGATCCTCAGGTCGCCGCAGTATCGCCATGTCCAGCAGATTAGGCACAAGTTCTATCACTTTGTGCACGCGCTGCAGAACCACATCACTGCCAATGCGCTGCAGGCGTCGTGGAAGACCTTCAAGGACGACCTACTGCAGGCCAAGTCCATCGAGGACATCTACCGCAAGCACACCACATATGTGAAGCGCATACTCTTCCTCTGCATGCTCAATCGCCGCAGTGTCGAGTTCTACAACACCATCGAGAACATATTCAATATTTCACTGCGATTCTACAAGTAAGTGCTCCAGAAGAAATTACATTCTGATTTTGTTTATTTATTGAACTGCATGGTTTCGTCCCCCGTTGCAGTAATTTGAAAAGCCGGGAATTCAAAATACGCTCCGGTGACGAAAACCACACGCACCCACGCTACGAAAAGCTTGCGGCCGATGAGCTGGAGTTCGACAAGTTCATAAAATATACCATCTATTTGGGCAACAAGATCGTGCGGCACGGCTACCAAGAGGAGATCGGCGAATTCATTAGCCTGATCAACTATAACCAGTATTACACGAAGATGCCGGCGGTGGGCACGAGTGATCCGTAGGTTATACGCGATGTAAGGCACAAATGACATTTACAAAGATTTGCTTGAACTACTAACTAATAGTATTTAGTAACTTGTTAACCGGTATTAAGGCAACATCTGAAGTTATACCTAGCTAACCGAATGAATTTATATTAAATTTTAGCGTTTGCTTTGCTAAATTAAAATTGTTTTTGTATTAATAAAACATAAAGTTATTTATTAAGTTAATTGATTATGTTTCCATGGAGGTGTCGATTGGCTATCGATTGCAAACACAAGTTCGTTTTGGTTTTATTTATAGGTTTCTTTCGTCCCATGTCACATGGATCGCTCATGCTTTTTCCACTTCAAAAAATACAAACTGCATTTTCTAACCTATAACACATCATTTTCAAACATGCAAGAGAAATGCATTTACGCATAAATAGAAAAAAATGAGAAACTGCCTCGCAATAGTGAATTCTATTAAAGATTTGCGTCTAATTTACAGCCTGTTTTGCGCGTATTTGCGAAGCATGAAGTCATCGACATCAAACTAGAATTAAATTTGTGCGCATGCAAAAACACGACAGAACTGAATTTCTAGCAACTATTATATATTATAAAATATGAAATATAAGGCGAATAATATTTGTGGGATAACTGAAAAAACAAGATCATGACGTTGCGACGGTGAAGCCGAACGGAAATGACGATTCGTTGCCCTAAATACATGATATATACAAGATAAAATAAAAAGTATATTTTGAAGACCTTCGTCGAAAATAATGGACTATGCCAAAAACCAACAACAACTTTGCGTTATCACGAAGTTTGTTATTGTTTTGGCGAAATTCAAAACAGCGAATGAGATATGATTAGATTATATGTACTCCCCATCGAAATACGGGAGAAACGGACTCTCTTGTTTATTTTTATTTGTTTATTCTGTTCAACATAGGCGAAAATTATCGCCATGAACTCGTCTGAGACCTGTGTGTTGGCGTAGCGGATTTTTCTGATGAAATAAACGCATGGGCTACAGAAATAATTATTTTGTGAGAATTTGCCGGAAAACAAAAAAATTTCCTGTTCTCTGAATTATAAAACAAAAGCCAATCACTCATTGCTACAATGCCGGGAGATTACTATTAAATTTAAAAAAGAATTAAAATGAGGAAGGAATCTTCTCTTTGTTTCTTTTTTTTTTGGCTTTGCATTTTTATCATACGAAAATGACGCATCGAAAATCTCTTTGGAAAGTTCACAGACAACAAAGAAGTTTTTCAAAATCAACCCCTTCACCAACGCCATTGAGCCGTTGAGGGCTTTGAACTGGATCAAGATTATTTTTTTCTAAAACAGACCTACAGAGTTCCAAACAAATTTCCCTCACAGAAGAAGTAAAACAAGGTAGGAGACGACAGCAGTAGTGTGAAAGAGATGAACTAATGGAGCTGAAAGGAAAATGTCCTCCACAGGGAAAATAAGTCTTAAATGGAGGAGTATCAATTGTGTGTGAAGAGATGGACTATTGGAGTTGGAAATAAATTTTGACTCTACGTTGGTCAATTTTAAACGTATTCAATTAAAAATATATATTAAGCAGTTATCCTATACATATATATACTGCTCGCATATAAAGTAACCTATATGTATCTATTTACAGCACAATTTCGGCCCTGGTGTGGGACACATAGTGCACGAAAATTTCTCCTCTATTTTTATAGAAGAGAAAATGCAGATGTGTTAAAAAAATATAAATAAAAAACTACGCAATCGTTGGCAATAAAGAGTTTTAGTATCGTTTCCCCTTTAACTTTGGACTTTCCTTTATTTCCAATATACGTATTATTTTCTTTCTTCCATGTATTGTTTTCTTTCACTCGTCTTCCAGAACTATAATATATATGTATGTATTTTAAAAGATAAATTAAGAATCTACTATTAATTCGAAGATTAAAAATGATCAATCTACTCATTTCTCTCCCTTCAAAAACACAAAACTGTAAAAAATAATAAATTTGAGTGCAAGAAAATTTCTTGATTGAATTCTGTATTTCTCAGTTTTGATTTTATTTCGTAGTAAATTTGATAATAACATTAAATTGAATAAACAAAAAAGCGAAACAATTAAATAAAACGGTAAATATTCGAAATTGTTAATTTTTGTATTGATTTTCCTATTGTATTTATATACGAGGCCAATATATTATATGCACTTTACATAGCCATAACTTCTTTTTTCTTCTGGAATTGAGGAGAATGGTCGGTTTTATATAAATTACCTCGTCACAACAAAGTTCATAACACCACCAGCTGTTATTCAAACACATGGTATATAAGCAAGTTCTAAGTAAGATGGCTGCACTTACGTATTCCAGTAAGGGGAACTTTCTACACTTGCCATAACATTGGATAGAATTTGCAGTGTTGTTAAACTTCTTTAAAAGAAAATGTCCATTTTTATACTACACGACTTTATCTAAAGTATTTTTTTTCTCATAATAATGCTATGACCATGACTGATATGTGTATGAATTTATGTTATTCTAATTATTTCGAGTTTTTTCTCTCTATACAATAAAACCAAATATAATAATTATACATATTTGTATATCACACAAAGAAAAATATCCCATCGGAATAGCGTTAATAAGCACTAAAACTCTCAGAGGGTAAATGGGGAAAGAGACAGAAAATATTTTACAATGCAATATATAAAATATATGCATAATATACGCACTAAAGATATTGTAGTTAAACAATAATTTAACATTGTAAATTCAACTAAACTTCACATGCATGTTATTAGAAAAAATTATATAAGGCGAATGACTATCTTTTTCAATAGTTAAACATGAAAAACTGTTAAATTTTTGAGAATAATTGATAAGAAATAAATTCGTTGGAAAGAGACAACAGTATATGATTTTACGAAAAGAATTTGTCAGCGTCACACTTTCCAGTGCATTTTCCAAGTATATAAGGAAAATATTCCAATTTCCCCTTTGTGGACGCACGGCTATAAATTGAGCTTGTAGCTGCAAATCGCTTCATTAATTTTCAGACAACTGTGGACAGCGTACTTTGAGAAGCAAACCTCCGAATTGATAGTAATCGATTAAAATAAAAAACTTAGTGAACTGTGAAATATTTCAGAAATTGAAAAAGGGCGAACATATTGAGTATTGTGTGAAGAATCGAACAATTTCAAATTACAATCGTGTTCTCTGTGTAAAAACAGGTCAAGGTGAGATGTAGTAAAAACTCTAGGTTGGAATAAATTTAAATAATTTTTAAATTTACCAAAAATATTGAAAAGTGTTTAATATTAGAATTTTGAAATTATGAAGAATCCATGTTTATCCTCTGAAATTGCGGTGAAAAATAAGAATTTATAAGATTTTTCGTTCATTGTGAAATTCAAGATGGCGTCAATGATGAAAACTGAAAATCATTGCTACCGACGATGCAATCTAATTTTTTTTCAAATAATCTAATTGCCAACCATACGATAAACTGCATACACAATTTTCGGTTGAAATGAAGAAATAATTATATATATAATTATAATTATATATATATATTTTTTTATATTTTATGTTGTGCAATATGACTCATTGTTTAATTTTTCATGTGATTCACTTCCTCGTTATTGAAGTTTCTGGAAAAGTACATTTCCAAATACGTAACTGTAACGCATTTGCAATTAAAGTATATCGCACGAAAGTGGCTTTTATATTATTTACTTAATTTCGTATGCAGATTTGAATATAACCATTCGATTTCTTTTTATTTACAGAATCTTTAAAAAATGCAGATCTTCGTGAAGACTTTGACTGGCAAGACCATCACTTTGGAGGTAGAACCCTCTGATACCATTGAGAATGTAAAGGCTAAAATCCAGGACAAGGAGGGCATTCCTCCAGATCAGCAGCGTTTGATCTTTGCTGGAAAGCAACTGGAGGATGGACGCACCTTGTCCGACTACAACATCCAAAAGGAGTCAACTCTTCATTTGGTTCTTCGTCTACGTGGTGGCATGCAGATCTTTGTCAAAACATTGACTGGCAAAACCATCACTTTGGAGGTTGAGCCTTCCGACACTATTGAAAATGTAAAAGCTAAAATTCAAGACAAGGAAGGAATCCCACCAGATCAACAGCGTTTGATCTTTGCCGGAAAACAGCTTGAAGACGGGCGCACATTGTCTGATTATAACATTCAAAAAGAATCTACATTGCATTTGGTACTTCGTCTAAGAGGTGGCATGCAAATATTTGTTAAAACCCTGACTGGTAAAACTATTACATTGGAAGTTGAACCTTCGGATACAATTGAAAACGTTAAAGCTAAAATCCAAGACAAAGAAGGTATTCCCCCAGATCAGCAGCGTTTAATCTTCGCTGGCAAGCAGTTGGAAGACGGACGTACTCTGTCCGATTACAACATCCAGAAGGAGTCTACCCTTCACTTGGTCCTGCGTCTGCGTGGTGGTATGCAGATCTTCGTCAAGACACTTACAGGAAAGACCATTACTCTGGAAGTTGAACCTTCCGATACTATCGAAAATGTGAAAGCCAAGATCCAGGACAAGGAAGGTATTCCACCAGATCAGCAGCGATTGATCTTCGCTGGCAAGCAGTTGGAAGACGGACGTACTCTGTCCGATTATAACATCCAGAAGGAGTCTACCCTTCACTTGGTGTTGCGTCTGCGTGGTGGTATGCAGATCTTCGTGAAGACACTCACTGGTAAAACCATCACCTTGGAAGTGGAGCCATCCGACACCATTGAGAACGTGAAAGCCAAGATCCAGGACAAGGAAGGTATTCCCCCAGATCAGCAGCGATTGATCTTCGCTGGCAAGCAGTTGGAAGACGGACGTACTCTGTCCGATTACAACATCCAGAAGGAGTCTACCCTTCACTTGGTGTTGCGTCTGCGTGGTGGTATGCAGATCTTCGTGAAGACACTCACTGGTAAAACCATCACCTTGGAAGTGGAGCCATCCGACACCATTGAGAACGTGAAAGCCAAGATCCAGGACAAGGAAGGTATTCCCCCAGATCAGCAGCGATTGATCTTCGCTGGCAAGCAGTTGGAAGACGGACGTACTCTGTCCGATTACAACATCCAGAAGGAGTCTACCCTTCACTTGGTGTTGCGTCTGCGTGGTGGTATGCAGATCTTCGTGAAGACACTCACTGGTAAAACCATCACCTTGGAAGTGGAGCCATCCGACACCATTGAGAACGTGAAAGCCAAGATCCAGGACAAGGAAGGTATTCCCCCAGATCAGCAGCGATTGATCTTCGCTGGCAAGCAGTTGGAAGACGGACGTACTCTGTCCGATTACAACATCCAGAAGGAGTCTACCCTTCACTTGGTGTTGCGTCTGCGTGGTGGTATGCAGATCTTCGTTAAGACACTCACTGGTAAAACCATCACCTTGGAAGTGGAGCCATCCGACACCATTGAGAACGTGAAAGCCAAGATCCAGGACAAGGAAGGTATTCCCCCAGATCAGCAGCGATTGATCTTCGCTGGCAAGCAGTTGGAAGACGGACGTACTCTGTCCGATTACAACATCCAGAAGGAGTCTACCCTTCACTTGGTGTTGCGTCTGCGTGGTGGTATGCAGATCTTCGTGAAGACACTCACTGGTAAAACCATCACCTTGGAAGTGGAGCCATCCGACACCATTGAGAACGTGAAAGCCAAGATCCAGGACAAGGAAGGTATTCCCCCAGATCAGCAGCGATTGATCTTCGCTGGCAAGCAGTTGGAAGACGGACGTACTCTGTCCGATTATAACATCCAGAAGGAGTCTACCCTTCACTTGGTGTTGCGTCTGCGTGGTGGTATGCAGATCTTCGTGAAGACACTCACTGGTAAAACCATCACCTTGGAAGTGGAGCCATCCGACACCATTGAGAACGTGAAAGCCAAGATCCAGGACAAGGAAGGTATTCCCCCAGATCAGCAGCGATTGATCTTCGCTGGCAAGCAGTTGGAAGACGGACGTACTCTGTCCGACTACAACATCCAGAAAGAGTCTACTCTTCATTTGGTTCTTCGTCTACGTGGTGGCATGCAGATCTTCGTCAAGACACTTACAGGAAAGACCATTACTCTGGAAGTTGAACCTTCCGATACTATCGAAAATGTGAAAGCCAAGATCCAGGACAAGGAAGGTATTCCACCAGATCAGCAGCGATTGATCTTCGCAGGCAAGCAGTTGGAAGACGGACGTACTCTGTCCGACTACAACATCCAGAAAGAGTCTACCCTTCACTTGGTCCTGCGTCTGCGTGGTGGTATGCAGATCTTTGTTAAAACCTTAACGGGGAAAACCATCACTCTGGAAGTTGAACCTTCCGATACTATCGAAAATGTGAAAGCCAAAATCCAGGACAAGGAAGGTATTCCACCAGATCAGCAGCGTTTGATCTTCGCTGGCAAGCAGTTGGAAGACGGACGGACTCTGTCCGACTACAACATCCAGAAGGAATCAACTCTCCACTTGGTGTTACGTCTTCGCGGAGGCGCATTCTAAATCTAGGATTATAAAATTCAAAATTAAATAGTATTGAATGTATCTCGTTTTATTCTTTTATTTTGTATTTAATGCTTTTATGAGTTCCGATTGAAATTGCAATATTCCATTTTTGTTCAAAAAATAAATAGAAATTTCTGATGCAATTACAACCAAGTCGTATTAGTTATTATGGTGATTGTATTAAGGGGTAAGTTGTCTGTGAGTGGTTGGTTTATTACTGACGGGTCTTGATTATGTATTTAATTTATTTTACTGGGTATAAGAAGCGAGTTAGTGAATTGTGTGTATTTGCAAACATCCAGGAATGGTAGGACTTGTTAATTGTGGCATATAATGTCTACCAATTCCTATGTGAATTATTAATTTGGTAATGTAATTGTGTTTTTGTTTTAATTTTACCAAAATTTTACAAAAAAAAATGCATCCCTGAATTCAATACCATCAAACACAGCTAAAAAGCTTTTTTGTATGAACCAGAGCTTTTAAGAGTTAATGGAACAGCTGCAGACTCAGCCAAAAGCCTTTTTCATTTTGGAATAGGAGGTGTCATTGCACTGCCGTTTGTCGACCACCTCTTGTTTTCGGAATAATACTTTGAAAAATTTGTAAAAGAAATACAACATAATAAACAATGGCCCCCCCATCAGAAATCACACTGGAAATGGTGAAACAGCACAACAAACCTAATGACCTGTGGGTGGTCATCGACGATAAAGTCTACAATTTGACCAAGTTTCGCAGTGAGGTGTGTATAATGACGGAAAGTATATGTTAGAACGGGTTTTATATAATAAATACATTCGATCTCAGCATCCTGGAGGCGAGGAAACTTTAGACGAAGTCGCTGGTCGCGATGGAACCAAGGAATTCATCGAAGTTGGACACAGCAACGAGGCAAAGTGAGTGAGACACCGAAATACTATTACAAATATTTGCCAGTACATAAGGTTGAAATGATTTCCAAATTTCTTTAAAACAGAGAAATAATGAAGAAGTTCTACGTGGGCGATTTGGCTGCCAGCGATCGGAAGAGCAAAGTTCCCGTGAGGTAAGTCTGGGTTGAAAAATCTTACACATGATTATTCAACTTTCTTTTTTCTGCGATTGCTTGTTATCGATACTGTACTAAGGCTTTAATTATTTTAATGGAATCACTAAAAGTTCTCCTTTCCTTCCCCTTTCAAAGTCCTAAGCATAAACATTGCGTTTCATGCCAATTATATATTGCATAGGCCGGTTGGGGAAAACCTCCATTGTTTGTTAGGTTTCGTCATCGCAATTGAATCACTTATAACGAAAAGCAGGCAGTTGCTTTAATTAGAAACTTGTTCGTTGTTTTGTTTTTGTCTGCGTTTCCATAAACGTTTTCTCCTTGTGCATTAATGTCTGTGGCGTAAGCATTTGGTAGACTGAAGGTTTCTGGTGCATGTGGAATAAAATATTGCGTTTAAAGTCTTTGTTATATCCCTTGTTATCTCTATATAGTCGAAAACTCTACTTAAGATTTAGTAAGTTTACTTGGTGATAAGAAAGTGTAGTGAAACTCTTTTTGTAAATTTTCATGTAAGACTTTATTAAGTAATCTAATTTAAAATTAAATTGTATATATTTATTTTCTAAATTAAATATTTTTTAGCTTCAAATACTTTTCTAATAAAAAAGTCAAATTCTGCAAAACCTAAAAGATAAGTAGTAAGTTTTGCAAATAATAATCAGTAATTTGTATATTTATTGCAAAGGAAGCACAGAGATACTTCATTTCCTTCAAAGAATAAAAATAAGTTATATCCGTTTATTGTTTTTTCTTTATGCTTTTGTTATATTTTTTATTTTCTTAATTTTACTAACTACTCCACAGATCACATAAAAAACAATGTTGCGTAGTGAATTAGTTAACGCTGGCCTTCGTTGCACGTCTAATCCATAGTTTGGACCTATCCTATTTATGTGCTATTCTATCCTTGCTTTCTTTGGTTTTGGTTTGCTTTTAGATGTTATTGTTACTTAGTGTTAAATTTACACAGTTGATAAAATATTTCAGAGATTTATTGTTTTGTTTTGAATATCTACAGGGAGATTGGAATTGCGGTTGGCGCCGTGGTTCTTGGCATCGCTACTGTATTTCTAATTAAATACTTAACTAGCAAACATTGATAATACTCAATTATACCCAACATGTGAAAGTAATGGAAACATAAAATGCTTAATGTGTAAAATCATTCCCACAGCGATCAAGAACTATCGAAAATTTTACAATAATTGTAAATTAAGTTTTTTTTTTTTTTAACTGATCAACAAAAAGCCAATAATGTTAATGTAATAAATTCGTTTTATTTTCAAAAACCGAATAAATTTTTTTAAATTTTACTATTTTTACGATAGATTTAGTTGTTTCCCAATTCTTTTTGTTTTTAACTCTATGCATTTCCTTAATTATATGAACCTAACACCTCCCAAAGTATATATGACTATTGATGTTTCACCAAATTACTCCTCAACTTATTCTTTAAAGGCCTCGTTTAGTGCACTAAGATTACGATCATTAACATGGCCTTGTAGTTCGCTACGTCCCATAAGAGAAATCACCATTTTCAATGTGCTCCAGATTGATTCGGACATCTGCTGCTGGCCTCTGGCCACGCCTGCTCCTTCGGGTAAATCACGGAATGCTGAGGAGTTGGCCTGCATGTTAAGAGCTGTCAGTAAATGCTCGGCAGCCTCTTTGTATGCCTTTAGATTCATACAACACACACCAACATTGTAGCGAACTCGAATAAATCCGGGCTCAAGAGCTAGGGCCTCTTGATACGCCTCGACAGCCTCCACAGATCGTGAGCCGTTGGCCAAACTGGCGCCGAGGCGATTCCACACTTTTGCATTCTGCGGATCAACGTGGAGAGCAGCGCGGAAGCAATCAACTGCTTTGTCATATTCTGATGATAAGTTGTAGAGGACACCTAGGGCTTCCTGGATGTTGGGATCAACGTCTTGTGGATTTTCACGAGCTGCAGTCAGGAAGTAATTTTGCACTTCAGACAATTTGTTGCCATGAATCAAGGAACTAGCTATTGAGCCCGCTTCTGTTTGGATGTTCGTGTCGCTCTTCGCAACAATATGTTTGTATTTTGGATGAACATTCAGCCAATTGACAAGCATTTGCAGGGCATGACTTTGAAGACTCTCGTTCGTGTAGCATACCGCAAGTGCCATTAGAACACGTAAGTTATCAGGTTTTAGATCAAGAGAATGTTTAAGTGCCGCAATACTTTGTGGATCCATTTCGTTTTCGGCCTGTGAAATGCCAAGCAGTTCCCAGGCTTCAGCATTTTCAGGATCTTTTTTCGCGGCCACTTCAAAGCAAAGCACTGCGCTTGGAATGTCGCCGAGTGCTAGATATTCCTTTCCTTTTTCCAAAGCATTACTTAATTCAGACATGGGATTTTCTTCGGCGAATGTATATTCTTTGTAAGGTTCGTAACTCTCACTGAACTCCGAGAGCCACGGATGCTCAGTATCTTCGGAGAGTTTTTGCCATTCATCCTGTAAACGTTGCCAGAACTTCTCATTATAATTGGAGGTGGTTTGATCGCTTTCTTCTTTGCTCGTCTGATAGTCGTTGATCCAATCCTCCATTGACTCTCCCTGAAGAGCCTAAAAGAATATATTTCCGTGGGGTATACGAAGATTTAGATTACTTGATGACACTTACATCAGATAGTTGATTTTCTGTAGCTATCTTCCCAGAGTTCTCGAAGAACTGTTCTGTGAGTGCTGGAGGCCGATATGGGGGGCATATGGCAAGGTATGGTGCTGGTGCAGGAAAACGTTGCATTGGGTTCATGAAAGGCGAGGAAACTCCGGGCATTTCATCAAAGAACTCACTGACGTGGGTTAGTTGTTGCTGCTGTGGCCTCACATGTATCATATTGTTCGAAGATGGCATCATGTGCTGTGGGGTATATCCTGCTGCTCCCTCCATTTGCCCAAATTCTTTGGTCCAGTTTGCTGCATGAGTACGAGTGACTTCATCGATAACGCGAGGTCCATTTAGCATTTGCGGATGACCAGCATTCGCCTGCTCGATTTCTCGCATCTCTTGCAGCAGAGTCTCCATCTGAAACGACTGTGGTGGACCTGCGACCTGTCCTAAGAAGTCATTGACCATTTGCTCATCTGGTCGCAATCCTCGCTCAAATTGAGCACTGGCAAAACCTTCATCCTTTCGAGCTGCATCTCGTGTAAACTGGCCACCAAGTTGCATGAGTGGATTCACACCACCACAATCACCTTCCACCAGCTGGCGCAAGGACATTTTGTTCCGATTTATATGATCGTTCTATGGAATGTAATAGTATACAAGTTTTTTAGGAGAAAATACTCTTCTTTCATATGACTAAATTACTTTACACGGTATGATAAGAAAAGTCTAATGTCCAGAAAGAGATATAATTTGGATCACTTAATGCAGAGATGTGTTTAGCTGATATGTGAACAGCTGAGGGATTGAAGTTCGAAAGAGGAAGTCAGTAGGGTGTGTCTGAACAACATTAAGCTATAAAAACCATACATATATGAATTATATATAGAATAATATTGTATTATATTTTGAGACCACTTTTTTTTTAAAAATATATAATTATATATTATATTTGTAAAAAACAAAAAATTAAAAAAAAAAATATTAAAAGGAAAACGTTGCCAAAAAACCAAGTTGAATACTTCTAGCTTGATGCCAATTAGGTGTTTGATTTGGGAGCACTGGTCATTTTGACAGTTTCTTATCGGCGTCTTCAGTTGTTTTGCATCAGGTTTTTGGTAATTTTTGCAAATTAACCGAATCTAATTCAAAGTAATCATTCATAATTGAGGGGTTTAGTGGTTTTTATTCAATTTTCAACCTATTTTCAATGAATTTATCAACAAACTCCACCACGGACAATGATGGCTACGTGCCAAATGGATATCCTACAACAACGTCTACAGGCCTTAGCAAACACGATTATGACGCCGCTTTAAGCCAACTTATAAAGGTTCAGGCAAATGATTCGGATGAAGATGGCGACGGTGGTGATGATGACTGTGGTGCTAGCAAAGCTAAGTATGCTAAGTGGCCTCAGCGACCCGAGCAAATGTTAAAACATGTTTGTGCCAAGTGTGGAATGGAATTCGGAAAAGAGTCCTTCATGGAGCAGCATTTGGATAATATGCACAGTGAATTGCATACGGCGAAAAACTTGAAGATCACCATAACATCGACCAACGACGGCGAGTGTCAAATATGCGGCGCTCATGTGCATCATAGATCGGTGCGGGATTTACAGGCGCATCACTTCTTGCATCTTCAGTACAAATCGTACAAGTGCAAATGTCATAACTATCACTTTCAGGATAAGCAATCCGGATTGCAGCACCTGAACTTCCATGCTCAACATTCGTCGGTACGCAAAACGCAAACATTTCGAGAACCAGAGGCCGTTGCATGGGAAGGTAGCAAAATTCTCGAAGATGGGACGGCCTACGATCCGGAATACCCAGAGACAGGGGTGCGTTTTATATGTCCCGAATGTGGGTTGCATTTTCCTGGTGAGGATGAATGGAAAGAGCACTGCAATACATCACATGATTTTAAAACTATGCAGGGCTTAAACATGACTAAACTGGATGGGACACAAGTGCGTTGCAACGAATGCAATACGATAATTGTCAGTAAATCGGATAATTATAAATTGCGTCGTCATAAAGTTACTCACTCGCCGTTTAAGGCTTTCCATTGCAAGTTATGTAAATATGCACGCAAGCGGAAGGAGGATGTGTTGCAGCATATCCGACATTCGCATGTGCGCAGAGGTCAAAACTACTACTAGTGTTTCGCTAAAACAGTCCATGATTTGGTAAGATTTAATTTAATAACTAGCTATAAGAAAAGTTGACGAAGTTGATTTTTTTAAAGGATTATCCTGAAGAACTTTTAATTTAAGTATTGTACTGGAAGACTTATACCTTAAATTTAAGTGGAATATTTTTTAAATCATAATCATATTTTTCTTGGCAAGTATTAAAATGTTAAGTACTATAATTTTGTCAAAAAAAGGAAAACATAAATAAATAAAATATTTATATGAAAATTCGCAAAATTAATGTAAAACATTTAAAACTATTTTCGAGAAATTGTAAAATCTCAAACTGATTTACTTAATTGTTCCTTCTACCTATTGTCTTCTTAAAAAGTTTAAAATCCGAACCTTTAAAAAGTAGATATACATAACAAATCAATTGCTCGTTTAGGGAGAAAACAATATATATTACAGAAACTGTATTAGTTTTAAATCACATAGGCATTAAGTATTTACTTTATTTTTGAATAAATATAGTACCCAATAAATATTTTTATCATAATATTTTAACACAAATAAACTATATAGTTTTTGCTTTCATATTCAATAAAACATTTTAAAATATCATACAACATTCAAAAATGAACAATTTTTATTTCCTAGTCTGATTTTCCTTAGTTTGTTCGGTATTGTCATTGTTGGATATTTCTCCGTATTACGTCGAATATTTGTTATTTAAATTACTTTTGCTTGCATACAGTGGAGCCGTGTGATGAGTATGGATTATTTTTTCCATTGTCTAAAATTAATGCATGGACAAGTAGCGAGGGCGAAAGAGGTCGTAGTATGATTTGCAAATAATACAGCGAAGAAGTCCAGAATCTTCACTACATTATGCTATCATTCGTTCAATGTCCACATAGGCTAAGAAATAGTCATCCATATTTAACAACACCTATTATTTTAAAAATCCCAACTTTTGAAAGATGAATTCAAAATAAAATAAATATTTACAAAAATTGTGTTGACAGTCACAGCTGATTAGGGGCACAGATTTGGCATCACCTTTTTCGAACTTCGAAAAATTCGGCAATGCTACATATTATCATCGTTTTCTTTTGCTTTCTTCTGTGACAACTGTCAATGGAAGAAAATTGAATTTTCTGTGTGAGCAAATGTGCGATTTGTGTGCATTTTGCAGGAGTTTTTAGTAAAGTTTGACCACTTTTAGTAATAATTGGTAAAAAAAATAGCTGCCAACAAGTGATAGTGTTGTATAATTTGTGTGAAAAATGCCGTACAATGCACGGCAAGTGCGAGAGTACGCTGGCGGAAGCATCGGTGGCATACTAAGGAAAGGGGGCTCCAGCATCAACTCGAATTCATCATCGTTGACTGGCGTTGTTGGATCCATCTCGAACTCCACCTACTGCGGCGAAGCCAAACAAATTGATTTATTGGTCTTTGGCTACGCGTGCAAAGTATTTCGCGACGATGATAAAGCGCGCGAAATCGATCAGGGGAAACATTTGATTCCTTGGATGGGCGACAGTAGCCTCAAGATCGACAGGTTAATAATTGTTGTATAATTTACATTTAAACTAAACCAAAACAAACCACTTTTGTAATGTTTTGTTAATTTTCAATTTTACTCCACATGTAGTTTCTTGCTTTTTCTTGCAAATGAAGAAGCGTCTCAGTTAAAACCATGTTTCTCATGTAGGCAGTGAAAAACGATATACAATTCGAATGTATTGAGATATTACCTCTGCGTTATTTGGTGTTTCTCATTTAACACTATCCTGATACATTTCTCGTTATCGTTGTTGCTGTAAATGTTTACTTAATATATAGCATTGAAACCAGAACCATGAGTGGGCAATAGGATAACGTATTATTGCACTACTCTATTTCAAGTATGATGAAATTTCTCAAAACTATTAGAAATTTTGCATCTAGTATTGTCCCTATGTTTTGCGATGACGAAAGCAACAATCCGCCAGTCAGTCAGTCAGACAGTTAGTCCATTAGTTTTGAATTTATGATTTATTTTTTCGAATATGCATTGAAATTTCATATATGTTCATAATTATGTGTAAGCATCTCAAAATTGAAGAAGGTTCCTATGTTTGGCGAATATACTTTTTGTTTGTATTAAAAATTTTTCGTTTTGAATTCGATTAAATTTTGAAATTATATAATATATAAACGATTGTATATTGTGCATTGGTATGGCGTGCAGATAAATAGTTAAGAATAAGTTGTAATCGTCGTAATCAGTTTTGTCCCAGGATAGCAGAAATGTTTACCTTTGATGTCGTTTAATTTGTGATTGTGAAGCAAATTCCTATAAATGCCTGCTTGAACTCATTAGAAATCAAAAGGATTTCTACAATTTTTAAATGAAATCTTAATGAAATGTTCTCAACTATTGATAAATATGGCTTTAAATCAAAAACTTTTTCGAACATTTATCTAGTTTATTCAAGTAAGAAACGAAAAAAAAGAACAGAAAAACGGTATGGGGTTTTATTAAAGACATTATTCCAATAATAATTTGCCACTCCAAGAAAATTATCTTTCATGGGAGATATGTATTTAATCAAAATAACAACATAAATGTTTTATACGGATTGGTATGTATAGCCTTTGAATAAATATATTATTTATACATTTTTTCAGTAAATATATTAATTACAATTTTAAAAAAAATTTGAGAAATTTCGCGTTTAATTTAAATGAGCTTCGTGTACTCGAAAGCATTTTAAACGCATTTTTCAATTATTTTGAAGATATTTTTTTATTCTTATTATTTTTTTGTGTTAATTTGAATTTTATTTCTCTTTTTCATTCGTTCCTACGAAATCCCATTTTTAAATCACACACTCCAACTCCTGTTACCACTCAAATACAATCCTCATAAAGATATGATGTGCGTGGCGCTCTCTTCGAATTGTCGCCCCACGAAGCTCCTCCCGGTGGTTATGGCAATCGTCTGGATTATCTAACGGCCGAAGAGCAGCGCGCCGAACAGCTATGCGAGGAAGAGCGCTACCTCTACTTGTATAACAATGAAGAGCAGCACATCTTGCACCAGGGTAAGTTAAGGGAAATGCTTACTGAAGCCATAAACAGCTACCATGTTATTTCGTCTAATATTGCGAATACAAATGAACTTGTTATTATGTTTTCATAAATGAATATTTAAATAATACTATATAACGTAAAATTTGGCAAAATTTGGAATGAAAGTACCAATTTTAAAAAATATCAAATAAAAACCCAATAACGAAACGAACAAAATGCCGACGTAAGTACAATGTTTAGCAACTGCAACTGTGTAAATTCGAGGTGTAGCTGATTGCCTGCCACATCCCCGTACAAGTTATTTTTAAATGGTTGTTCTAAACTTCTACATGTCCATCTACGTATCGTGATATTTTGCTTTCCCAGGTAAATATGAAATTTATATTATAATAACTAATGTTTAATTCCAGGATTTGTTCAACATCAACGATACTTTAGGAATTCCAAATATTTCATAATAAAACTATAATTTAAAATAAAGATTATTTGATTTATCTTTATTAAGTTGGCTTCTCTGCACTGTCTTCCTATATTTGTCTCTTATCTAAACCTTCCTTTACCCAAATTACCAAATAGTTCCGTTTTGAAATACGAAACGACCTTATAATAAGTTGTGAACATGATTTGTAAACGTTCAAGAATAAATACCATAAATTTCTAAACATTACGTCCAAGAAAATCTGCTGTAAATCCCTCCCGAAAATGCGAACTCATTCGGTTTCTTCTTCTCTGCCATTTTTGTTTTATTTTGTAACGAAACGTTACTTTAGAGGAGGAACTGAAACGTTTCAAACAAGAGAGCGGTGCCTATAATCAGGTTGGGTTTCAATACGGAGCCGATGCTACCGATAGCAATGGTGTCCAACACGGTCCCAATCGTGAGGAGAATACCGATTCCCCAACCTGCGAGGAAGCCGATAAAGCTTTCACATTGCCTGCGAACTTCGTCGTGCCACCGTCAATACAGTTGGTTAGTAAAACTATTGACTTTGTGCATTTCCAATATATATATTTATTTTGTTCCTATTTCTTCTAGCCTGAATCAATGAAACAACACGCCATAATTGAGAAAACTGCACGCTTTATTGCATCACAGGGTGTTCAAATGGAGATCCTCTTGAAGGCCAAACAATCAAACAATCAACAATTTGAATTCTTAACACAGAACAGTGCTTTAAATCCGTATTATAAGTTTGTTCTGAATGCAATTAAAGAAGGTACATATCCCGTTGAAGAGACTCCGAAAGAGGACACCGAGGAATCATCAAAAGGTTCCGAAATAAACGATCCCGAAGAGAATTTGCCACCTAGGCCAGTTATCACGGTTCCCACAATCAAATACAAACCATCTGCCAACTGCGCCTACACACAGTTAATCAGCAAAATAAAAGGAGTCCCGCTGCCTGCGGTCATCGCTGAGAATAGTGCGTCTGCAGCCGTGACGACGAGCAATGGAAGCAACACTCCTGCTGAGGAAAATTTTACACCAGTGCTCTTGCAATACAATGGAAATACTTTTGTGACAGCCGATGGTGAAGACTCAAATTCGAATGGGAACTCAAACTCTAATTCGAGTTCACAAGATGCCTCCAAACCTAATTCTAATTCGCCGCCAAAAGTTGAACTTCTAAAGAGTTCAAGTGCATTGCTTCTGGCCCAAAACTATTCATCTGGCTCGGAGTCTGAGGAAGAAGAGAAACCACCACCTCCGGAGCCGAAATTATCGTTTCCCATTCCGGCGGAAAATTTAAAGAACATAATCGATAAGACTGCGACTTATGTGATCAAAAATGGACGACAGTTTGAGGAGACGTTACGGACTAAGAGTGAGGAACGCTTCACTTTTCTATTGCCAGAGAACGAATTCTATCCTTATTATATGTATAAAATCACCGGGGATCCCGATGCTGCTTCCAAGGAGCAAAAGACACGTAAAGCAGCTGCAGTTGCCGCTGCTTTAATAAACAAGAAACGCTTGAATGTAGACAAAAACTTAGGTACGTTTACATCAGAAGATAAGTGACAATAACATAATTGCAATATCTTTTACAGCAACTCCTGTGAGCTTTTCCATAAAACCGAAAGATGATCAGCCGATAGCTGGTCTACCTCCTGCGTTGCCGCAAGAACCCAGTGATGATGAAGATGACAATAAAAAGAAACAGTCTAATAATACCGACGATCAACTGCGTTCTGTGCCGGAGCACGTGAAAAAGGCCATTCAACTGGTTGAAAGTCAGTTGATGGCTCGAAATGCACAACTGGCTGCCGTTGTTGGAGCCTCTGCCGTGATGCCTTGCAATTTGCCGAATATGCGTTCGCGTTTCGATGTGGACTTCAATGGACAGTTGGCGAAGCCAGTTCTTGCGAATACAACCACAGAAATTGAACGTAATGCAATATTTGAGCAGCAGCAACTTAGTCGTCATAAGGAATTGAAACGAGGTAAATGGTTCATTAGGAAAATCGTTATGATAATTTAAATAATCGATTTCATTCGTTTCCGCTATAGCCGAGGAGAAGGTTAAAGATAAGCTAGCGCAGATTGCGCGCGAAAAATTGGGCGGTCTCCTAACGAAGGAAAAACAATTACAATTGGAACGCAAACGAAAGGCAATGGCGTTCTTAAATCAAATCAAAGGTATGATCCACTTCTTCTTCTAGTACCTCCAACTGTGACCTTCTTAGGTTCTATAGAACAGTATAATAATCTTTGGCATCTACTATTTAGTGTAGATTACGTAGAAATAGAGTATATTTGAGAAATATTAAGATAAGGCTGTTTTGCCATTGGCCCTATTATTAAAGCTTAGCTATACAAATCTTTATCGGAGTTGATAGCAAAAGTGTAAACAAAAACATTCAGTTTAACAATGACTAGAAATGCCAAAATAATATACAATAAAAGATAATAAGATAAAAGTAAATAAGGTTAACAGTTTAACAACACAGAAATAATGCCAAAATAATATACAATAAAAGATAATAAGATAAAAGTAAATAAGGTTAACAGTTTAACAACACAATGCATAATTCCTTTTATAATATCTTCCAATAGGTTCTTCGGAAAATGAGTCAACTCCCGATAATAAAGAAGCCAACGAGGATGATGGGGCTTCAGATAACTCCGACGGATCAGTACACTCGATACCCATAACGTCATTTGGTCCCGACGAGAAAACTGATGACGAAGAAGAGAAGCCACAACCACTACCACCTCTTCCTACACCGCTTGTCGCGATTCCCAAAATATCCGTTGCGGTAACCCTTTCCGACGACGAGGACGACGTGCAAGTTGTGAGCGAAACGAAAGCACCAATCGTACATGTGGAATCCAAACCAAAGTCACGTCATCGAAAGTCACGTTCGCGTACGCGTGACTCCTACACACAGAAGCATTCACATTCACGTCATTCTTCCGTGGACTCCAGCGAATCATCGTCCGTGCGCGAGTCCAAGTCGCGTACATCACACAAATCGTCCAAGCGCTCGAAGAAATCCTCGTCGAAGAGTCGCAGCAAGAAGAAGTTGAAAAAACGCTCACATTCGCGCAGTCGGAGTCGGAGTCGCAGTCACAATCCAAATCACCCGCGCAGCAAAGCCCATCATCGCAGTCGCTCTCCGCACCGGCGAAGCCATTCGCGCTACAGCCGCAGCGAGTCCGTGGAGTCCGCTGGATCGCATCGATCCGCGTCGAAGCGGCATCACACCAAACGGAGCAAACGATCGCGGACGCCGTCCCGCAAGGAGAAGCGCCGGAAACGGGTCTACTGAGAGGGGCGAAGAGGCATGGAGACTTCCGGTTTGCCGTGCTGATTATTGTTGGTGTATTGAATAAGCTATTTTTTTACATGGCGAAAACGTTAATGTAATGTAAAGTAACGTAGTTCTTAAGCATTTAAATGATTGTTTGTTTCGTTTGTTTCAGAAGGCAGTGAAAGTTTTGAATAAAAATAAAAATCATGTTCCCAGGCATAAATCGGTTGACTTTTTTTATGATTTTTATATTTGTTTTCTATATATTTATTAAATAAATATACGGTAACACGATACTCAGACTATAGGATAAACAACAAAACGTGCGATTGTATAATATTATATATATGGTTTTAACTTAAACTAGTATCCGGGAAGGAAGCTTAAAACTCCAGTACGCCAGGACAGTATTTGTCGATCAGGCCCTGATAGTAGGGCCACAAGGCCTCGATGTCGGGTATCGCCTCGCTCTTCGTGTAGAGATCGTAGCGACTGGAATCGATGAAGTCTCATTAGATGAATTTCAGAAACAAACCAACTTGAACTCACTTGAAGATGAGGACCCACTTCTTGGTCTCCTCGTCCTGGGGCGCCTCCAGGTGCGCGTAGTCGCCGCCGTTGTGCCACGGGTAGAACGAGTGGAAGCGAATGATCTTGCAGGCGATGTCCGGCAACGTGGTCTTGTTGTGCTTCAGCACATGGTACATGTACTCGTCGTGGCCCCAGGACATCAGCAGCCGGTCGACGCCGCAGTGGGGCTCGTACATGCCGTACTTGGTGTTGTACGCGGGGTTATCGCCGTCGGGATTGCCCGCGAAGCTCTCCTCGCGATACACGATGCTATCGCCCCACGCGCAGCCCACGGGAAATGTGTCGCCGACGACGGCCCACTGGGGCTCGTCGTAGAAGGCCATCACTTTGCCGAGGTCGTGCACGAGTGCGGTGAAGTGCAGCCAGTCGAGTTCCGGGTAATCGGCCCGCGCGCGCTCGGCCGCCTGGAACGCGTGCACAATGTTGGGCAGATCGATGTCCGGGTCGGACTCGTCGATCAGGTCGTTCAGCTTCTCCAGCGCCTCGCGGATCGTCGCCTGGAAGGTGTTGAACTTCAGCCACTTCTCTCGGCGTCCTGTGGAAAGCGTCATAAAGAGTCTATTGGAATATCGTCGGGTTGTTGGGGGTCACCTTTGACGAAGTCGACGGTCTGGTTGAGGTGCATGGCTCGGTAGGTCTGTCGCACGCGCTCCTTCAGCGGGTCGTTGGTGTCGACGCTGTAGTCCCGGAACTTCGACGGACTCTTGTCGGCGAACGAGGGCTCGGGTCGCAGCAGCTCCGAGGGATCGATGAAATCCAAGGAGTTCTGGTTGAATTCAGTTGAAATATAGAATGCATTTGGAGGAAATCATAATTTTATTTTTTATACTGAAATTTCATATTAATTTTTTATCAACCAAAATTAATTTTTTTTCCAAATGAAGATTTTTTCAACTAATAAATATTTAGTCAATCAATTAAATTTTTTTAAGCCAAAATTATTTTTTTTTAACAAAACAAATATTTTTTTTTTCAATCTTCAAAACCAACTTCAAATTTTTTTTTTTTTAAATAAAAAATTTGTTCATCAAAAATTACAATATTTTTGCAAAAACGGACACAAACAAAAAAGAAAAATTGATAAATCAATTTCACTTCGTTCTCATATCTTTACCTTTTCCAATAATTTCATTTTGAAAAAGACTTTTCCAAAAATGTATTCACACAAATTCAAAAATGTATTCCTTTAAATATAAAAAAGTATTGACTTAAAAAAAATTTAAAGTTAATGGAAATATATTGATCTTCCCCGTTGAAGATCAGAAGCACGTTTGAAACGATCGCGACGGAAATACGACATTTTTATACGATCGCCGCCGCAGCAAACCGTATCGAAGGAATACGTGAATTCAAATCAAATAAAGCGACAACAGCAATAAATAGAAAACAAATATGAAACAAAAAATGATGCAAAAGAAAAACAAGTAGAAGAAAAAGAAGAGATTGAACTAATATGAAGTGTGCAGAGGGATGTGAAAAATATGTGAACTCTAATCAGTCGGCGTCGCAGTCGACGTCGTCGTCGTCGCCGCTGTCGACCGCCAACGTAGCGTCCGTTAACAAAGTCTCGTATGTATGTGTGTGTTCGTGGCTCGTGCAATAAAACGATTAGAAGATCGCCGCGGAAAAACAATAAATTTCTACGTAGAACAATTGAAGAGTCGTAAATCAGAAATGCATAAATTGTACGGAGAGTAGCACATATTTCAGGAAACAAGAACTAGAGTGGTGAAGAGTGCAACAAACTAAAAAAAAATTTTATTAAAAAAAAAATATATAAATTAAAAACGAGATAATATTAAAAAAATATAAATTTAAAAAAAAGTTAAAAATTGTGTGAAATACAAAAAAATATTTAAAAAATCAATCAAGTGCGATAAGAGCGATAAATACGATAAGAAAACCGCTCACCATTTCCACGCAGTTCCTCCACGATAAAATGTGCAACACATTTCGACGATTTCCACTCACACACACATGTTGACATATCGATATATATTGATACACGAACAGCCGTCGTCTGGAAGTCGGGCTTATCTCGCGAACACCGACCAGCACGTGCTCCAGAAAGCACTTCGATTATTTGTTCTCTCTTTCTCTATCTGCTCTTTGTCATCCCACCCAGCACGTCTTGATACGAAGGCCACGGAGTTCGCTCGTCGCTCGGTCTTCTCGCGCCTTAGCCTTGACTTATCTCTTGGTCCACGGGTCCCTGCCCAGCTTGGAGGACTCGGTCGACGGGACGGCGACGCTCGTCTCATCGTTTGGTATCTGTTTGTTGGGTCCAAGGCATTGACTCGACCGGAGTCAGAAGCCAATCGGCCTGGTATCTCGGAAACGTTGACGTTGCCAAGGTGTATGAGTAATCACAGAGTTGAGAGAAGTCCGGTCATCGGGACGAGCCGGGGTACAGGATGAGCTGGGATTCGGGTTGAGCTGAGAATTCGGATCGAGGCGGGATTCGGATCGAGGCGGGAAGCGGGACGGACTCGTTTTGGAAATTGGGTCGAGGAAGAACCCAGAATCCACCATTTCAATTTCTGCCCATAGTCCCATCATGTGGAGCCAACCACCAGCCTTCCCTGAGCGAAAGGAGCACAAACGTGATTGCTGATAACTCGGGATTCGCGCTGACCCCGTAAACTGAATCGAGCTCTAAAGTTGGCTCTGTCTCTGTATGTTTGTCATTTTTATATAATTATGATTACTTTTATGGGTTTATAATTGTATGTAATTCAATTGAATTGCTGATAAGCTCAAAGTATTGTCGCAAAAAAAAAAAAAATTTTAAAGTTAATGGGCAATAAAAAATGTTAAATTTGATCGTTGATCTTGGAGGCAATTAAATTAATTTTTATGGCATCGACGTTCACGATTCAAATTATGGAAATAATATTTTTTTTTTGCTTTTAATTCTTTTGCGGTCTCTGCAGAAATAGATTATTTTATTTTTTAAATATGTATATTTTTATACTATTTGTAGGATGATTCAACATAATTCAATTGATTAGATTTTTCAAAAATTCCATCGTCTTCGTGGACTTCGAGACACGTTTCACGGAGCCTGTGGAAAAAGAATTTAAAAATAGAAAATAAAAACAAAAATAATAAAATAACAATACAAAATAAAAAGAAAAACATTAAATATGTTACAATTTATAATAATTTTCCATCGATTCGAGTTGATAATCGGTGATCGATAACAGAGTCGGTGATCGGTCAGCCGATGACGTTTTTGACATTCTCGAACCCCGGAGTCCCTTACGCAGTTCATCCTCTTCCACTCAGATGCAACAATCGTCCGATTTCTTATTTATTATTCCGTTACGTACACTGCGCGATAAGAGGTCGCCTAATCGATGTCTCTTACGTTGAAAGCATTGAATAATCTCATGAAATATCGCGAAAAAAATCAAAAAAGGGACGAACTGTAATCACAAGATTGTATAAAAAAATACTAATAAAAATACTAAAAAAAACATTCTAAAAAAATCAAAAAAATTTAATAATAAAACAAAATATTATTTTTTTTATTATTGAAGTCATTTATTTGTTACATTCATTAATTTCTTATTGTCTTTGTGTAAAAACATTAAATGCGTGGAAGAAATTTTGCTTTATATTAATGTGAAAATAAAATTATTTATGTGAATTTAGAATTATATGACCTTTACACAATATTAATATATAATATAATATTAATATAAAAAATAATACTAATATAAAATATATAATTACTTAAAAAACTTGGTATTCATAAAACATTTTATACATAATACAGTTTAATTGATAACATATAGAAATATTCAAATGAAAATATTAAATATTAAAAATTAAAATGAAAACACATAGGTTTAAAATTAGTCAGTTCTCCGTTGTATTAGGTCATGGTTAACTAACCTAGGCTAACTACACTACTATGGACAAATTGCATTGATTATTTATAATTACGATTATTTTAGGTTACTCGTTCACTATATAACATTCATCATTCATAAACTTAGGCTTTACCTTATCAGTGGCCTCGATACCTCCAACTTGTTCTAGACCTAGGCCTCAATATCCCCAACTCGGTCTTCTACTCCTATTTTAAAATGCTCTCTTTACACTCTCTATTCTTTTTTGCTGAACTAAATGTACTCTGAGGGAAATTCTCCCTATTTGGATAGCTGTTGTCTGGTCCTCGTTTTCTAGAGATCGATCTTACTGGTCGTCACGAACTTGCGGCCGCCCTGCGTCTGGCTCTGGCCCCCCGACGCCGACGACGACGAGCCCTGGCCCGAGCTCCGGGCCGTGTCGTTCTTGTAGGTGCTGCTGCACTGCGAGTCGGCCACCGATCGCCCGTCGCCCTCGTCCCGCCGGCACAGGTCGTTGAAGGACATCTCACCCATGCCCATGCCCATGCCGATGCCCAGGCCCATGGCCAGGTGGGCGCCGCTGGTCTTCATCTTGTTCTGGCGCTCGAGGATGTCGGCCGTGGTCAGGTCGCTGGCCTTCACGATGCTCGAGGGCACGTTGCTGAGCCAGGGCTTCAGCGAGCCCTTCTTCTGGACCGTGGCCGCCTTGCAGCGACAGATGACGTCCGCCGGCTCGCCGCAGATCGAGCAGAGGGCCTGGTGCTGTTGTTGTTGTTGCTGCTGGTGCGACTGGCCGCTGTTGAGGGTCTTCGTGTTCGCGGTGCTCACCGAGGACGTCGAGGACGCCGAGGCCGACGTCGAGGCCCCCCCGCCCAGGTCCATCTCGCTGACGGCGTCGACGATGCTCTTGATCGCGCACGAGTTGCTCGCGTGCTTGCCGTTGTTGTTGGTGTTCGAGGTGTTGGAGCTGTTGTTGGCGATGTTGTTGTTGGATCCCGGCTCGGCCTCGTCGTAGTTCTTGCTGAGCAGCAGCTTCGAGAGCGGCGGCGCCAGGCCCAGCCCCAGGTTGCGCTCGTGGTAGACCTCGGAGATGGTCGGGGTCATCTCGCGGTTCATGTGCCGCAGGATGCTGTCCTGGATGCTCTTCGTGCTGGCCTTCGGTCCCGACCCCGACCCCGACGTCGTCGTCGTTGTCGACATCGCCATCGTCGCAGCCGGCTCTTTGTTGCCTGAGTTGTTCACGCCGACGCCACCGCTCGTTGTGGCCGGCTCCAGCTTCGTCTCGGCCAGGAGCTCGCCGTCGCCGGGCGCGAAGTAGAGGCCGGAGGCGCTGAACACCTGCAGCCCGCAGCCGCCGCCGCCGTCGTCCTCCGCGGGCAGGTTCAGCGGCTTCCGGCTGCCGGCCGCCGCCCCGACCAGGCAGTTGTTCGCCGACACCGCCGCGTTGTTCGCCGCGACGGCCGCCGCCGCCGCCGACGCCTCGGTGCGCACGCTGAGGCGGTCCATGAAGAGCGCGTGCTCCTTGCTGAGCCGGGCGGCGATCGAGGACTGCGCGGAGCCGAGCTTGATCTTCGGCTTCAGCCGGAAGTGCGACATCGGAGCCTGCGTCAGCTCCAGGCCCCGCTCGAAGTCCGAGTCCGAGCTGGTCGACTCGCCGAGCGCCGTCGTCGTGGTTGTCGCCGGGTTGTTGTGGGCGGCGTTGTTGTTGTTGCCGCTGCCGCTGTTGGTCGTCTGCGCCTGGCCCAGGTTGTTGTAGACGGGCGCGAGCGGCGCCAGCGGCCGCAGGCTGTCGACCAGCGGCAGCGTCTGGCGCGGAGGCGGCAGGGGCGGCATGTGGTGGCCCTGGAGCAGCTGCTGCAGCTGCTGGTGCTGCTGGTGATGGGGCTGATGTGGCTGATGTGGCTGATGCTGTTGAAGAGGTTGATGTTGTTGAAGCGGCTGATGCGGCTGCATCTGTTGGTGATGCTGTTGATGCGGTTGCAGCTGCTGCTGCTGCTGCTGGTTGCCGCGCCGCAGGACCGTCGCGTGCCCGGAGCCCTCCCAGTCCGTGGTCGAGCTGGCCGAGCTCGAGCTGTCCGGCCGTCGGCTGCCGCTCGCCGGCGCCACGCCCAGCTCGGGGATGACGCTGTCGCTGCCCAGGAAGCAGCCACTGCCGCCGCCGCCGCCGCCGCCCGAGTACAGGTTGCGGATGCGCGTCTGGTGCGCCAGGGCCAGTGAGACGTTCGGCTCGACGGCGCCGACCACGACCGGGTTCTGGGTGGCCACCGGGGGGCTCGGAGTGAAGGCCGCGTCGCTCTCGCCGCCGCCGCCGGGCCGCGAGACCCGCACGGGGCCGCGCAGACTGGCGTAGCCGAGCCGGGGACCGCAACCGGGGCCGCCGCCCCCCTGGTTGACGCGCCCGATGTGCGACTGCGAGATGTAGCCGTCGGAGAGCTCGCTGTCGGTGGTGTTGGCCAGGCTGGAGTCGCCCAGGAGGGTCGGGTAGAGCGCGGAGGTGGCGCTGCCGGGCGCGCTGGGGCCCGACTCGGTGTCCGTCCGGCCGCCGTCGGGCTCGCCGCGCCGCCGCACGTACGAGATGAAGGCGCCGCCGCCGTTGCTCAGGATCCGCGGCCGGTTGATCGGCAGCGGCGGCAGCGGCAGCGACATCGCCAGCGACTTGGCGGCGTCCGTGGCCGCGGGACTCGACACCGCCGCGGCCGCCGCCGAGGACGCCGACGTGGTCTGCAGGGGCGTCGAGGTGAGGCCGGGGTTCGGCAGCGTCACGGGGATGCCGGCGCGGCTGGCGTCGCCGTCGTCCTCGTCGTTGAGGGACTCGCAGCTGCTGCTGGTCGAGTCGAGGCCCAGGCTCTTGGGCGCCTCCTGGGTGTCTGCGGGAGCGGAGGAGTTGGTGAGAGGAAGGGAGGAAAAACCGCATGGGGACTCACCGAAGAGGGCGAGGAGGGCCTGGAGGACGAACTGGCAGCTGCGGCGGTTCGCCTGCTTCCCGGTGCGCAGCGTCACCTGGTCCTGGCCCACCTCGGTCAGGTCGAAGCCCACCGAGGCCAGCAGCTCGTGGCAGCCGGCGACGCGCCACAGCCGCACGCTCAGCGGGATCTCGATGCAGGACTCGCCGGTGGGCTCCGAGACGCCGTTGCTGTTGCCACTGTTTCCACTGTTTCCACTGCTGCTGCCGACGTTGTTGGTGCCCGCCACCGCCGCCGCCGCGACGGTCTTGGGCGGGAACTGGGCGAGCACGTTGCGTATGACGGCGATGATGTCGTCGGCCACTTCGGAGCTGTTCACGAGCTTCGCCAGCGCCTGCAGCGTCAGCGGGGTGAGGGCGAGCAGCGCCTGGAGGCTGGCCGAGCACTGCGAGAGACGGTCCTCGGGATCGGTCTGGGGGAAGAAAACGCTCGAGGGGATCCCGTTGGCCGCAGGCTCAAAGCGAAAGCCGACGGCCATCAGGAGGTCCTTCCAGCCGGCCACGGGCCCCGCCTTGTTCTCGATGCTCTTCTGCGTGGTGTACATGGCGTTCTTCTGGCCGCGATGGATGCGCTGCAGACTCTTCTCGACCAGGTGGAGGCAGACGCGCAGGGCGTCGCGGCACTTGTCCGGCGTCCGCATCAGCTCGCAGAGGGCGTGGCCCATCATGGCCACCTTGTTCGAGAGCCGGACGTTGCCGCCGATCAGCAGGAAGCCGGCCCAGTTGGCCGGGTGCGCGAAGTGCTTCGTGTGCTGCACCGTCTGCATCGCCTCGGCCAGGGCCCTGTGAATGGAGAGAGTTGCGGAATTAGCAAGAGGTGTTGAAGAGGCCGACGAGTTCTCACCTGGCTGCTCGGGCCCCCTGGAGCAGGGCCGAGTAGAAGGCGCGCAGCAGGATCTTGGCCGCCGTCTCCGGCACCGGCCACAGCGAGATCAGGACGGCCCCGGCGCCGGCGCAGAGCCAGCTGCCGGCCAGGTTGGCCACGCCCGCCCCCGTGATCGGCTCGATCGAGTGGTACGAGCTGAGCACGACCAGCTTCGCGTTCAGCTTCAGCGTCAGCACGTCGGCGGCCGACAGGATGAAGTCGGAGAGCGGCGGGATCTCCATGCCCGACTCGTGGTCCGAGGGCTCGAGCCCATCGTCGTCGTGGTCGTGGCCGTGGCCGCCATGGCCCCCATGACCGCCGAGACCATGGCCGTGGCCACCGTGGCCGACGGAGGCCGAGGTGGCCTGGTAGTAGCGTTTCTGGGACTGCGAGTCGACGACGTCGCCGGGGCTGAGGACGACGGCGCCGAGCTTCCAGCTGAGGTTGGCCGCGAAGTGGACGCACTCGGCGCTCGGCAGCTCCGAGATGACCGTCTCCTTGGTGGCGCTGCAGCCGGCCAGCGCCTTGGCCTGCAGCATGTCGGCGACCATCGCGGCCTCCTGGATCGAGGCCGGCGACTCCGACCAGCCCCAGGTCTCCGACAGCGAGCTGGGGATGCGCGGCCCGCCGACCACGAGCGCGGTGCCGAGGCTCTCGGCCAGCTCGCGCGACCGCAGCGCCTTCGTCTTGAGGCGCAGCGACTGCAGCGAGGGCACCGTGATCAGGGAGCAGCGCTCCGACAGGTACTCGCCGTCCTCCCTGCCCGAGCGCAGGATGGCGAAAGGCACCAGGTAGAGCTCGTTCTCCAGCACCAGGATCAGCTCCTTGCGGCCCTGGCGCGAGACGGCGCCGCCCGAGGGCAGGAGGTCGTCGAAGGGCTCCAGCAGCAGGTTGTACAGGGTGTGCAGGCAGCTGGGCCCCTGCCAGGCGGGCAACATGTGGGTGCGGCGCTGGGAGCGCTGCGAGCCCTGGAGGCTGCCGCCGATCGAGCGCGTCGAGCCCTGCAGGCTGGCCACGGAGCCGCCCACCGAGCCGAGGCTGAAGAGCGAGCTCAACGAGTAGTTGCTCGAGTTCATCAGGTGGTTGCGGTTGACCATGCGCAGGAAGCCGCCCGTCCGCTCGTTAGCGAAGTCGTCCAGCAGGTTCTCCGAGCTCGAGCGCCAGCCGCTGCCGTCGCCCTCGTGCAGCACCGAGTCCGAGTTGACGCCCAGGCTGTCTCGCACCATGTTGATGTAGCGCTCGAGCAGGCTCTGCGACTCCGGCCCCGACTCCTTCGGCGTCGTCGTCCTCGTCGTTGCCGTCGCCGTCTCCGCCTCCCGTCCATCGGCGCTTCCTTCGGCCCCAGCCTTCGGCTTGGTCTTGTGGTGGTCGGCGCCGACCTTCAGGAGCTCCTCGGTGATGCGGACGGCGTGGAAGCGCACGACGCCCTTCTGCGGCTGCAGGAACCACGCGTAGAGCTCGTCGCCGGCGAGGCTGAAGTAGAGGACGTTCGTCTTGGCCCGGTTGACGATATCGTAGATGCTCTCGCTGCAGGTCATCGTCGTCTTGCGCGCGATGCTGTTCGTGTCCGGGCAGGTGCGCGCCTTGCACCGCTCGGCCGCCACCAGGGCGTCCTCGTTGCGCTGCATCGCGACGAGGATCTGCTGGAGGATGTGGTAGCAGGAGGTCTGCAGCTCGTACAGGCTCGTCCGGCCCTCGGGGCTGCGCTGGTCGTAGCGCACCGACTCGAGCAGCTGGGCCGCCGTCTCCATCTGCGAGCGCGAGTTCTCGTTGTCCCCGGACGCGCGCAGGGCCAGGCCTGCAAAGAGAGAGAGAGAGAGAGAGAGAGAGGGTGAGGGTGCTGTGGGAGCGGGAGCAGCGGCCGAGCCGGCTCGATCGGGTCGGGTTGGTTCTCACCCAGCTGGTGCCGGATCTTCGCCTCCTCCTCGGACTTGTTCAGCGACTGCGCGATCGCCAGCCCCTGCCGCAGGAAGTTGATCGCCTGGGCCGTCTGTCCCATCTGGTGGAACACGCGTCCTGCAAGAGAAACAAAAACCATTAGTTGGGGGCTTCGTGAGGTGGGGCTGGGCGGACCCACCCAAGGAGCCGCACGCGAAGGCCTTGCTCAGGCGATCCGTGGTCAGGGCCAGCTGCTTCTCGAAGAACTTGACCGCGTCGGCGTGGCTGCCGAGGGCCTCGTGGACGGCGCCCAGGTTGCCGCAGGCGCGCGCCTGCAGCGCTGACACGCCCAGCTGCTCCCCCATCTCGAGGTCGAGCTTGTGCAGCCGCAGCGCGCCCTCGTGGTCGCCCATCCGGTGGTGGACGTTGCCGAGGGCGCTCGTCGCGTCCGAGACCAGCGCGCGGTCGCCCAGCTCGCGCGCGATCTCCTTCTGGTGCTCGAGGCAGTTGACCGCCTGCTCGTGGTTGCCGAGCGCACAGTGGATGTTGCCGAGGTCCCCGTAGGCGACCGCCTTCACCTCGGGCGTGCCCAGCTCGTGGGCGACCACGAGGCGCTTCTCGAGGCACACGAGCGCCTCGGGCAGGTTCCCCAGGGCGCGGTGGCTGTGGCCGAGGCCGCGGTAGGCGCGCTCCTGGTCGCGGTAGCTCTGCAGGGCGGTGGCCAGCTGGAGGTGGCGCTCGTGGCACTTGATGCCCTCCTCGTAGTCGCCGAGGGCGTCGTAGCAGTCGCCCAGGTGGCCGAGGGCGCGGGCCCGGTCGTGCTGGGTCGTCGCGGTGCTGACGCGCTCCAGCGTGCCGAGCTGCTGCTCGAGGTAGCCGATGGCGTCCTCGTAGTGGCCCATGTTGAGCTTGGCGATGCCGAGGTTGCCGTAGGCCTGCGCCTCGATCGCCGAGTCCTGCAGCTCCTGGGAGCGCTCCAGCTGCTCCTGGTAGCACTTGACGGCGTGCGTGTAGTTGCCGAGCGCCATGTGGACGGCGCCCAGGTGGCCGTGGGCCTTGCACTCGCCCGGCAGGTCCGACATCTCCTGGCGCAGCGTCAGCTCCTGCGTGTGGTACCCGAGCGCCTTGTCGAACTTCCGCACCAGCCGGTGGGCCAGGCCGAGCGCCCCGCAGGCGGCCGCCTCCATCAGGCGCTCGCGGGCCTGACGCGCCAACGCCAGCTGGCGCTGGTACATCTTGGCCGCCTCCTCGACCTCGCCGGTGCGGATGAGGATGTCGCCGATGTTGCCGAGGGCGCGGAACTTCCCGGCCAGATGGTTGGTCATGTGCACGACGGCCAGGAAGTACTTCTGGCACTCGAGCGCCGCCTGGCTGTTGCCGAGGGCGAGGTGGGCCAGGCCCAGATTGCAGTAGGCCCGGCCCATGTTCATCTTGTCCTGCAGGTCCTTGGCGAGGGCGAGGTCCTGGTCGTAGTAGCGGACGGCCTCGCGGTAGTTGCCGATGCAGTAGTGCGCGTAGCCGAGGAAGTGGCAGGCCTTGCCCTCGGCCGCCACGTCGCCCAGCTCCTGGGAGAGCATCAAGTACTGCTCGTAGTAGGGCACGGCCTGGGCGAACTCCTGCCGCGAGCTGAGGCAGTTGCCGAGGTTCAGCAGCGCGCACGCCTCGCCCGCCGTGTCCTTCAGCTCGCGCGCGATGCTCAGGTGCGCCCGGTAGTGCATCAGGGCCATGTCGTGGGCGCCGAGCGCCTGGTAGGCGACCGCCAGGTTCCCGTGCGTGGAGGCCTCGGCGCTGCGGTCGTTCACCTCCTTGCTGATGGTCAGCTCCTGCTTGTGGTACTTGATCGCCGCCTCGTACAGGCCCGCCGCCGAGTAGGCGTTCCCGATGTTCCCGTACGCCCGGCCCATCCCGGCCCGGTCGTGCAGCTGGCGCGCGATCGTGAGGTGGGCCTGGTGCAGCTTCAGCGCCGCGTCGTGCTCGCCGAGCAGCTGGTAGACGATGCCCAGGTTGGAGCAGGCCCGGCCCTCGCCGACCTTGTCGCGCGCGGCGAGCGCCATCTCGAGCTGCTTCTCGTGCCACTTCTTCGCCTGGACGCTGTCGCCGGCACAGCGCGCCGCGTGCCCGAGGCCCGCGTAGGCCCGCGCCTCGATGCTGCGGTCGCCCAGCTGCTGCGAGATGCGCAGCACCTGCTCGTGGAAGGCGATCGCCTGGGCGAAGTTGCGCCGGTAGTGGTGGCTCGAGCCGAGGTTGCTGTAGGCGCGCGCCTCCTCCACCTGGTTGCCCAGCTTGCGGGCCAGACGCAGGTGCTGCGTGTGGCAGTCGACGGCCGAGTCGAACTCGCCCATGGCCAGATAGACGGCGCCGACGTTGCCGATCTCGCGGGCCTCCTGCAGCCGGTCGCCCATCTGCTTGACCAGCTGGACGCACTGCTTGTGGCTGGCCAGGGCGTTCGGGTAGTCGCCGATGGCCGTGTAGACGTGGCCGAGCGAGGTGAGCGCCGCGGCCGCCGCCTGCGTGTCCTTGCACTTCATGGCCAGCACCAGCTGGTAGCGGTGGGCCGTGAGGGCCTCCTTGTAGGAGCCCTGGCTGAAGTACGCCGACCCCAGGTTCCCGTGGGCCCGGCACTCGCCGGCCGTGTCGCCCAGGCTCTTGGCCACGGCCAGGTCCTGCTGCATGTAGCCGATGGCCTTGTCCAGCTGGTTGAGCGCCCAGTGGGCCGAGCTCAGCGCGCTGAAGACGGAGCCGCGCAGCTTCAGCGAGCAGGAGCCGATGCGCAGCGCCGCCTCCAGCACCGTCACGGCCGAGTGGTACTGGCCGGCCTGCAGCAGCTCCTGGCCCACCACCGAGATGACCACGAACGGCGACTGGTCAAGGCTCATGGCGCGCAGCTGCTGGAAGGTGGGCTCGAGGGCGTGGCGCAGCGGGCTCTTGATCGAGGCCTCGAACAGGCCGCCCAGCAGCTGCTTGTTCTGCACGTCCTGGGCGAGGCCGGCGCTGAACGAGGCCAGGGCCTCGCCGTAGCGGCCGAGGCACTGCAGGGCCACGCCCTGCCGGAAGTAGGCCTTCGGCCACTGGGGGCACAGCTCGCGCGCCTTGGTGGCGTCCTGGAGCGAGAGCGCGAACTGGCCCTGCTTGAGGCGCGCCGCCGACCGGTTGCTGTAGAGGATGTAGTTGCCGGGGTCCAGCTGCAGGGCGTCGGTGTAGAGCAGGACGGCGGTGGCGAAGTCGCCGCTCTGGCAGGCCGCGTTCGATTGGCGCACCTTCTCCAGGAACAGGGCCCGGTTCGCGGCCGGCAGCTCCGGCGTGCACTCGGGCTCGTTCTGCAAGGAGACAACAAAAGGACACCCGATTAGCGATGGGCTCTCAATGGAGGGGCGGAGGAGCAGCAGATCGGATGGGATCGGGTCGGATCAGATCGGCCTGGGGTCGGGGCTGGACCCAGCGGCCATCGCTCGTTCGCCCGGCAATCGCAGCGGATGAGCCGATAACGCCTAATGGGGTTTGACGAGGCCCATCGAGAGCCTCTCGCGACTGTCGAATTAAATCCCACTTCCCCTTCGCCTATCTTTCTCCTCTCTCTCTCTCTCTCTCTCTCTGTCTTTTCCGTGTCCCCTCGTGGTCGCTCGCTCGCGCTGGTCGTCGGTGTTATTATGGGAAATTTTAATTTGATTACCAGCCGATATTCCACATTCCTGGAGCCACAGAAAATGAGCATCATTATCTGGAGCAGAGGGCCGCCGCACATCTGACAGATGGACAACCAGTCGCCCGAGCCGGGGACGGAGGGACGGACGGCCCGACGCACGGAGGACGCAGACGAAAGGCTCACAGACAGCAGGACGGACGAATGCTCGGCGGTTGGCGGTTGCGATGGCGATGGCGTTGGCGACGGCGGCGTTGGGAGCGACAGAGACCGGCGACGCGAGGGAGACAGGACTAGGTTTGACCGCGCTCGCGTGGCGACTGGCCTGGGCTGTCCAACTGTCCAACTGTCCGTCTGCCCATCTGTCCGTCTGTCCGTGTGAGTGCTCGATGCGATCGCGGTCGTCGTAATCTTCGCTCGGAATATGCAATTATATTAAATGCGCCACTAACACAGGCACACACGCGACCTAAGCTGACGCCAGGAGACTAGGACTTCTCCCTCACCCCTCTCCCTCTCTCTCTCTCTCTGTCCCCCTTTCTGCCCGTCCCGCTTTCTCTCGAGTGGCCGTGAAGAATGTTTGTAAGTCATCATCGCCGAGTCACGTTCGCGATATAAATTCGCTTGTTTGAAATTTTACTCGATATTGTTGTTGTTGCTGATGCTATTGCTGTTGTTGCTGTTGATGATGCTGTTGTTGATGATATTGTTAGTGTTGTTGTTGTTGTTGTTGTTATTGTTGCTGCTGGAGCTGTTTTTGTTGCTGCTGCTACTGGTGGAATTTTTCAAGAGAAGTAGAAGATGAAGATGAAAATCATCAACAGCAAAGTGGGAGCAGCAGCAGCAATGCAGGGAAGAAGAAGAAGAAGCCGAGGTAGCCGCCAAATGCTCGGAAGAATAAGAATATGAAGAAGCATGCCCTCGACTGCTTTTCCCTGGATTTCGACTACTCGTCTCGAGTTTCGTCCGAGTCTCGTCTCGTCTCGTCTCTTGGATTGCAAATTACTTGATTCTCCAAAAATAATCGCCAGCAATGACTCCACCGTGGCCTGGGGTCGGGGCGAGGGTCGAGGGCGGGGGGGCTCCGGCTGCGGCGGTCGCGAAGGCCTGCCGTGGCCACAGTTGCTAAGGAGTTGCTATCGCGATCGATTCAAAGGTGAGTCAAGAAGGGAGGGAAATTTTAAGAAATTTCAAAGCAATTGCTCAAATAATCAAAATAAAAAAATAAAAAAAATATTGAATGAAACAACAAAAAACGAATAGAAAATTCGACGCAGAAATTTCGAAAATAAATTCAAAAAATCAAAAACCTAAAGTTTATATAAAAGAAAATTTTATATAATAAACATCGAAAAATAGGTATTATGAAATAAAAGAAGTATTAATAGAAACAACAAATCAAAAATGAAATAAAAAACACAAAAGTTAAAAATGTTATCAGATGGAAAATTGCTTCACTGTGGCAACCCTGCGCTTCCTGCAGCCACAATTGGCGCGAGGTGATGCGCGACCGGATGTGGGTTCGCTCGGATGGCGCGAAGGGTCAGCAGACCACAGCAGCCACAGCAACAACAAGGACGGGACAGTGCCACGATAACAACGATAACAACAACAACAACAACAACAACAACGAAGAAAGTGGCCAATCGATGTCCGCTGCTCGGCCGAATAAACATTTAACGGTCGTGTAATGTGCGCTAATGAGCCGTGGATCGATCGTTTTTCACACACGGCCAGAGACCAGGGCCAGGGCGCCGCATGGACCGGGAAGGGAATTCGAGGAAACCATTCCCAGTCAAATTTCGTACATATATATCTTTTTCAGAAAACTTGCTCCAGACCGATGCGCTCTTGTTTCTTTCACTCCACTCCTCTGCTCTGCCTGGCAGAAGCCCCCGAAGTTCATGTGGAGGGAGAGACGGAGTCGAACAAACCACAGACACCAGGTTCACCCTGAAACGACAGATGGGGGCAGGCGGACAGACGGTCGGATGGACAGCCGTGGCTCGAAGCACGGCCAATAAGTGGAGCAGCTCGCATTTGTCATTAATAATTGAAATAAATATCTTTTGCTGAGCAATGGCGAGACTTCGAGCAGGTCGTGTATCGGTGGAATATTTCGCCATGTAAATTTTTCATATATATTTATTTTTGTTTTCCAATGTGATTCAAATTATATAAGAAAAATTTATATTTTGAATTCTCTTGGAGTTTTTATATTATTTTGTTATTATTTTTCTTCATTTTAGTTTACTTGTCTCATATTTTTAACTTCTTTCAGATGGCGTATAGTTTTTATTTCGATTGTTATTAGATCAATTTTTTAATATTTTTCAAAATAAAACCTACACAATTTCTTTATAAAATATATAAATATATATAAATCATTATAATATTTTAATATTATTGTATTGATTTGTTGCCTTGAAATTCCTTATCTTTTTTTGTATTTTTGACAACCAGCAAGAGCAATTTTTTGATTATATTTTTTATTTTTATTCTTTCCATAAACTGTTTTTATTGATTCTTTTTTGTATTTTGTTTGTTTTTTATTAATAACTTCGTTTGGCTTCTTCAAAACTCGTCCCGTCTTCGCTGCTGAGAAGAATCGCCTGGAGCGACTCGTGCCCGGCGCTGGCGACGACCCTCCTTAAAATGTTTGCGGAAGCTAATGGAACCCTTTTTTGGGAAACACAAATGGTTGGCAGCGCGGATGCTGCTGCGCCTACACACACACACGCGCAATGTTTTGTTGGTTTTTGCTTCTATATTTGAGTTTCAATTAAATGCGATGAGTATGCAAAACGACAACAACAACAAACACGACAAATACAAAGTACTTCAGTTGTTGTTGTTGCTGTTGTTGACGCTGCTGCTGGGTGGAAGGATGTTGATGTGGGCTTTCTTCTTCATGCTGTCGTTGTTGTTGTTGTTGGTGTTTTTCCTGCATTGCGGAAGTGGCAACAACAAGAGGAGAAAACATTAGGGAAAAAACAAAAGTCAAATGAAATAAAACAAATCAAATGCAACAGCAAAACGAAAACCTCCAACGACAACAACAATAACAGCATCCATGGCATCATGTTCAATAGATACAACAACAACAGCAACATCGCAGGGCAGACGCGAAACGAAGAAAAATCTGCATAGAACACGACTAATGGATGGCAACAACAACAACAACAACAACAACTACGACGAAAAAAATTGTAAACACAATAACAAAAAAAAGAACCAAATACAAAACACAAATACAACAACAACAATAATAAACACAACAACATCGACCACAGTGCGGCATGAGCATTAGCTACAACAACAATCCCACCAACAACAACAACAACAAACTAACCAACATCACCCTGGAGAAGCATTAACTGCTGAAACAACAACAACAACAACAAAAATCACAACAACAACAACAACAACCAGGAAAAACGTAATTCAAATCAACATTGGCGCAAGTTTGTGTCTTGAGTCTTTTGTTTCGTTCGTCTTCGTCGAGGTTTTGGTCGGTTGTCATTGCTGTTGTTGTTGTGTTTAGAAATACTGGTGTTGTTGTAAATGTTGTAAATTGTTGTTATTGCTATTCCAGTTGTTGTTATTAATGTTGTTGTTGGATTTCCCGTATTAGAATTAATGTATGCACGACACCTTTTCCTGCTACCATTTTGGCCAGCCACCAACATCAGCAGCGGCAACAACAACAACAACAACAACAATATCAACAACGCTTGCCAAGAAAAATAAAGGGCTTCAATCGGGGTGCGCAGGATCACGAGGATTAGACGGCATACAGGGTGTTTTTGCTGGTAGCACGGAAAGAATCCACTTTAAAAAAAAAAAATTGAAATAAATGTTGAAATATGTAGCAAAAATATTATTAATTTAAAGAAATAATAAAAGTTTATGATTGTTTGTTTAATACTAAATAAATAGAAATATTTAGAAACAATTAAAAATAAAAATTATTTAATTTTATTTTCAAGTAGTTTCTTTCTTTGCTATTTTGTTGAAATGTTTTTCCTATTTTGTTGCAATATTGTTTTTTGTTTTTATTATTTTGTCTTTATATTTGTCTTTATGCATTTGTTGTTATTTTGTTTTTGTTGCTGCTGTTGTCCCATTGCGTTTGTTGGTCTTTTCTCTTCCGCCTCCTGTGCTCGGTGCAAATTGTTACTAAATAAAGCCCTTCACGATTTCTCCATTGCATCAATTATTGATTGGCATGTCTTGAGTTCTTTGCTGTTGCTGTTGTTGTTGTTAATATTGCTGATGATTGTTGGTATTGTTTTTGTTGTTGTTGTTCCGTTGCGCGCCCAGTGTGAATAAATCAGAACCTCGTGTGAGCTCGGCCCAAGAACTCAAAGCGACGGAGCCGACGCGGCCGAGAGCGAGCGAGAGAGGGGAAAGAAGGAAGGAAGGAAGGAAGGAAGGGCGGAAAGGGGAAAGGGAGAGAAGATGCGAGTGACCGGGACGGAGGGAAGTGGAGAATGATAGACAAGGACGGAAAGAGCGACCGCGGCAGCGACTGCAGAGGAAGTGCAATAAATAAAGGCCGGCATGTCGTGAACCGCAGCTTCCTCTGGCCAAAGAGCCAAACAAGCGAGCGAAGAACAAGAAGAAGAAGAAGAAGCAGATGGAGCCGGCAACAGCTGCCGACGAATTCCATCGGCGAATTCGCAGCGAACCACCGAGAGGGCGAGAATAAGTAGATGCAAATGGGGGAAATCGAAGGCGAGAAATTGGGGGAACTCACGAATTTCCACTAACGAGATCGTGCCTGGAGTTTTTGTTCCTTTTCAATGTATTTCGAGGATCCCAGATTTTGTACTTAGTTAAAATAAAAATAGAAAATTCAATAAAATTACAAAAACAATAAACAATATAAAAATTTCGAACAATTTAAAAATGTAGCCATAATTAAACAACAGCAACAAAATAATATGAAGCAAAACATACGAAATCATAAAAGAAGAAAGGAATGAGAATCATATTGAAATATAGAAAAAGTATAGGAAAAATAAAGAGGAAATGTAGAAAAAATATAGAAAAAAATTATTTAAACAAATTCAAGTATTGGCGCACTTAAAAAAGTCCAAACCTTTGTCCAATTAAAAACAAAAAATATAAAAGAATTTAACGAAAAAAACAAATAAAAAAAAAATGCAAAAAGTTTGTCCGTTTCGGAAATGAGATTATTAAACATTGTCTTTGTTTTCATTGAATGCCGTCCGCTCCACCTCGTCGCCTGACACGCGGCCGTTCGAGCGCAAGGAAATCTTTGCAACAGCAAACATGAGCTTGAGCCGCGTCTCCGGCGATCCGAGGCTCTCCCTCATCCTCTCCGCCGTTGCCTTCCTGCTCTTCCTTCCTTCCTCCTTTCTCCCCTCGACCTCGCCCTCGCCCCGTCTCGGCGCTGTCAATTTTCGTTAATCACTCAAGTGGAAATCGCAGGATCCGATCTTTCTGCCCTCTGCTGACTCGGCCTCGTCGCTTTTTTTAGCTTTGCTCTTGATTTTGCTTTTGTTGACTTTGTCCTTGTTTCATTTTGTAGTTATTTTTATTTTTTTTTGCTTTTTTGCTGTCTTTGTGCTCTCGCCAATGATTATGATTTTGTCGACTCGATTGTTTTCCTTCTCTCGCTCGCTGCAGTGATTTTTTATTTGTCCCTTTTCTTCCCTTTTCGTTGACAAGCTTCAATGTTGTTGTTGTGGCCGTTAGCGTTTGTTGTTTTTGTTGTTGGTGCGTTTTTTTTACCTGTTATTGTTGTTGTTGTCGTGTTCTAAATCTAGCGTGTCCCTTGAGTGTTTTCGTCTCGCATTGGCCAAGGTCCTTGTCATTGGCAACGTGGCCGCCAACAGGAACAACAACGACAATAGTACGAAGACGAAGCAGAAAAATAACATTTGCAAAGAAAAATAAAAACACAAGAATACAACAACAACGATATCATCAACATTGTATGCTGTGGCGAACATGTTTGTTCGTCATTTGGCTCGAACCCGAGATCGACGGCGCGAACGAGGGGGAAAAAAAGAGCGAGAGGAGGGACACAGGGATGAGAGGGAGACAGGGACACAGGGAGACGAGGGAGAAGCGGAAGAAGAGGGAGACAGGGAGAGGCAGTGACAGAAAATCGAAGGAATTCGTGATAGAAAAACAGGCGAAGGCAGCAAAAAATGCGCGGAATCGGCTCTTGATAAGAGACAGGAAGACAGCAGGTAGAGAGGCAGGGAAGGAGGGCAGGAAGAAGAGGGAGAAAGAGAGCGAGAGAGAGCGAGAGTGAGAGCGAGCGATTTCGCGTAGTATGTACAGAAGATAAGGCAAAGATAAGCAGATAAAGGAAGGATGTTGCGACAGACAGAAGTCGAGGCGAAGACAACTGACGACAAGAGGTTTTTCGACTGGAAATACGTTTTTTAATATCAACAAGAACAATTTTTTTAAACAAGTTCAACCGTGGACAATCGTCACTTTGATAGAAAAAATTTGTCGTAATATTTAAAATAATTTCTTTCGAATTGATTTCGACAAAGTTTTTTGGTGTGGATTGCAACGAATTTTTCGTAATAGTTATTAAAAATATTTAGTGTCGATTGCGAGAAATTTTAATACTATCAACAACAACAACTAAATCCGCCATCGGCAACGACATCGAAACCGCGGCCTCGTCGTCGCCCGCGCGAAACCCGATCGAGCTGGAGCCGCGGCCGAGCGGTGGACCGATCGATGGATGGGTTGGTTGGTGAGTCGGAGCCGAGAACGAGCTCCGGTTCCAGTTGGAGCCGACGCTGACGCTGGAGTTGGAGCTGGAGTCGAGTCGACGCAAAGGCGCTCAAGCGATCGAATCCGAGCCCTCTGAGCCTTCGCCGCCATTTGTGGAGCGATCGTGTGCCCGATTATGATGTGAATCAACGACAAAAGAAGGACAAAAAATCAATTCTTTGATCCTTCCCTCCTGCGACAGGCCGGCGACGCCGACGGGACGCCGCAAAAAGTTGGTGCCCCAAGTGGGGGCTGGCAAAAAGGAGATCGCAGTCCGGCAAAGAAGTTGCTAAATCAATAAATTAAAACCGGGACGAATGTTACAAACGTCAAAATATGTTGGAAAAAAGTAAGTGAATTGAAATCGAGGGAATAAAAGGAAATTAAGGCAAAGTCTACAAGAAAAAGTAATATATACATATAAATAAAAAACTAAAAAAATTAAAGAAAAGTCGTGTAAACAAAAAGGCAAGGAGAAAAAATTAAAATAAAAAATAAACAAAATTAAAACAAGAATCCGGAATCTAAAGGTGAAAATAAAGTAGTAAAAAAAAATACAGTAGTGCAACAAATAAATAAGTAAATAATATAAAAATGTTGACTGGTAATTTTAAAATGGTAAAATTAATAATAACAACGTATGAAAAAATATATCAAAAAATAAAATTTAGTATTTTACAAATGAAAAAAGATAAAAATAAAGCACAAAAAAATAAAATAAATAAAAACGTTTTAGGCTAAATCTTAAACTCCGAACCCCGAAAGACCTTCGAGCGGAGCCACAGACGGCGAAACACGCGGACCGATGGAACAGTGAAGGCTACAAAGCCGGTAGCAACAACAATTACAATAAAAAGAACAAAAAGAAAAACACAACAACAACGAGAAGAACCGACAACGCCAGAAGAATCCTTTCATCATGTTTCGCTGTCATGTCGCGCTCGTCGACGGCGACTCCTCGACCTCGGACAATTGTAATTGTTCTCGTTGTTGTTGTTGTTGTTGTGGTAATCGTTGTTGTTGTTGTTGCAATTGCTGCGGCAATTGTTGGTGCTCTCGTTGAAATTGTTGCCGTTGCCGCTGCCGCTGCCGAGGCCTGTCAAAGATTTTCTATTTCGCATGCGTCGCGTTTTTCGAGCCCTTCGCGTGTGCTGGGGTCGAGAGCGAGCGGGGACGAGAGGAGGGCGAGACGAACGAGACGACAGGGCGGGGTCGGAGCCGGAGTCGGAGCCGCAGCCAGGAGGCGGGGCCGGGGCGCCCGGTGGTATTTAAAAGGCTCCAGCAACAAGCTTCCAATTGGACAGCAACAACTGACAACAGCAGCGACTGACAACAGCAGCAGCAACAAAAACAACAACAACAACACCTGAATGTGTCCTCGTCATCGTTGTCGTCGTTGTTGCATTGTTGTTGTTGTTGTTGTTGGTATTGGGTTTTTTTGGCTCGAGAAACCCTACGAAAAAGGACAAAACACTGCTGCGAAGGGAATTTATGAAGTAGCTGAGGGATTAACAACAACAACAACAACAACAACAACGACAACAAAACAACAACGCCAACAACAATTACAACAAACAACAAGAAACTATACAAAAATAACAATAGCAACAGCAAAAAAAACGCTCGATCTAATAGTAAAAAATATAAGTAAAAAATCATCAGCAACTTTTGCAGGGAACCAGAAAAACAACAACATCAACAACAGCAACTATTCTAGGGAGTAAAAGAAACAACAACAACAACAACAACAACACCTCACTCTATAAACACATAAAAATTCCTTCGAACCTCGAAGAAAAGAAAAGCAAGAACGAGCTTAGCAAGCACTATAGTAACAACAACAACAACAAAAACTAATTTCCAAAGACCCTAGAACAACAACAACAACAACAACACTTCGAACTACGAAGCAACCTTTTCGACATTCTTTTCATCCTCTCTCTCTCTCGCTTCCCCCTTCCTTCTCCCTGTCTCCCTCTCTATTAAAAAAGGTGTTCGCGCCGTGTTCCCTCAGTCGGTTCTTGTTCTTCTTCGTACGACTACTGTTGGATTCCCGCATTCTCGGAAGGCAAGGAGTGCAAAAATATGGCAACCCCGATTGGGCATTAAATAATTAGCGGCTTTGATCGCGCCTAAAAGCTGATTAGGAAGCTTGTAACTGGCGACTCTTAAAATTCCAGCCGTCCGACCAGTCTTTTGTCTCTCTCGGTCCCTTCCCCTCTCTTCTTCTTCTCCTTCTTCTTCTTCTGCGTCTGCGTCTTCGTCTTCTTGTTCTGGGGAGTCGTCCTCGTCCTCGTCTTGTTCTTCTTCATTTAGTCGGCGACTCTCTGGTTTTTGTTCGCGGCATCCGCGAGGAATTTACATGGTGTGGACATATTTCTTGGCTAGTTGTAATTGTTGTCGTTGTTGTTGTTGTCCAGGTGCTTTTGTAACAGTTTTTTTGTAAGAGTGTTTTTTATTTTACTTATTGGCTTTTTATTTTCCTTATTTTCCTCGATTTCCTTGTTTGACAAAATATTTCCCTTCAAATAACAATTAAATTTTTGTTAAAATCGCAAATTCCACTCCTGCTCATATGATTAAAAACTTTACTAAATATTGTAATTTTCTACAATTGTCACAAAAAAAACAAAAAAAAACAACAAAAAAATCAACAAATAAAAAATAAAAACAGGGACAAGTTCGACCGACTCCCGACAAGAAATCGCTATAGAAATAGAAGAATCCTCCGCAATCACTCATCGGGCAAGTAATCATAATCTGCCTGTCGATGGATATATATATATATATGTAGGCAACTGTATGGCCAGCCGTATATCGGATAGAAGAAGATGTCAGGGGGATCGAGCGACTCGGACCGAGCGATTAATTCCGACGATAGCGGCCACAGTCGTGTGCGAAGATTTCAATTCCGATCGAGGAACAAAGGGACGATTAAAGGTAAAAATATGATTATAATTGGATGAGGGATGAGTGGATGGGTTGGGACCGGATGGGACGAGGGAGGAGACTGGGAGACGAGTTCAGAGGGGGGGGGGGGGTGATGGAGTAAGGGGCGGGCGCATGCGGATTGCGATGAGAGAGGCCGAAGCGATCGAGGCTGCGATCGGAGTCGGACAAATTTATCGAATTGGGGAGGGGGAGGGCAAGGGTGAGGGGGAGAAGGAGAAGGAGGTGGAAGAGGAGGAGACGGCGAGGGGGTTGGGGAGGGGCGCAGTGGGCGTGGCTCGTCTGACAAATGACTGCGATGGCGGGGAATGAACGCGATTGCCGCGAAAATGAACGCAAATCCTATGAAAGGGATTTCTGAAGAGGCTTCGGAGGAACTTCTTCGCAGAGAAGGGGGAGAGGAGGGGCAGAGAAGGAGGAGGAGGAGAAGGAGGAGTAGAGATGGAGAGGAGTTGAAGGACGCCGATGTGGAGACAAAGCCCGAGAACACAATCTGTCAGTCACTGATGGAGGCAGCAGATGAAAACGAGGGCTTCCAACGGACGTAGAACGAGACAGAGACAGGAGGAATGACATCGAGAGGGACAGAAAGAGAGATGACGAGACAGAGAGAGGGAGAGAGAGAGGGAGAACGACGGGAGAACGACGAGAGACACGAGGAATGCGAGTGGCGAAATTAACAGATGTTATCGCCGTGGGCTCGAAAGCAAAAGCATTGCGAAACGGGTCAAAATAGGCAACAACAACAACAACCACCACAACATGATCTTGAGACGGAGGTGACTCCTCAGGCCCAACAACAACAACAACAACGACAACAAACAACAACAACTTCTACCTCAACCCATAGACCAAATCTGTCCGAGCCTGGAATTCATTTTTATTTTCCTTTTTGCTGTTGAAGCCTCTGAATTCCTCCCTTTTTTTTTGTCATTTTTCTTGTTTTATTTTTCGGTTTTTTATTATCAGTTTTTTGCGCATTTTTTCCTGTGCTTTCTTTTTGTTCGTATTTTTTCTGTTTTTTCTCAATTTGTCTACGTTTTATTGTGTTTTTTTTTCTGTTTTTTTTTTTCGTTAAACTTTTTTGTTATTTTGTTCTTGTTATTTTTTCCTTGTTATCTCTTGTTGTTTTACTACGCTTGTAGATTTTAATAGGATTTTTGAATGATGCCCGGACGCGAGACGCCGGCCGAGTCTCTGAGGAAAATTTAGAAAAAATTCCACTGGATCCCGAAATCCCATGCGATTCTCCTCCACCCTCTTCCACCCACCTCGACCTCGCCTTCGCCTTCATCTCTGTCTCTTCCTTTCCTTTCTTCGATCCAGACCTCATTCTCTCGATCCAATCGTCTTTCGTTCCTCATTCTTTCGATCTAGTCGATCTAGTCCTCATTTCTCCGATCTAATCTCTCTTCCCTCCAACTCCTCCTTCTTCCTTCGGTCACCACCTCCTCCTCCTCCTCGTCTCCGCGCCCCCTGATCCCAGCGCCGCGGCTCGATCGCTCGATTTCCTCCGACTCAGGCCAATTGATCCACTTTTAGCGATTCGATCTCTTCCAAGCGTTTCGATCTTGAGTTTACGATCATTCGCGAGCCGCGCGCGCAATCTCTCACACACACACACACACACACACACTCTTCTGTCTCTCTCTCTCTCTCTTCCTCTCCTTCGCCTGGCTCGCCTGGTCGCTCTAGTCGTGGAAGCATATGAAATTCCTGCTGCTTCATAATTTTTCCGAACTCGACCTGTGGCTCCTCCACCTGTGCTCGCTCGCAGGCATCGAGGCGCGACGGTCCCGGAGCCGGGGACGAGGCGGGGCGCGTGGAGGCCGAGGAGGTGGTGGAGGGGACGGGCGGCAGCGAGTGGTTGAACTTCTTCTGTAGTGGAAACCGAAGTCGAGTCGCGTCGAGATCGCGATCGAGACTCCGGCGAAGGCAGGGCGAGCGCGAGCGCAGGCGCGGACGGATCACAAATGCAGTGAGTGCAGAACAGAAACAACAATAAAGGCAACAACAAAATAATAACAACAACAAAAACAACAACAACAACAACAACAATAATAGCAACAACAGTATGAGGAAACCCAGCAGAACTTGGAGCCCAGGCGCACCTGGAATGCGATCACTGACGATAGGAATGTGATGATTGGAATTTCGATGATTAAATTATTTTATTGCTTTTTGGTTAATGGAAAATATACAGCAATAACAACAACAAAAATTATAACCAAAAACAAAACAACACACCATAGGCACAAGCTGGAAGACAGGACGAAGACAAGGAAACCCCATATTTTGCAGGAGATTAAACGGAAATTGAATTGGATCAGATTTTTCGGCGTTCTCTCCGCATCATTTCGGGAGTTATCTGCTGCTCGCTCGCTTCGCCGATGATGGATAGTTTCGGCCGGATTAATTGATTTTGTTAATGGATTTTTCTTCTTGGTCTTTCAGAGTTCTGAATTTTCTTCCATCGCCTTTGTTCCATCAGGTTCTTTTATTGTTTCCTAATATTTTTCAAATTGCCTTCTGTGATATTAGAATTTATTTTTTTTAATTTTTCAAAACTTTTACCAATCCATTCGGACCACTGTGGACTTCGTAACCGAACCCGGGAGTCCCGGACCTTTCGCTGGCCCAAAGATTCCTCTCCATGTCGAGCTCGAGAACAAGTTGCAGGGAAACCAAATCGATTGCTCTCGTATCGATTAAATGTTCGATTCGATTCGAATCGAATCGGCTCGACAAATGAAACTCGCATCGATGGCGTGCGAGGAGGAATCTCCGAATGCCGAGCGAGCTGGACGTGGGCAGGTTGGGAAATCGGGTGGTGGAGACGGTAGGAGGCGACGAGAGTGTAATTTGATGATTTGTGTGGATTTGAACAGCGATTAGAGGAGGTGGAGGAGGGGCAGAAAAGTTGGACCAGGGAATGGAGAAGCCAGAGAGGGGGAGGCGACTTTGGGGTGAGGAAGAAGGTTCATCTGCCGACCAGAAGTTGGAGGAGCAGACAAAGGAAGTGAGGCGTCAGAGGTCATCGGCCAGGGAGGTGGAGCAGAAGAAATCAGGGAGAAGGAGGCGTTGGGGTGGAGGCGGGTATCAAGAGCAGGAGGGAAGATCAGGGGTGGGAGATCGAACGAAATGGGCAGCAGAGAAGGGGGCAGCAGAGAAGGGGCAGGAAAGAAGTCGGCAAGATTAGGAGGCGGCACGAACAGGTGGCGGAGGAAGAGGAGGAGGAGCAGGAGGCGAATTTAGGAGATGCAGGCGTGCTCAAGACGAAGGCGATAGCAGTAGGAAAAACTAGGAGTAGGAATGTGAGAATTAGGAGGAGAATAAGGAGGAGGACTAACAGGAGGAGGATGAGGAGGACCCAAGCCGTGCCGAGATTGAAATGGAAGACGTGTTGGAGTCCGAGAACCGAGCCCGAGCGATCGCCTGGGAAGTGGGAAGCGCGGAATGTGGTCGACGATCACGTCCGCGGGAGGTTGCGATGAAGACGAAGGCGATGATGATGATGATGATGACGATGATGATGACCTCCTCCCCTTGGACCCCCTCGGTCCAACATCAGCAGCACCTGCCGACTGCGAATCGCCTCCGTTCCCATAAAACCATAGGAGTGCGATTAAACCAATTCGCATCGAGGGAAATGGGAAGAAAATTTCACAAGACAAGAGCGAAAAAGCCTATGAAAATGAGGGAGACGAAAGAATATGAAGGAAACATAAAAATAAATGAGTGAAAAGGGAAAAGTGGGGAAAAAATAATTGAGAAAAAAAAGGGAGAATAAAAAGGAAAAGAAACAATTAAGCAAAAGCGGAAAATAGAAAAATTTAAACATTTACAACAAGTAAAAATTTAAAATAAGAAAATTGAGCAAAACGAAGAATTTTCAAATATAAAAATTGGAAAAAGGAGAAAAAGTGGTAACAAAAAATTAGCGAAAAAAATGTGAGAAGAAAAAGAAGATGCAGGAATACGGGAGAAAAGAAGAAAATAAAAATATTTAAAAGGGGGACGAAATTATAGTGAAGGAGTCGAAGTGGGAAGAAGAGGAAGAACAAGCATGGCTCAAGAATTTTAAATTAAAATTTAATCTCCGCAGGTGAATCATGGCGATCGAGCGTTGCCGGACCTCGACGACGGAGATGGAGTTGGAGTGAATCGGCCGACACTTGGATTGAGTTGGTCGAGTTGGCCGTGGACAGCTTGATTGTTGTTATTGTTGTTGTAGACTAGGATCAGAAGCAGTAGTAGTTGTTGTTGCTCTTGCCCATTCGTTTCCGCGGCTAAGAGGCGTCAAAGGCTTTAATTTGAGACTTTTTACGTTTTGCTCGTCAAGCGAAATGAACATTTGGAAAGCACTGCAGTTTCAGGTCTGTGGAGCCCTGTAGTAGCGATCTGTGGTTTTTTCCGACTTCCTCCGACGTCCCTCGATTTCACCCAATCGTCAGCTCATCCCGACCTTATCTGATTCACCTCGACATCGGGGTTAATTTTCGTCCTCGTCCGCCTCTGTGTGTCTGGGACTCGGACTCCGACTCGGGCTCGGAATCGGACCCTCGCATCCGTCTCTTGTGGTCTTATCTTCCGTCTCGTCTGCGGTGGACGTTTTTGTCAAACGTGACGAACCGATTCTTCATCACGTCGTCTTTCTGTTTTCCTCGTTTGCTGTTATCGTCATCAGCTTTTTTACCCATCATCCTTCGCGTTCTCGTTTTTGCTCTTCATCTTCATTTGGTTTTTGCTCTTGATTTTACTGTTCTTGTTTTTTAATTTGTAGCTTCCTTTTTATTTTTTTATTTTATTTTTGCATTTTTCGCCTTGTTTATTATCTTTCATCTTTCTTTTTTCATCTTTATTTCTATTTTTCATGGTGTTTTATTATTTTTCACATCGTCTTATATTTTCATCTTTATTTTTATTTTTCATAGATTTTTATTAGTTTTCATTTTTTTTGTTTTTTGTTATTTTTCATAGTTTTTCCACATTTCGCCTTTTATATTTTGCTTCTTTTTTATCATAATTTTTTTTTTTATAATTTTATATTCCATCCGTATTAATTTTTTAATTTCAATTTTTTTAATTCGTCAACTTCTTTTGTCATCGATTTTTTTCATGATCGTATTTTCCATCATCTTTTTTTCGTTATCGTTAGTCGTCTTTTCATCATATTTTTTCATCAGGATTTCTTTATCATTTTGTTTTAAACCCGTTTTTTCATCATATTATTTTTCGCTCCTTCAACGTTAAATCAAGTGAGCCATGGAGCGGGGAGCCGGAGCCCAGCCGACCACAACCGCAACCTCGGCCAGGGCCTCGACGCGGCCGACGACGTGGGCTGATCGAGAGTCAGATTTGAAGGCCGGACGATTTGGAATGATTAAAGTTCTTTGACGATCCTCTTCCGCTCCCGCCCATGCCGTCGCCTCCGCCCGGGTCAACGTCGTCGCCGTCGCCGCCGTCTGGACCACGTTATTTCCTGATTCTGCCTTTCTGAGACTGTTCAGAAGGGATTCTTCTTATTTAATTTCATTTCTTTTTTGACTTTTTGTGCCTTTTTATCTCATATTATTCGTTATTTTTTTGGTTTATTTTCTATCTCCATTTTTGATCTTATTTTTTCTTTTTTTCCCGCATTTGTGGTTATTTTTTTTACATTTTTTTTCATTATTTTTTGTCCTTGTCTTGGTTCTTTTTTTGATTGTTTTTGTTCCTCTGATTGGGAATTTTTTGTTCTGCTCCTTTGTCTGGTGGTTTGGTGTGGGTTGGACGCCAGCTACAACAACAACAACAACAACGACAACGGCAACCACAGCAATCACAAACATCGCCGGGTCCCCGAAATAATGAGGATGATGATGAATTATTTGTGTGAGAAAGAGAGCGAAAGAACCCTCCTCAGGTTGAGCGAGTTTTTTCGTTCCCGCAATTAATCTGCATTTAATTGCAGATTTTTTAATTGCTTGGGAATTGTTAAACTCGAAAAATCATATTTTTTAAACGATTAAACACAATTGAAAAAAAAAATAAATAAAAATACAAATTGAGATTAGTTTCAGAGTCTTTGAGGAGTTTGAAATAATATGAATAAAAAAAAAAAACAAAAACTACTGTTTAGAAATCCAAAGTTTCTCTTATTACGAAAATCCATCATTAAAAAAATCGTTTCCCAATCACAAGAAAAAAGGCAGAAAAAGAATTCCATCGATAGAAGGTCCGGGGCAGGAGCGAGCGCGAGGAAGAGAGAGGGATAGAGGGAGAGAGAAACGAAGCCCAGGCGATCGTTAGCGCTGTTTTCGTTGCTCATGGACCATGCAAATGAAGCCTGAAATTAGCTACGAAATAAATGAAACAAAAGCCGTATGCAAACGAGCAAAGATGGGAAACAATCCCAGGGAAAGAGATAAAGACTGTGACGGTGACGAGGGCTGGGAGGGGGGCAGCGAGGCCGAGTGGAGAAAGACTTCGCTGGCTGGGACTGTGAGTGAAGTGAAGTGGAGTTAAGTGAAGTGAAGTGCGCTGCATTTGGAGGTCAGCACGACTTGAATGTAAACGATTTTTAAGTAGCGATTATAATGAAGCCTTTGTTTCATGCCCTGTCTCTCTGTCTCTCAACCCCTCGGTTCTCCCCTCCTCGACCCTCCTCGACCCTCCTCGACCGACTGCATCCGGCCTTTCCTTGGTCTTCGCTCCGTTCGCTACTGTCGCTGCTTTTGTTATCCGCATCCCGCCTCCCGCCTCCCGCCTCCCGCCTCCCGCCTCCCCCAGCTCGTGCCGCCACAGCCGGCGAGCGACTTCTCGGACCCGCCAATCGCCCTCCGCCACCAGGTCCTCGCGCTTCGGCACCTCGTCCTCTTCTTCAGCCGCCCTCAGTCGCCACCTCCGCTGCCTCCCCCTTTGCCTCTTCCCTTCTGCCGTCCCCCCGCCCCTCGCTCTGGGCGCGGGTATTTCAATTAGCGAAATTTCTCGTGGTCGATGCCATCGCTTGGCACGAAATACTTTCGCAGACGTTTGGTGCCGTCGGCCAGTTTCCTGCTGGCCGAATTAGCTCCTCATGCCAATGACATGGCGATGGGTCTCGGACAAAATGAAGGGAGAAGGAAATAATAGTAAAAGAAACTTTCGACTCACCTCCGAAAAGTCCCGCTGCGACATTTTCAGGATCTCGTGGGTCGAGAGCTCGGCCGGGTTCTCGTTGGGACTGAAGTTCAGCGGCAGCTTCAGGAGGTTCTCATAGTTCGTCATCGGGGCGGTTCTGTTGGGATTGCGCTGTTGTTCTTGTTGTTGTTGTTGTTGTTGTGATCACTGATTCTTGGTGGTTCCTGCGGGTACTCGAGGCCTCTCGCGGCCTCACAGCGGCCCGGCTTGGGGCAACAGCAGCGAGGAGAACTCGATCAATCGGTGGCAGGGCGGCTGCAACGAGAGAGGGAGGGAGGGAGTCAAGTGTTAGTTTAGAGGAAATCGCTTGTATCAATTTTATTTCGGTTTTATTTATGGAATTATTCTTCGGCCGCGAGTCCGCTGTCGCTCTTTATGGGTTCTGCTCGACGGCATTGTGAAGTTTGCGTCGTAAAACCGCATTTTATGCGCCTGACTATCGGACATGGGACGATAATGCGGTCGAAAAGGCCGATAGAAGAAGTCGACCGCGGAAATATATCGCTTTGCCATTATAATGTCGAAGGTTTATAGAAGTCTCTCGCTCTCTCTATCTCTCTCACTCTCACTCGCACTTGTTGTATGTCGGCCAAAGTTTTATTGGGCGATTTTTTTGCTGTCTGTTTTCCATTAATGCGAAATCAATAAAACTCCCTTGCTGCGCTTGTTGGGCCTAATGAAATACTTTTATCTAATCGAGCGAGGTTTTCACATACAGCATCGAGTGCGGCCGCTTCTTCTTCTTCTTCTACCACTTCTACTGTTGGCTGGTTGTTGTAGTTTCTGGCTTTGTTGCCAGAGCAGAAGATAGAGTATTGGAAATAATGGAGCAATAAAGTGCTGGCCATGACACTTGCTGGAGAGGAGGTGTTGGGAGAGAGGAGAGCGGAAGGTGGGGAGAGCTAGAGGGCGAACGTGGGGAGAGCGAGCGGGAGATCGCGATCGAGACGAGGCTCGAACAAGTGCAAACCGGGACGAGCCGAATCGAATCGAATCGAACTGAATCGAGGAGTCGGGATCTCCAGTGAAGATCGAACCGATCTGGCTCCGTTGCGGGGCGAACCCGAGGCTGCGATTCCTCCAACCCAGTTCGCGAGTCGGAGCTCGAGTCCCGGCGGTCGGCGGCCGGCTGACTGTGGTAGCCGTTGGTAGCTGGCGATAATTGGCGGTGGCGGCGAGCTGGGCTGCCTTCTGGGCCTCGTGAAAGGAGCCGCGAGACGGCGGGGGATGAGAGCAGAAATCGATGGTCGATGCCTCTGATGTGACTTCGGAGCAGATTCAGAGGGACTTTGACTGGTTTCTCAAAGGGGATGAAGAGGTAGAGGGTTGGGTTTTTGGGTTAGTTTTGGATTGGGTTTGGTGGCATTTGATGTGCTCGTGATGGGTTTGTTCGGCTTTCTTCGAACCAAGGACTCATCAGGGCTTCGACCATGGCTTCGTTCCTCCCACCAAACGATTCCGATCGCTTCCTCGAAACGAAGGGGGCTCCATCGAGCTTGCCTTTGATCGTCTCGTCGTTCGTCCCACCGATGGATCGATCGATAGATCGCTTCAGTCAAGCTTCCATTTCATGATGAGAGCCTCTGGAATTCCCTGCTCCCGAACTTCACCGTCTCCCTATCGTGTCCGCCCTTCTCCTCCTCCTCCTCCTTCTCTTCTTCCTTCGCCCCTTCCCTCTGCTCCTTCTCCTTCTTCTTCACATTTTTCTCCTTCTCCTCCTCCACGACTCTGAGCATCGCCAGCCACACCGACCCTGTCACGATCCTCGTCACCCGTCGGTCTCTGACTCTCCACCTCCCTCCCTCCCGGCCTCCCCTCTGCTCTTGTTAACCCCTGTCTGTCTGTCGCTCTGTCTGTCCGTCAGCTCGGCGTCGCCTCCGCTCGGCCCCTTGGGCAACTGTCATTTGAATAGTCACTCAGAGGTTATTTATTTGCGCATTCAGTTGCCAGGAATGACGGCGAAGCAACTGGCGATGACGACGAGGCTGACGGACGGACGGACGGAGAGGAGAGGAGAGGAGAGGGGAATACAGAGAGGGAGAGAGAGCGGCAGAGAGACAGAGAAAGGAAGAACGAGAGAGGCCGAGGCGGACATGGCGGACCGACGAAAACATGGCGAATCCAGGAGTCGGGAATCCGAGCGATGCGCCAGGACAACAACAATAACGACGATGACAACAACAATAACGGCGACAACAACAACAACGTTTCCAAGGCCCGCGTCCGAGGCCCGAAGATGAATCGCGGCGACAGCGAAAAATGTCACTCGTATGTAAATTCCTCGCGGGAATGCAGTTAATTCGCTTATTTATTTGATTTTCTGCAAATGCCGCTCTTCCTCATCCCTCTCCCTCTCCCTCTCTCTCTCCCTCCCCCCTTCCCTCACTCTGTTCTGTCCTTCCTTCACTTCTGCCTTCACTCCTTCCGCAACTCCTTCCCCAACTCCTCTCGGCCCTCCTTCCGTTCCTACGACTCCGCCTCCCTTTCCGATTTAAACCCTTTCACCTCAAACCGCATTCGTTTTCAAGGCAAAAATCAAAGAGCAAAACGTCAATAAAATAAAACCAATGTTTGATTCAATGAAAAAAAAAATTATTTTGAAGATAGTGACGAATAATGAAGACGAAATAAAAACTTCAAAAGGATCAAAATTAACTTTTCAATTTTTTTTGAAGCGTTTGTGAAGAAAAAATAATAAAATATCCTGGTGCTTGGCGCAGTATTGAAAAAAAATTTTCATCGGGCCGACCTCCCGACTGACTGACCGACATACAAACACCCGACACACACGCACACAGACGCACGCGCGAGCTGTCGATGCAGTTGCTCGATTAAATAAATCGATTCTGCATAATTTTTCACTTAGGAACGTTTTCGCTCCGCGCGGTCGCGAAGGGCCCGCGGGTCGGTCCGTTTGTGAGGGGGCGGGGCGGCCGATGCGTCACGCGGCGTGGGCAACAACAACAACAACAACGGCAGCCACACATCGACCCAAATTTCGGTGCAATTTGTCACAACTGTTGTTGTTGTTGTTGCTGCTGCCGCTGCCGCTTTATACATATTGATTTTCTTTTAATTTTGAATTTCGGACGCTCATTAAAATCTCCCTCCCCCTCGGCGTAGCCGGCGAGCAACAACAAGAGAAGAGAAATGCAACAAAAATCGAAACAACAGCAACAACAACAACAGCAACAACACCAGCCCAAGTACCAACAAATTTATCTGCCTGGAAGTGAAGACAGTGGGCGTGGCAGAAGCGATTTGTTGTGGTGATCGATTAAGTCCTCGCTTCGGAGTCCATTCATTCTTCTTCTTCTTCGCTTCCTCTTCCTCCCCCTCACCCTGTCCTTCTTGCCCTGCGCCCTGGTTCTCTTCCTGTTGTTGTTGTCGCTGTCGCCGTTGCTGTTTTGGAGATTTTTAAATTTTGCGCCCTTTTCGAAATTGAGTCATAAAATTTTATATAGCGCGAAAAATCGAAAAATCGCTGATCTCAGAACCCGATGCGAGTTTCATTATAATCGCGAAGTTTCTGTGGGAGGAACCAAAGAGTTATAAAAATAATAATAATAATTTTACATGAAAAAATTTACTGTTGTGCTAATTTTATCATATTTTTATTTTTAGTATGTTGCGAATGATTTTTATTTTCGATTATGAATTCCAATTTTGATTTTTAATATTGATTTTGCTTGATTTGAGTTTTAATTTTAAATTTGGTTCTCAATTTTGATTTCCAATTTTGCTTTTTAAACTCTTGTTTCAGTTTGGATTTTTAATTTTCGATTTCCGATGCTCGATTTTGATTTTTAAAATTAATTTTCATTTTTACTTTGAATTTCGGTTGGCTTACAAACAAATATTAAGGTTATCTCTTACACGAAGCATTAAAATTCACGGTCCTCAGCAACTGTTGTCGCGTTTCGAACTCGTTGACACAAACTTATCTTAAACTGCAGCCAATTTATATAAATTGTGCATTCATTTTAGTTTATGCATCTTCATTTGACTCAGTCGCCCGAGTTTCTTCTTGTGCTCCGCTTTACTCGCATTTATTTTACGGTTTCGTTTATCGCCCGCCTCTTATCGCACTTTATTACGGCCATTGATTCGATGTGACTGGCGGAGTTTTATGTAAATTCAACTCGTGTAATTTATAAGTTTCTGCCGTCATTTTATTTGCAGTGTCTGGTTTTCTTAATTGTTTTACTTTAATTTGAATTTATTTTGAAATGATTTTGTTTGTTGTTTTACTTTAATTTCTTTAATTTGAATTTATTTTAATTTTAATTTCACCATTTCATTTCTTTAATATTTTTAATATTTTCTTTTCATTTTTTTTGATTATTTTTCTCCATTTTTTCTTTGTTTCCATTTATTTTTGAATACAGTTTTTCTGGTCTTTGTATTTTCTTCAATCGAACTCTTTTCGGCGGCCTTTCAGGTGTTTCTTTTTCAACTTTCGAAAATAAATGTCGATAAAAGGTTTTGTCGACGCTAGTTTTAGATTTTGTTGTTGGTGGGCCCTTGAAGCGGCGCCACAAAGACACAAATTGTTGTTTTCAATTAGCGTCCAATTCAAGGGAAAGAGCGGTGGCAATAATCATAAAAAAATAAACAACAACAACAATGACGCCCCATTGTCGGAGTTGAGAAAAACCACAGGTGGCGCCAAGATAGATAAATAAAAAAATTTTAGATGATTTTTTCGTTTTTCCAAACATATCAAAGAAAAAGAAGGAGCAAAAAAATATATACATTTTAGTTCCACGTAATTTCGTTTCTTCCACAACAATTCTTTACATGTTTTTCTATACAATTATTTTGTAATTATTGATTATAATTTCTGCCTCAGCCTCAAAATGAACAAAATCCTCACTTTTTCATCTCAAAACTAGAAACACGTGTTTTCCGCAATTAGAGGTTGATTAATTAAATAATAAATCCGGAGCCTCTGGGCGGAATCTTCTCGATCTTCTCAAGGCCCCTCACGTCAGCGCGGCCTGGCGTCATGATCGAGTTTTGTTTTGTTTCGCATGCTCCATTTTTGCAGCGGAAATTGAAATGAGTGAGCGGAAAAAGCGATCGCCATGAGAAACGGGAGGAGAAAAAAGAGGAGGAACAAAAAAATCCAAAGCTATTTCAACAAAGACAAAGGAGCGCGGAACAACAATAATGACAGCAACAACAGCAACAACAACAAAAACAAGATAATAACAATAATAATGCTTGACCGTAATTATGATTCTGCTCTTGTTGTTGGATTGGCGCTCGGATTTATTCGGACTTGTTTGCGATTGGTCAAGTGTCGTTATTCTGGCCATTGTTGTTGCTGCTGTACCCATTGCCGCCGCTGTCATTATTATAGGTGCATGTCGTGTTGTTGTTTTACTATAATCTGAATTCAACTACGGACTTCAACTTCAAATCTGAGGAATTTTAATTGTTTCCAGCGCTCGCACGAAGATAAGTCCAATATTCTTGCGATCCAGTCGGAGTTGTTTCGGTCTATGACTAGTGCAAAATATCGATTAGTCACAGAAGCAATTTTGCATTTGGATATTCTGGACTTCAGCCATTTTCTCTTGTTCCCAGCAACTGCTGCTGGTCTGTGGGAGTTGCTGCTGTGTGGTTGTTGGGTGCATTTAACATTTGGGCTCTTGAGCAGTTTATCGCGTCTTGTGGCTGGATGTGAATTTTTCACCTTCGCCGACCGCCCGACCGCCCGACAGCCGCCGAAAAGTGAAGGGACTGCGCCGGGTGTTTGGCAAAAGGTCGAAGGCGGCCGCGGACGGGGTCACGTGGGTTTTTTTCACTTGTCTTTGACGATGGTTTACGAGCTGGTTGAGTTTTCGTGGCATTTTTGCATTCATTTGAAAATGTGCCTTGCGATGTCATGTCTTTATTTCAAAATTATAATCATTATAATGAGTCTTGAAGACTTCGAGAGACTTTTAATGGTGTGAGCGAACAAAAGACTCAAGCCACAAACTTGGTGACCCAGCGAGTTCGTCGCTTGAGTCTTTCGTTTTGATTGACAGCTCCATTGACATTGTTTCATGGCGAAAAATATGAAATTATGTTAATGAGGATTTTTTCCACACTCTTCCAGATTGAATTCGATTAAATTTTGACTAAATGTGACCGAATTTGAGTCGATTTAAAGAAATTTTCAGTATTGATTTTTTTCGATGAGATTTTGAGGGATTTCAATAATGAACCCTTGGTCATTTTGAAAATGTTCCTCCACGTCCCGCAGCCAATTTGAAGGCAGCAACTGCATGCGAGACAACAACAACAAACAATTGCTTCTCGCCAGACATTTCGCATTCCTTCGCCGATGACTCCGGCGATGACCCTGGCTCGATGGCGAGCTGGCGGTGAAGGTAGGCTTTTTTCCAACTATTGTTGTTGTTGTTGTTGTTGCTGCTGCTGCTGGTGGTCAATCGAATTGTTGTTGTTCGAAAGAAGTTGTTGTTGTCTCTGTCGCTGTAAAGGTTTCCGACCGAATTGTGAAACTGACGCGAGTGTCGAAAGAAAGCTTTGGAAATTTGACGTCTTTTTTTCGTTGGCTGCTTAATTGAGTGTGAGGGTTGATCCAAATTTATGGATTTTTTTCGAGTCTAACGACAGCAAAATCGCACCTCTTGCCACTGTAAACAACAAAAACACCAACACGAGCCCCATTAACAAAAGCAATAAAAACATCGTCGAACAAAACGATGATAAATTTAAGAGTTCATTAATGTGTTGTTTCATCGGCGAATTTCCAATTAATCAGCGCAACACATAATAATGAAAGTAAATTAAAGAAAACAATGACCAGGATGAGCAGCTAAAGACGGTAGAGGACAATTTGGGGAATTGCTAGAGTAAGTTCACGTAGGCAACTGCGACAAAAACACCCACAACATAACCTACAATTACGAACAAATAAAAAACCAAAAATATCTGCAAAAAAACAATAGCTGAAAGCAACAACAAAAAAAAAAAACCCACACAATTCTTTAATTTTCGACCGCTTCGGCCTCATCTTCATTCGTTGCTGTTTCGCTTCTCATTGTTGTTGTGGAGAAGATTTTTTATCACATACTTTTTCATTAGTTTCTTATAATTATTTGTTGTGATTTTCGTTGTAAACTTTTTTGTGTTTTGAATTCTTAAACGCCGAATTACGAAAAGATTCGATGCGTTTCATAAATTATGATTTGTCGCTGAACCGCCCGGGCCACCTGGAGTGGACACGTTTTTGTTGTTGTTTTTGGGCTTGTTAATTGTTTTATAATTTGTATATGAATATTTAAATTTCGGGGGATGAAATTCTCGATTTGGTAAATTTTTTGAGGTTTTCATGGTTCTTGGAATTCTTATGAATTTATTCAATCTTCTCGAAACTCACCATTGTAAATTCTGCTTCGGCCTCAGGTGTTGATTTCGAGTTTTTCTCCCCTTATTGTTTGTTAATTTTAGTTTCACACAAATATTTCTCATCACAGTTTTGTTATCAATATTTATTTTCTATTTTTTCTCTCTTAAAACACTTTTCTTTCCTATTTTCTCTTGTTTAAATCTCAATATTTCCTTTTTAATTTGATTTTAATTTATTATCTTGTTATTTAGTATTTTTACCGATTGCTTTCTTATGCACATTTTCGAAAATAAATCCAATTAATTCATTTTCACCACGCATTTGGCTCTTTTGTATCTTCTTCCCGCTTTTCCTAAAACGATGCAAAAATTGAATTTTGGACTTAATTCACAAATAAAACTCTTCCGCGATAAACCGCACGCTTATGTACGCAGCAGCAACAACGCCGATGATTTGTTGTGGTGCCAAGAAATATGAATGAAAATCGTGAAAGGAAATTGGGAAAATTTCCACGGATAAATCGTTTCGAAATCGGAGAAAAACTTAGAGAAACTTTCGGAAAAATCGTGAGGAGTTTGGAAAAATCTCGCTAGAACTAAAATCGCTCTCGCTCTGGGTCTCGGTCTCGGTCTTTCGATGTGGATCGTTTCTGGCTGTTTTTGTTGCTGTTTATATCCTTTGCCCGCGAGCAGGTAGCGGAGCACGTAGACAGCGAGAAAGGCCGACGAACGAGTGCGAGAGACAGAGAGCGGGAGCGAACTGGGGCGAAATCACTCGAGAGACCCAGATCGGACGACGAGAGCACGACGAACAGGTTCAAAGGACGGCGAGAGAGGAGAGACCGAGCAGTGGAGAAGGAGCAACAAAGAGAGCAGCAGGGAACGAGGCGGCAATCGTGAAGGATCCCTAGAGAGAGTGAGAGAAGAGTCACCAATAAGGTGTTGTTGAATTTGCCGCGCTCGTTGGTGAAGTTGAAGTGTTCGAAATCGGCTCAAGTTGCTTGCAATTGAAGGCTGAAGCAACAAATTCAACTGCACTGCTCTCGAAATATTCGAGTGCTGAATCTTCAAGATATCAAAGATATCTTAAAATCAAAAAATTAATAAATATATACTTCACTTTCTTTGAAAACCCCCCTGTGAATATTTTCCTCAAAGAGCTTGAGACAAACACAAGATTCAAGAAACGAACGGTTTGAAAAAAGGGGAAACAAAAATATAATAGATGTATATTATTTATTATTTGTATTATTTTTTAAGCAACTCCCGACAATGACAAAAATAACAACAACAACAACAATAACTGTCGGCACACAATGAGAACCGTAATTAAAAGCTGACGTTTTGAATTTAATTTGCACGCGGATTTCGAGCTCTTCCTTTGTCTTATTCTCAATTCTTAAAATGAGCATTTTTCTTGCAACATTGTTGTAACATTGTTGTTGTGATTCGTTATGATATTGTTGTTGTTGCCGGTTATGATATTATGGTTGTTTTTGTTTTCGCCACTGGGCTTTTTGCATTCGCTTTAATTATTGAACTTCGCTACCGCCGACCGCCGGCACCCGAAGGGATTCTCGACCAAGAACCGTCTTCCACTTGTGTCTGACGTCTTTCTAGTTGTTGTTGATGCTGTTGGTGGTGATGTTGTCATAGTTGTTGTTGTTGTAAAGGGGAGTGATTTCCATCGATCGGCGATGTTTAAATTCGGCGTCTGACTTCATTATCAAAGAAAATATTTATTCAATCGTTGGATCGATCGATCAGCGATTTGACCACGATTGACACCAAGCGTGGTTCGAATTAATTCGCGAGAAGAATTTTCTAGCGAATGTAGAGGATTTTTCACTTTTTTAAACGATGTTCTGATTGTTTGTATAGTTGTAAAAATTTAAAAAATTAATTTTTTTTTTGATGTGGAATATAACTGAATTATATTTTTGTTTTCAATGGAATTTGATTACACAATTTTTGTTTGTAATTTTGAATTTTTCCCTCTCATTCCCAGCCTTTGAAGACCTTCAAAGGGCGACAAACAAAAGACTTAAGACACGAACGCGTGGCCAACACAGAGTTCCGAAAACTGGATTTGGAGAATTTTTTTTGGCTTCGTTTGTAATTTCTCTGAACTTTAAAGGAAAATTTCCGGAAAAGCATTGAAAAGTCGCAATAAAAACGCGTCGAGGACAAAATATAATAAAAACATTGACGGAAATAACCAGCAACAACAACAACAACGACGACGACGACTGTAAGGTGGGAGCTAATTGAAAGAAAGCCATGAAAGGGCAAAAAGAGGCGAAGGAAGAGAGCGGCAGAGTGAGAAGGAAATACAAGAATTCGAGGGAAACGAGTCGAGCAACTTTTGAGCCGAGCGCGAGCCGGCCAACAACAACAACAACAACGACAACGACGGCGATTACATCGAGTCACAGCCAAAGAAGCAGAGCCAGTGGCCGAGGAAGAAGAAGACGAAGAAGATATCGAAGAAAGAAGAGGCCGTAGAGGAGGAGTAAGAAGAAGAAGAAGAAGAAGTAGAATGAGCCTACGAAGAGTTTTATTACATTGCAAAGAGAAATGGGGAAAAAACAAAGGAAAACGCAGCGAAAAATAAAAGCAAAGGGCGAAAATCAGGGAGACGCAAAATCACGGAGAAAAGTGAAGTGAAAAAAATTAGGAAAAAAATTAAGAAAATAAAATTTAAGAAAAATCATAGGGAAAACGTCGTGAAGAAAAAATTATAGTTTGGCGTGAAAAAATCAGGGAGAGAAAAATATGGAGATAAATATTATAGAAAAAATAATGAAGAAAATATTATGGAGAAAGAAATTCTGTGAAAAAAACATTGAAGTAAAAATATGGACGAAATAATGATGGAGACGAAGTTAATGGAAAAAAATGATGGAGAAAAAAGTAATAAAACACTGAGGGAGAGAAGGCAATTGCGGAGAATAAAAATCTGGGAGAAAATCCACGCGAGGCAAAGGAAAACGCATGAAAAACACTGAGAAATTCCGATGTGCAAAAAACGCACAACAACAACGACGCTACGGCGACGACGTCGAAGATGGGGAGCGGGAGATCGAGAGAGCGAGCGAGAAGCAAGACAAAAGACAAGAGACTAAAAAACCAGAGGAGAAAAAAAAACACTGAGAAACACGCTTAGCACAGTTACGAGCGATGGAGCGGCCGATCGAGCGATTTCCACCAGATTTTGCAAAGATTTCACGATTTTTCTTAAACATGATCGCGTTTTTGCTCGGTAAAAATCTGAATTATTTACTGGAGAGGCGAATTTTTTAATTTCTCCGATTTCCACACGATTTTCCGCCGTATTTCAACCGTTTTGTACCTGTTTAACCACGAAAAATATCACAAAAATTAATATCACGTTGACTCGTCGGCTCAAACTTGCGGGTATTTCAATTATTTTCGATTTTCCTCCACAATTCACTTGATTTCCAAGCCGCGATCACTTAATTTGCTCTAAAAATGCAATTCCTACTCCAAATTCCTTTGGAAATCCACTCGGACTACTTTGGACCCTCTTCCGATTGCTTTGGAAATTCTCTTGGCAAATTCACTTTGCTTATTTGAACTCTGAATTGCGGTGAAAACGCACTTGGATTTTTCTGAAAACTCGACTGCGATTTCTTGTTTTATTCCCGAAATAAAATCGTTTTCGAAGCCTTTTGCGAACGTTTTTCACCGAGGTCTTCGGCAAGTGAGTGCGTGTGTGTGCGTGCGTGCGTGGTATCTGTGTGGTGTCGGTGTGCGTCGTCCGTCTGTGCGCACGCGCAACGATTCCGCCCGATTCGTCTGCGGCAGCCACTCGTGCTCCACGCCGTTGAGAACTGAACTGAACCGAGCCGAGCCGAGCGAACTCAACTCAATCGAACTGAGTCCGGGTCCCTCTGGAGTTGGTGTGGTTGGTGATTGTTGTTGTTGTTGTTGTCGTTTCTGGTGTTGTCCCTTGTCGCTGTCGCGGCCTACCTGCGGCGAACAGGTTGGCCGCGCGGTGTTGCCAGCTGCAGGCGCTCGAGTTCGACGTTTAAAATTAAAGAAATATTTTTTCCATATATTGAAACTAAAATTAATACATTCTAATTGAAATTCTATATTGAAATTAAAACTAATACATTATAATTTCAATATATGACAAAAATGGAATTTTTAGTTTTTCATTATAACTGGTATTTTTCATAAGATCAAACAATTTATTAATTCAAGTAATTAATTCACCAATTTAGCGATTATTAAATTTGGTTTCAATAATTGTTACATCAATTAATCATTTAAGTACTGAAAATATTAAAATAAATTTATTTTTTTAGAATTGATGGCATTTAAAAAAAATATCTTTGTTTCAAACCACATACACCTTACATTTCAGTGCCTCTTAAACAGCGCCAGAATGCATTTGCAAACCCAACATGCAGCGAAGACTCAAACCTGCTGAGGTGAGAACAGGGCGAATGTGATAAAATATTTATAATTACACACATGTCGATATTCGATAAGAGACGCATCATTTTAAAAGGCAAAGAAAAATTGAAGATACCTGCAAAATAAATGATTTACTTTATACTTTTGTTCGCGATTTATATATTTATATGATTTTATATTTCCTTTAATTTCTATTTACATTGGACATATTTTTCTTGACCCAACTGTGCAAATAAAAAGCACCAAAGCGAGCACCGAGCGTTGACTTGAGTTGATGAAGCTTCGGTCGGGGACTCCCAGAGCACGGAAGTTGGGAAATATGGGAGGCCAGAACAGAAATAAATTAAAAAAGAAAATTAAAGTAGTAAAAATAGTACGGCCGTTCAGCTTATTTACGCTACACATTTGTTTCATAACAAAATGGTGTTGATGACGAGCACTCAAAATTCTCATCGGTCGATATCTTATAACGTGACTTATTGTAAACTACAAATTCATAGACAAAAAATCTGGAAAGTCAATAGAACTTCACGTTTTGCCAGGTCTGAATAATTAATGAAACCAATCACGGCAGCGAGCTGGAAGCACAAAAGGCCCGACACCTCGAGATGCGCCGTCAGTCGTCGATCGTGGGTCCGGGCGTTCACAAGCTTCGCACTATTTCGCAGCCATAGGTTATCGCAACAACAACAACAATGACAACAACACGCTTCATTTTACTCGGCTTCGTGCTTTTTGTGGTTTGCGCCATCTCGCCAAGCGAGGCCCAGTACGGCAGTGGTAAATAATTAATTATAATTTTGTTGTTGACAACTTTTATTTGTTTCTATCAATTTATTAAAATGTTTGTATTTTTTAGTGAAATCCTGCCCTCCCAATGAAACCTATTTCGCCTGTGGCGACAGCTGCCAGCGAGAGTGCGCGACCCTGGGCCAACCCTGCCTGATTCGTCACATCCGCTGCCCGGACGGATGCTACTGCAACGAGGGCTACGCCCGCAACAGCCAGGGCACCTGCATTCCAATAAGCGAATGCAAAACTTATAATAAAGGAAAATAGTAGTACCTAAATTTTGCAAAAAATCAAAATAGTTTTGTTTTTTATGTTAATAACGAAGTTTTTAAAAATCGATTCGAGTTGAGAAAGAGTTAAGATTTCTGCAGCTTCTTCTGCAGTACTTCTCAAACTGCTGCAGCATCAAAGACCCACAAAGAAATAGTAAAGACACGAACCCAAGATAGGGTGATGGTGGGCACATTTTTAAAAACGTTCTCAAACAACATTTTTTGTTTAAGAGTTGAAGAAATTAGATGTTTTTCTATAAATAGGCATTAGATAATAGGTGAGTATCAGCTACGCCCACTAGTAGATGTTAGTAGGTTTCTAATCTACGAACTTCTTGTGGCGGGTGTGAGATTTTCCAATCCAATCAGCGGGAAATTCGTAAATTTATCCGATCAACGACTGTTGCAGTGGAAAACTCATTACACTGCAATTTGGTTAAAAGTAGCCGCCTGGCTCGGTGCCGAAATGCTGCTGCATCCTCTTCTTCTCCACCGCCTCCTTCGGCGCCCTTTGCTGGCCAACAGAAGCTACTGAATAAACATGGCTGCGGATTTGTGAAGAAGACCCGGTGGAGGGTGGTCGGGGGAGGAGGGAAGAGGGAGGAAGAGGAGGGAAATTTGGCCAAGAAGCGGAGTTAAACATAATCTAAAAGGCATTTAAAAATTCCTTGGATGCGTTTCGAGATGTGTGTCGGGGGTTGGGAGAGGGAGGGACCGGGGATTGGCCCAAAAGTTCCATAACTAGAAGAAGTGCCAGACGAAGCCTCAGCAACTTTAAAGTTGTTGAAAGTTGGATTCTCGAGAGGTTCCCCATTAACGAATTTTCGTTAAACTGGACTTTGGGCCCTTTAAAGAACTTTTACAGTTGTTTTCCATATCAAAATTCAAAACTCCCGCCTAAAATCGAGCGGAAGACTTCGTTCAAACGGAGTTGACCGGCGTTCTTGGCGGCCTCCTCGCATTCGGCCACGAATTCTCGATTGCCGGCCGCAGGACTGCGAAAACATTCCATTGTTGCGCAGATAATTGGAAACAGAAATGTGTATGAAAATTTCATGCGCTCTCGTGTTGATAACTCCAGCTGCCGGCGTTGTTGTTGTTGGTATTGCTGTTGTTACTGTTCTTGTTGTTGTTATTGTTGCTGTTGTTGCGTTTTGTTCATTTATTCATTGCCCACAAAGGCTTGGCTTTTTATTTACTTTATTTCTTAGCTTCTCCAGTGGTTGCTCCGTTGCCCCGATTGCCGAATGCCATTGTTTATGGTCTGGCACTGCTCTTGTTGTTGTTGTTGTTGTTTTTATTATTGCTCTCGCCACCCAGCAAAAAACAACAAAGTCCCGTTGTTGCTTTTATTATTAAGCTATTATTTAGGTTGTTGTTGTTGCCGTTGCTCTTGTTCTGGCTGCAGTTGATTTTCGAATACTAGGAAAAGATTCCGACCAGATTCGGGCGGAAGCAGGTCAAGAGGTCAAACAAGGTGTTCGAAGCAACAACAACAAGAACCAGAATAGCTGTAGAATAGCAGAAGAATAGCAAGAAGGGGACGAAGTGAATAAATAAAAGAAGAAGACGAAGAAGAATTTTTTGTACATTTTTTTAAAAATCTTAGTATCAATAATTAGATTCAAAAATGCTTTAAAATTAAAACAAAAATGGGACATATTTTGTATTGACTCGAATTAAGAATTTGTGTTTCCAATTATGAGCAAAATATCCAATAAGTTAGAATACAAAATTTATTGAATCGATGTATTTTCCATTTATCATTCAGGGAAAACGTGCAATAAATTAAAACCAACAAATTCGCATATTTCATCGAAATAATTGCATTATTGTTATTTAATCAATTGCAACTCTATTTGCAAACACAATTAAGTGCATTCCGAAAACTGCAAAAACCGAGGGCGAAATCGAGGACTTTCCGAAGCCGACCGACCACAACTACTTCCGTTTCCGCTTCCCGTTCCGCAGCCACATCCGCTTCCGCCTCCGGTTGTCCGGCTGTCTGCGGATGTACACTGGGAGAAATGCGGATTCGCAACGAAAGCCATTCGTCAACGTTCGTTGCGTCGGGAGCGGGCGGGGCGGAGTCGGGGACGAGGTGACGACGAGTGACGAGGGCGGGAGGCGTGGCGTGACACCGAGTTGGGGTCGGCGGAGGGGCAACACTGGGCGACCGAGCGACACTTAAAGCGTGGCAAAAACGCGAGCGAACAAATGTTATCCGAGCAAGAACAAGCGAACGCGCAGAACAAGGGGTTCAAATGCTCGAGAGAGAGCGAGGGGCAGAGAGGGAGACTGTGAGTGAGAGGGTAGGCGAGAGAGAGGGAGATAGAGGAACGAAAGGGAGAGCGAATGAGTGTTTGAGTGGGAGGCAGAGGGAGGGGTTGTGTGTTGAACCGAGGGAGTGAAAGTGAAAAAAGGGCACGAACATGCGAGGAATATCATTTATCTTCGTTTGTTCGCCCTTTCGTCGCTCGTCTACGTGTCGCTTTCTCTCTCTCTCTCTCTCACATATTGCCCCCTCCTACCCACCTCATTTTCCCTCTCATTTCCTCCGCATTTTCCCTCTTTTCTCACTTTTAATTCTCTCCCATTTCTCGCATTTAACTTGCTTCTTTTTTTCCCCCGTTAAGGACTCCTTTATTTTTACATTTTTCTCACTCATTCCCCACCTCACTCTCTCTGTGTTGCTCCCTCTTCCTCTCCCTCCTTGTTTCTACTTCGCTGCTCCATCGTCGACATTGAAATAATGGAAAATAAAGTTCTCACTTTATTTCGAGACAAGAAAATATATTTTTGCACTTTAGTCAAATGGTTTGAGAACTTCTTCATTCTTGTTCCATCCACTTTGGTCTCCGCCGCTCTGTGTTTCTATCTCTGTCCTTTTGCTGTCCCCTTTGCTGTGTTGGAATAAATTTCGCTCTGTCCCTCTTTCTCTCGAGGGAGTTCCGTTGATTCTCGCTGACTGACAGGCGTGGTGTTGGCAACATTGATTGAGAGGCAACACTGAAGTGGGAGGCGACACTTACAAAAGAAATAAATTCTAAAGATAGACAACATTTTAAAAATATAGAAGAATTCAACACAAAAAACTACATCAAAGGCACGATGTTTGAGGAAAGCAGCGACACCCGTGGAAAGGGGCAACACTGCCCGTCCCTCTTTCCACCCGCGGGGGGAAATGTCCCCAATTACGCCCCCCAGTTAAGCTCAGCCAATTATTTCGACGCGCTTGCTTAATTAAACATCAACTGCTGTCATCGTCCAGCCCGTACCGCCCGTCCCGCCCAGCCACGCCCCCTTGACCACTGACGAAGCACTCACTTTCTCATTATGCCATGCAACACTCTTTCCGCGCACTCTTTCGCTCCAAACAAGCAGCATTGATTTTTTTCGCCCATCCCTGGTTTCGGTCTAAATTGATTCGTTCTTTCTTTCGCTAGTTTTTGCTCCTCGATCCCTTCATTAAATGGGTTAATGTTGTTGTGAACGCCTTTCTTTCCTTTGGACTCCTTTATGTTTGTTTCTTTGATTGTTGTTGTTGTTGTTGCTGTTGCTGTGGGCCATTTACTCTAATTATGCAAACTGCTGTGTAAATTCAATTACCACAGAAGCAACAGCACAAACAACAACAACAACAACAACAAATAATAATAAGGATAACAAAAATAAGGCAGCAGCAGCAGTGGTAGAAGTCGAGGAAGAACAAGAGAAGCATGAGGGAAGGAAGAGCAGGAGGAAGAAGAAGAAGAGCGGATTCTCGCCGGGATCTGAGTGGATTCTGGAAATTGTTTTCTAAGTTGACAGTTAATATTTTTTAAGCGTTTATTATGTTTACATTTGGTCGCCCGGCAGCCGGCTGACCAGTGGCGGACGGCGACGAGTGTCGGGTGGCCAGACGTGGAAATTTATTCCTCCGATTTCTCCACGATTTTTTTGTAGTGTTTTTCACAACAAAAGTACGGAAAATTGAGTACATTTTGTTAAAAAAAAACAATTTTAAAAATGTCTAGGACTAGCATTTTCCGGACATCGGTCAATTTCCAGCTGGCCACCTTAGAATGCGGCGAAAATCAACTTTTCCGTTTAATTCTAAATGCAAGGACAAGAACAAGCAGAAGCGACGAAGGATAAAAACGCAGCAGAAACTGCAGCAGAGCGTGGGGCGAGGAGAGAGGGAGAGAGAGGGAGAGGGACAGAAAGAGATAAACGAATTGGGTGTCGCTGCACGAAGCGAGCAGTTCCAGTAGACGAGGTCTGAGGGGAGGAAGAAGAGGTTGGGTCGGGAAGGGAAGAGCAAGGGATGAAGAAGGGAAGAGAAAGGGAAGAGGAGGGGGAGAGGAGGCGGTGAAGAAGGGAAGAGCGAAGAAAGAGGAAGGCAGGTGGAGGAGTGGAGTTGTGGAGGAAAAAGTACGGTTCTGGGCAAATCTTCGCGGTCGAGTGGCTTGCGAAAGGACAACAAAACGCTGCAGAGGCCAACAAATTTGCGGGATGAAAATGAGGAGAGGGAAGAAATAGCAGTGAGGAGAGAGAGGGAGGGAGGGAGAGAAGCAGGACTGCTCGTTGGAGGAGCCCCGAGTGGATGAACTCGAAACTGATCGGCGACTCAGGCTAGACAATCGAGCGGCGTGGATAAGAGGGAGAGAGACAGAGACCGAGCGAATGGATAAGAGGGAGATAATCGGGACGGATAAGTGAGAGCAGATAACGGCACTTCCATGACACCCACGGGTCCGCCGGACGCTCGCCAGTTGACCGACCGCGGGCTGCGAGCGAAGATGAGCGCGACCGACAGACGCCGAAGACGACGACGACCGTGGCTCCCGCTGCTGGTTCTCGGGCTTGCGCTCGCCACCTGCGGGGTCGATGCGGACGCCACGCCCACCAGCGTCGAGGACACGCCCACGAGGGACGAGACACCATCGACAGGCCCAGGCCCGGAGTCTGCGGCCGGCACCTTCGATTTCAACTTCTCGCTGGACGAGGCCACGCGCCTGCTGCGGCTCAAGTGTAAGAAGGCGGCGCTGCTCGACGCCAGCGTCGACCACACGCGCATCGAGGCCGCCGTCGGCGAGCTGGTGCAGTGCGTCGACGGCGTCGCAAACCTGGCCCAGCTGCAGCTGGAAGTGGAGGCGGCGAGGACGCGCGGCGTCGACGAGCTGGACGCCGTGTTCGCGAAGTACTGCGAGCGCCGGCCGCGCGCCGAGCGCTGCCTGGCCGAGTTCAACGCGGCGCTGCTGCCCTGCCTCAGTGCCGAGGAGCGGCGCCAGAACGCGGTGATGATGCGCGTCGTGAGCGCCCTGATCGGCTTCGCCTGCCACCGGGGCGGCGACCGGCTGGCGCTGTTCGTCGCCGAGGCGGGGCCCGAGTGCCTCGAGGCGAACCGGGCGAACATCGGCAACTGCATGGACGCCAGCTTCGGGGCCTACGTCCAGCGAGGGACGACGTCAGCATCGACGTCTGAGGCCGGCGTCGCGGTCGAGCCGTGCATCGGGCTGGGCGACTTCGAGGAGTGCGTGCTGGGCTACCTGGAGCGCTGCAACGAGATCACGCCGGCCAGCATCATCGAGTCGATGTTCGAGTTCGTCAAGAGCGAGGCCAAGTGCCCGGAGCCGCCAGAAAGCGGGGAGCCGAGGAGTGAAGGGGCCGGGGCGAAGGCGGAGGAGGGGCCATCGGGGGCGCGGGCCGGTGCCCGAGGCCCGGAGCCCATGTCACCATCCTTGCTGTTGTTGCTGCTGGTCATCGGCGCTGGTCTCAGCTCGAGCTTCTGGCGACGCCTTCCCGCGGGCATTTATTGAAACTTGATGTATTTATTTTATTTTCTCCACTTATCTTTTAATTAAAAACCGATATGTTATCTGCGAGCGCTTTTTAATTAACTGCTCTGCAAGAAAGGCCCACAGGTGTAGTCGGTGGAGCAAACAGAAGAAATCAACAAAAGAAGAAGAACAAAATAAATAATATTAAAAAGAAAAAAAAAAAAATGAAATCAAGAAAAGAGTGAGTGAACGAGGGAAGGAATGATGAATGGAAGAATTTATGGGATTTTTCCCGTTCGATTATGGGAACGATTTATCATCCAGTCGTCGAGGCCGAAGAAAATAATCCGTTGCCTACTTTCAGGCATGGCTCATTTCGATGCCGCGCACCGGAGGCAAATGAGAGGGCGAGAAAACGAGCCACAGCACAGCAACAACAACTGCTAATCGAGTCAACGACACGAAGTTCGGAAATCGAAATTTACTTTTCAATAAATACACTCGCACACCTCCCAACCACGGGGGAGCGAGAGAGGGAGAGATGGAGTCGTCGTCGGTTTTCGTTTCTCTCTGGGGGAAGAAGTAAAACTTCGGGGCATTGTTAGGGTTTTTTTCCCTTTCCGTTCGGATCCCCAAGCGGTGACTGCGGATTCGGATCCGGCGAAGGAGGCGAGCACACAAAGAGGAAGCACAACAGGGAGCAAACGGAATCGAAAATTCCCATTCGAAGCCTGTCAAGATAAAGTCACTCTCGGTTTTTTACTCTCCACCTACCGCCCGCTTCGGCCCCTGTCGCCCCTTCAACGCCGGTCGTTGTCGTCGTCTCCCCTCCGTCCGTCCCCCCGGCCGTCTGCGCGTCCGTCCCTTCGCTTCAATGTGTTCGCCGACAGTTTTCCGATTAGATTTCCACGCACAGCCACACAAACAAACGGGCAAACACACAATACACACGCACAAACACGGCCACGAATCCTCTGCGGATTCCGCTCACACACACACACACACACACTCGCTCTCTCCTACTCGCTACTCATACATATTCGGAGCGAGTTTTGTTTGCTTTTTCATTCGCATGCAAAAATTCTTATCAGATTTCAGAAATTCAATGAATTCGAAAGATTCATTCCTATTCTGCGTCCCACTCGCTCTCGGTTTGTTCACCCTCTTCTTTCTCTCTCACTCTTTCTCTAGCCAGTTCTGTCTCTCGGTCTACTTCTCTTTACTTTCCTTCGGGATTCCATTCGGCCTCACCGCAGTTGCCGCAGCATCTGGCATCCTTCTGCATTCCGTCGGACTCCGCTTTCGATTCGATCTGCAAATGCAAATTCACCACCAGCCACCGGCAGCCCTCGAACCCTATGACGGGCCGAGCCGGGCCCAGGGATACTGATTTGCCTAATCCTTCGAAAAACGTTCGACCGGAGGAAGAACAAGAAAATTAAAAAAAGTATTTCACAAAAGAAACTCTTTTGGAGCGAAGAAGACGCGACTCGGTTCTACGGAGAGTTCGGAGGCTTTTCTCGGATCCCTTTCCCAATTTATCGTAGTTACTCGTATGGAACAACGGTTTCCAAGCACTCGGAGATAATGAAACCAGTGATTTTTTAGGTTTACTTATTGTCAGACCCGAAGTTTATTATCTCCTATTGGAGGATTTGCATCGGCATGCTCTAAATGTTGGTTCTTTCTAATAATTTAAACCTAGTCATATCTACAACTTCACATCTGCCAATCTCTCCAACCAGTTTAGAATCCTCAGTGCTCCCTTCTCTTTCTTTTTCTTTTCTTCTCTTCCCTCCTGTCTTGAGCCATATCTCATTAAGTCAACATATTGAAATCTCGACATTACCCAGTGGTTCACTGGGTTTGCCTCTGATACTTTGATTTCCTCCTACCTTTTCCCCTTAAGCTTCTTTCTTAAGCATGTTCCCCACGTTCCTTTACCACCCACCCCCCACCTTGGTCCTGCTTGGCTTGTTCAATCACGTGCCTTGCGCCAGAACCGTTTCCATGGCTTCGTCATCGGTATCGGTGTCGTCGTCGTCGACGTCGTCCTCGTTATCAGCGCTACCTTACTGCTTCAATTATGACATAATCTCCATTGGAACGCGTGGATTTTCTCCAGCAGACACTTCGTAATCCCTGAACTTTGGCGGGAGAGTAAGAGGGAGACAGATCGGAATCTGTTTAAACAAGGTGTTCGAGATGGCTCTGTGAGTTTATCGTGGGTTCTGCCTTAGCATAACCAGAACGCGATTTTAGGGAGAGGTGAATGGAATGAAACATTTGAGAACCTTAAGTAGCTTTGATTCTGTCTTCAGTCTCCTTAAAGTGTAACCATCACTCAGCGTTTAAATCCCTTGGTCAGCAAGTATTGACCACTCTGAGATATTTATTTAGTACGATTTCAAGTTTAAGCTCAATTCAAAAGAATCAACAACAATTGGTGCGATAACAGCAATAGTAGCAGCAACAGCAACGAACATAGTAACCCAGATTGTTCCATGTTCTCGATATGCACGCGCCTACTACAGAGTGTCACTTGGAATACCGATGTCTTCTGCGACAACCTCTGACCCACATTCTCTCCTCCTCTGAAGCTGTGTGGTACTTCCTGTCCTTCCTGTACTTCCCTGTCCTTCTCCGGCCAGCGCATCCTTCTGCGACCCTCAACGAATTCTCTTCTACCAATGGCTCGTCTGGGCTCCCTTCTTGCCATGATTCTCATGACTTCTCCAGTTCTCATTCCCTTCCTTCAGCCTCAGCCCCTTCTCTCTATCGCTCTAGGATTCTCCCACCCCTACTCTCGTTTGCCGCGGGCTTATACAGCAAATTTGGCTCGACTCGGCTCCGGTTTCAATATTAAATGAATGTAAGTGACACTTGAACATTTGCTCTCTTGTGTGTCACGTGACACTAACCTAACCCAACCTGACCTAACCCAACATAACCTTAGTCGGGCGCCTCGCTCTTCTACGTAGATGTCTGTGTGTGGGTGGCTTTCTGTGTGTTCTTAAGCATGAGTGCGTTTGTGTATGTGTTTGCTTTGTGCCTGATTCTGTTTTACGTGCCGAATTTGAGAGGATTTCTATGGGTTTCCTCTCTCTCTCACTCCCACTCCCCCCTCTCGCACGCTCTATTTTGTTATTGTTCTTCCTCTTCTTCGAGCCAAAGATTCTCCTCCATTGTTGTTGTTCTTGTCATACTGCTCTTCTCCTCTCTTCGTTCTTTTGTTACAATTGTCAAGTTGGGTGTTGGCAATTGACATTTTCAACGCTTGCATTTGTTTGACAGCAGTAAATATCAGTAGAGACATTAGAAAGAGAGGGAGAGAGAGAGATAGTGATGGGCACAAGGACAGGTTGGACTCGAGCGCAGATTGAGACACTTGTGAAGGAAGGTGAACGGCAGGAGAGAGAGAAAGAGAGATAAAGGACGACGAACAATGAACGGTATGGACAGAAACCAAAGAGTAGCGACGAAATATGAGTGAAAGAGAAGGATGAATTGGGATGAGACGGACGCGTATCGAAGGCACTCGAGGGCTACGATAAGAGTTATTTCTTCGAGAACTACGGGACGATGGTGGGGAGGAGAAGATTGGATTGTCAAACTATTGAGAGAGCTTGAAAACTCGAGATGATGAGATCCAAACAGAGACAGCCAAGCCGATAGAGGGAGAAGAGAGTGTGAGAGAGAGACAGAGAGAGTAGAGAAAAGAAGAAGTGAGAGGGCGAACAGACAGATTGCGAAAGTAACAATAATAAGAGACATGAGTCCCTTGACAATGAGGAAGAATTCTCCAGACACAGATATAGACGCAGAGAGCAAAATAAGCATCGTAAAGAAAGAGATGGTCAGAAGAGAGAGCGAGCGAGAGAGACGCACTCTCGTCCAGTCGAGGGGACCCTCAGACGATCATGAATATCCGTGTCGACTGGGAGCTGAGAGCTTTCGTTGTTGAAGTGTGTTGAAAGGACAAATGTTTGCCCAGAGCCTTTGTTTGGCCGATGTACGTTGCGAAAGCGAGACTGAGCGGGAGCTAGAGCCACGTCAGGCAGAGCGAGAGAGAGGAAGGGATGGGTACATCAATATAAAGGTACATGGGAAAATGTACCCTAGAGAATCACTGAAAAAAGTATGGGAGGGTGATTCAAAGGATGCAGAGAAGGCTCTGGACTTCCCCCAAATGCTTGTTCGCAGAGTTCCTCGAACTTTGGTGAAATTTCGAAAGAAAAGACGAATTAAAGAAACGTTAGTGAGCACGGCAGGTGTTGTTGGAAATCATTATAAAGGAACTCAACGGTAACGACAAGGACTACGCCGACAAGAACAACAATACCATAATAAATGAAGCTGCCACCTGGTCGAAAAGACTCCATAGGAATGCTTGGAGCATACTGCGAATACCGAGAAAATAAGAATAAAATGAACGATAATAAAAGAGACACTTTTTCATTATTTCTCGCAGGAGCTGCTGAAAAATCACAATGAGGAAAATTTAGAAGGAAAAATTCCGCCAACACGTTCAACAAAACGCCAAAAGGGACAAAACTGAAGAAAAGTAATAGAGAAAAAAATATTAGAGAGCAAAAAATAAGAGCAAATGAAAAGAAAAGCAATCGAAACTGTGGAGTGGGACGAAAGTGCAGACTGTGAGATGTCCTCTTCACTCATTCAGTCACTCCTTTCGCTCCCTCTCGCTCTTCCTCACTCTCTACATCGACGACAGACGACAGAAGAAAACGGCGAGCGTTATGAAAATATGAAAGAAGGTAAAAATTTGTGAGCAAAATAGTGCGAAGGAGACGTCGGACAGACAGAAGGACGGACCCACACTTCTGTCTGAGTACTTTGGCCACAGTGAGCCCCCAAAGTGGACCCGGAAATTCATGAAAATGAAAAAAAAAAAAAATGTATTTTTTGTGATCACGAATTGAGCTCGGAATCCTTAAATTCCTGCTGGTTTAGCTGGAAATCGCGTTTAAAGTTTTTTGATGGGAAATTGGCTATAACTCTCGCCTCAGTGGTGATAAAGGGCTCGGGTTGGATTTAAATGAAAGCTGGGAGATCCTTCTTTCATTTGCTATATCATTGTCCAGGTCCGATTAGTAGTTTGGCCACAGTGAGCCCCCAAAGTGGACCCGGAAATTCATGAAAATGAAAAAAAAGTGTATTTTTTGTGATCACGAATTGAGCTCGGAATCCTTAAATTCCTGCTGGTTTAGCTGGAAATCGCGTATAACTCTCGCCTCAGTGGTGATAAAGGGCTCGGGTTGGATTTAAATGAAAGCTGGGAGATCCTTCTTTCATTTGCTATATCATTGTCCAGGTCCGATTAGTAGTTTGGCCACAGTGAGCCCCCAAAGTGGACCCGGAAATTCATGAAAATGAAAAAAAAAATGTATTTTTTGTGATCACGAATTGAGCTCGGAATCCTTAAATTCCTGCTGGTTTAGCTGGAAATCGCGTTTAAAGTTTTTTGATGGGAAATTGGCTATAACTCTCGCCTCAGTGGTGATAAAGGGCTCGGGTTGGATTTAAATGAAAGCTGGGAGATCCTTCTTTCATTTGCTATATCATTGTCCAGGTCCGATTAGTAGTTTGGCCACAGTGAGCCCCCAAAGTGGACCCGGAAATTCATGAAAATGAAAAAAAAAATGTATTTTTTGTGATCACGAATTGAGCTCGGAATCCTTAAATTCCTGCTGGTTTAGCTGGAAATCGCGTTTAAAGTTTTTTGATGGGAAATTGGCTATAACTCTCGCCTCAGTGGTGATAAAGGGCTCGGGTTGGATTTAAATGAAAGCTGGGAGATCCTTCTTTCATTTGCGATATCATTGTCCAGGTCCGATTAGTAGTTTGGCCACAGTGAGCCCCCAAAGTGGACCCGGAAATTCATGAAAATGAAAAAAAAAATGTATTTTTTGTGATCACGAATTGAGCTCGGAATCCTTAAATTCCTGCTGGTTTAGCTGGAAATCGCGTTTAAAGTTTTTTGATGGGAAATTGGCTATAACTCTCGCCTCAGTGGTGATAAAGGGCTCGGGTTGGATTTAAATGAAAGCTGGGAGATCCTTCTTTCATTTGCTATATCATTGTCCAGGTCCGATTAGTAGTTTGGCCACAGTGAGCCCCCAAAGTGGACCCGGAAATTCATGAAAATGAAAAAAAAAAAAATGCATTTTTTGTGATCACGAATTGAGCTCGGAATCCTTAAATTCCTGCTGGTTTAGCTGGAAATCGCGTTTAAAGTTTTTTGATGGGAAATTGGCTATAACTCTCGCCTCAGTGGTGATAAAGGGCTCGGGTTGGATTTAAATGAAAGCTGGGAGATCCTTCTTTCATTTGCTATATCATTGTCCAGGTCCGATGAGTACTTTGGCCACAGTGAGCCCCCAAAGTGGACCCGGAAATTCATGAAAATGAAAAAAAAAAAATTTTTTTTGTGATCACGAATTGAGCTCGGAATCCTTAAATTCCTGCTGGTTTAGCTACAAATCGCGTTTAAAGTTTTCTGATGGGAAATTGGCTATAACTCTCGCCTCAGTGGTGATAAAGGGCTCAGTTTGGATTTAAATGAAAGCTGGGAGATCCTTCTTTCATTTGCTATATCATTGTCCAGGTCCGATGAGTACTTTGGCCACAGTGAGCCCCCAAAGTGGACCCGGAAATTCATGAAAATGAAAAAAAAAAATTTTTTTTTGTGATCACGAATTGAGCTCGGAATCCTTAAATTCCTGCTGGTTTTGCTACAAATCGCGTTTAAAGTTTTCTGATGGGAAATTGGCTATAACTCTCGCCTCAGTGGTGATAAAGGGCTCAGTTTGGATTTAAATGAAAGCTGGGAGATCCTTCTTTCATTTGCTATATCATTGTCCAGGTCCGATGAGTACTTTGGCCACAGTGAGCCCCCAAAGTGGACCCGGAAATTCATGAAAATGAAAAAAAAAAAATTTATTTTTTGTGATCATGAATTGAGCTCGGAATCCTTAAATTCCTGCTGGTTTAGCTGGAAATCGCGTTTAAAGTTTTTTGATGGGAAATTGGCTATAACTCTCGTCTCAGTGGTGATAAAGGGCTCGGGTTGGATTTAAATGAAAGCTGGGAGATCCTTCTTTCATTTGCTATATCATTGTCCAGGTCCGATGAGTACTTTGGCCACAGTGAGCCCCCAAAGTGGACCCGGAAATTCATGAAAATGAAAAAAAAAAAAATTTTTTTTGTGATCACGAATTGAGCTCGGAATCCTTAAATTCCTGCTGGTTTAGCTACAAATCGCGTTTAAAGTTTTCTGATGGGAAATTGGCTATAACTCTCGCCTCAGTGGTGATAAAGGGCTCAGTTTGGATTTAAATGAAAGCTGGGAGATCCTTCTTTCATTTGCTATATCATTGTCCAGGTCCGATGAGTACTTTGGCCACAGTGAGCCCCCAAAGTGGACCCGGAAATTCATGAAAATGAAAAAAAAAAAGTATTTTTTGTGATCACGAATTGAGCTCGGAATCCTTAAATTCCTGCTAGTTTCGCTACAAATCGCGTTTAAAGTTTTTTGATGGGAAATTGGCTATAACTCTCGCCTCAGTGGTGATAAAGGGCTCGGGTTGGATTTAAATGAAAGCTGGGAGATCCTTCTTTCATTTGCTATATCATTGTCCAGGTCCGATGAGTACTTTGGCCACAGTGAGCCCCCAAAGTGGACCCGGAAATTCATGAAAATGAAAAAAAAAAAATTTTTTTTGTGATCACGAATTGAGCTCGGAATCCTTAAATTCCTGCTGGTTTAGCTACAAATCGCGTTTAAAGTTTTCTGATGGGAAATTGGCTATAACTCTCGCCTCAGTGGTGATAAAGGGCTCGGGTTGGATTTAAATGAAAGCTGGGAGATCCTTCTTTCATTTGCTATATCATTGTCCAGGTCCGATGAGTACTTTGGCCACAGTGAGCCCCCAAAGTGGACCCGGAAATTCATGAAAATGAAAAAAAAAAAAATTTATTTTTTGTGATCATGAATTGAGCTCGGATCCTTAAATTCCTGCTGGTTTAGCTGGAAATCGCGTTTAAAGTTTTTTGATGGGAAATTGGCTATAACTCTCGCCTCAGTGGTGATAAAGGGCTCGGGTTGGATTTAAATGAAAGCTGGGAGATCCTTCTTTCATTTGCTATATCATTGTCCAGGTCCGATGAGTACTTTGGCCACAGTGAGCCCCCAAAGTGGACCCGGAAATTCATGAAAATGAAAAAAAAAATGTATTTTTGTGATCACGAATTGAGCTCGGAATCCTTAAATTCCTGCTGGTTTTGCTACAAATCGCGTTTAAAGTTTTCTGATGGGAAATTGGCTATAACTCTCGTCTCAGTGGTGATAAAGGGCTCGGGTTGGATTTAAATGAAAGCTGGGAGATCCTTCTTTCATTTGCTATATCATTGTCCAGGTCCGATTAGTAGTTTAGCCACAGTGAGCCCCCAAAGTGGACCCGGAAATTCATGAAAATGAAAAAAAAAAAATGTATTTTTTGTGATCACGACAACTTAATGCTTAAATTCCTGCTGGTTTAGCTGGAAATCGCGTTTAAAGTTTTTTGATGGGAAATTGGCTATAACTCTCGCCTCAGTGGTGATAAAGGGCTCGGGTTGGATTTAAATGAAAGCTGGGAGATCCTTCTTTCATTTGCTATATCATTGTCCAGGTCCGATTAGTAGTTTGGCCACAGTGAGCCCCGAAAGTGGACCCGGAAATTCATGAAAATGAAAAAAAAAAATTTTTTTTTGTGATCACGAATTGAGCTCGGAATCCTTAAATTCCTGCTGGTTTTGCTACAAATCGCGTTTAAAGTTTTCTGATGGGAAATTGGCTATAACTCTCGCCTCAGTGGTGATAAAGGGCTCAGTTTGGATTTAAATGAAAGCTGGGAGATCCTTCTTTCATTTGCTATATCATTGTCCAGGTCCGATTAGTACTTTGGCCACAGTGAGCCCCCAAAGTGGACCCGGAAATTCATGAAAATGAAAAAAAAAATGTATTTTTTGTGATCACGAATTGAGCTCGGAATCCTTAAATTCCTGCTGGTTTAGCTGGAAATCGCGTTTAAAGTTTTTTGATGGGAAATTGGCTATAACTCTCGCCTCAGTGGTGATAAAGGGCTCAGTTTGGATTTAAATGAAAGCTGGGAGATCCTTCTTTCATTTGCTATATCATTGTCCAGGTCCGATTAGTACTTTGGCCACAGTGAGCCCCCAAAGTGGACCCGGAAATTCATGAAAATGAAAAAAAAAAAGTATTTTTTGTGATCACGAATTGAGCTCGGAATCCTTAAATTCCTGCTGGTTTAGCTGGAAATCGCGTTTAAAGTTTTTTGATGGGAAATTGGCTATAACTCTCGCCTCAGTGGTGATAAAGGGCTCGGGTTGGATTTAAATGAAAGCTGGGAGATCCTTCTTTCATTTGCTATATCATTGTCCAGGTCCGATGAGTACTTTGGCCACAGTGAGCCCCCAAAGTGGACCCGGAAATTCATGAAAATGAAAAAAAAAAAAATTTATTTTTTGTGATCATGAATTGAGCTCGGAATCCTTAAATTCCTGCTGGTTTAGCTGGAAATCGCGTTTAAAGTTTTTTGATGGGAAATTGGCTATAACTCTCGTCTCAGTGGTGATAAAGGGCTCGGGTTGGATTTAAATGAAAGCTGGGAGATCCTTCTTTCATTTGCTATATCATTGTCCAGGTCCGATGAGTACTTTGGCCACAGTGAGCCCCCAAAGTGGACCCGGAAATTCATGAAAATGAAAAAAAAAAAAATTTTTTTTGTGATCACGAATTGAGCTCGGAATCCTTAAATTCCTGCTGGTTTAGCTACAAATCGCGTTTAAAGTTTTCTGATGGGAAATTGGCTATAACTCTCGCCTCAGTGGTGATAAAGGGCTCAGTTTGGATTTAAATGAAAGCTGGGAGATCCTTCTTTCATTTGCTATATCATTGTCCAGGTCCGATGAGTACTTTGGCCACAGTGAGCCCCCAAAGTGGACCCGGAAATTCATGAAAATGAAAAAAAAAAAGTATTTTTTGTGATCACGAATTGAGCTCGGAATCCTTAAATTCCTGCTAGTTTCGCTACAAATCGCGTTTAAAGTTTTTTGATGGGAAATTGGCTATAACTCTCGCTTCAGTGGTGATAAAGGGCTCGGGTTGGATTTAAATGAAAGCTGGGAGATCCTTCTTTCATTTGCTATATCATTGTCCAGGTCCGATGAGTACTTTGGCCACAGTGAGCCCCCAAAGTGGACCCGGAAATTCATGAAAATGAAAAAAAAAAAAAATTATTTTTTGTGATCATGAATTGAGCTCGGAATCCTTAAATTCCTGCTAGTTTCGCTACAAATCGCGTTTAAAGTTTTTTGATGGGAAATTGGCTATAACTCTCGCCTCAGTGGTGATAAAGGGCTCAGTTTGGATTTAAATGAAAGCTGGGAGATCCTTCTTTCATTTGCTATATCATTGTCCAGGTCCGATTAGTACTTTGGCCACAGTGAGCCCCCAAAGTGGACCCGGAAATTCATGAAAATGAAAAAAAAAAATTTTTTTTTGTGATCACGAATTGAGCTCGGAATCCTTAAATTCCTGCTGGTTTAGCTACAAATCGCGTTTAAAGTTTTCTGATGGGAAATTGGCTATAACTCTCGCCTCAGTGGTGATAAAGGGCTCAGTTTGGATTTAAATGAAAGCTGGGAGATCCTTCTTTCATTTGCTATATCATTGTCCAGGTCCGATGAGTACTTTGGCCACAGTGAGCCCCCAAAGTGGACCCGGAAATTCATGAAAATGAAAAAAAAAAAGTATTTTTTGTGATCACGAATTGAGCTCGGAATCCTTAAATTCCTGCTAGTTTCGCTACAAATCGCGTTTAAAGTTTTTTGATGGGAAATTGGCTATAACTCTCGCCTCAGTGGTGATAAAGGGCTCGGGTTGGATTTAAATGAAAGCTGGGAGATCCTTCTTTCATTTGCTATATCATTGTCCAGGTCCGATGAGTACTTTGGCCACAGTGAGCCCCCAAAGTGGACCCGGAAATTCATGAAAATGAAAAAAAAAAATGTTTTTTTGTGATCACGAATTGAGCTCGGAATCCTTAAATTCCTGCTGGTTTTGCTACAAATCGCGTTTAAAGTTTTCTGATGGGAAATTGGCTATAACTCTCGTCTCAGTGGTGATAAAGGGCTCGGGTTGGATTTAAATGAAAGCTGGGAGATCCTTCTTTCATTTGCTATATCATTGTCCAGGTCCGATTAGTAGTTTAGCCACAGTGAGCCCCCAAAGTGGACCCGGAAATTCATGAAAATGAAAAAAAAAAAAATGTATTTTTTGTGATCACGACAACTTAATGCTTAAATTCCTGCTGGTTTAGCTGGAAATCGCGTTTAAAGTTTTTTGATGGGAAATTGGCTATAACTCTCGCCTCAGTGGTGATAAAGGGCTCGGGTTGGATTTAAATGAAAGCTGGGAGATCCTTCTTTCATTTGCTATATCATTGTCCAGGTCCGATTAGTAGTTTGGCCACAGTGAGCCCCGAAAGTGGACCCGGAAATTCATGAAAATGAAAAAAAAAAATTTTTTTTTGTGATCACGAATTGAGCTCGGAATCCTTAAATTCCTGCTGGTTTTGCTACAAATCGCGTTTAAAGTTTTCTGATGGGAAATTGGCTATAACTCTCGCCTCAGTGGTGATAAAGGGCTCAGTTTGGATTTAAATGAAAGCTGGGAGATCCTTCTTTCATTTGCTATATCATTGTCCAGGTCCGATTAGTACTTTGGCCACAGTGAGCCCCCAAAGTGGACCCGGAAATTCATGAAAATGAAAAAAAAAATGTATTTTTTGTGATCACGAATTGAGCTCGGAATCCTTAAATTCCTGCTGGTTTAGCTGGAAATCGCGTTTAAAGTTTTTTGATGGGAAATTGGCTATAACTCTCGCCTCAGTGGTGATAAAGGGCTCAGTTTGGATTTAAATGAAAGCTGGGAGATCCTTCTTTCATTTGCTATATCATTGTCCAGGTCCGATTAGTACTTTGGCCACAGTGAGCCCCCAAAGTGGACCCGGAAATTCATGAAAATGAAAAAAAAAAAAATTTATTTTTTGTGATCATGAATTGAGCTCGGAATCCTTAAATTCCTGCTGGTTTAGCTGGAAATCGCGTTTTTAGTTTTTTGATGGGAAATTGGCTATAACTCTCGTCTCAGTGGTGATAAAGGGCTCGGGTTGGATTTAAATGAAAGCTGGGAGATCCTTCTTTCATTTGCTATATCATTGTCCAGGTCCGATGAGTACTTTGGCCACAGTGAGCCCCCAAAGTGGACCCGGAAATTCATGAAAATGAAAAAAAAAAAGTATTTTTTGTGATCACGAATTGAGCTCGGAATCCTTAAATTCCTGCTAGTTTCGCTACAAATCGCGTTTAAAGTTTTTTGATGGGAAATTGGCTATAACTCTCGCCTCAGTGGTGATAAAGGGCTCGGGTTGGATTTAAATGAAAGCTGGGAGATCCTTCTTTCATTTGCTATATCATTGTCCAGGTCCGATGAGTACTTTGGCCACAGTGAGCCCCCAAAGTGGACCCGGAAATTCATGAAAATGAAAAAAAAAAAAATTTATTTTTTGTGATCATGAATTGAGCTCGGAATCCTTAAATTCCTGCTAGTTTCGCTACAAATCGCGTTTAAAGTTTTTTGATGGGAAATTGGCTATAACTCTCGCCTCAGTGGTGATAAAGGGCTCAGTTTGGATTTAAATGAAAGCTGGGAGATCCTTCTTTCATTTGCTATATCATTGTCCAGGTCCGATGAGTACTTTGGCCACAGTGAGCCCCCAAAGTGGACCCGGAAATTCATGAAAATGAAAAAAAAAAATTTTTTTTTGTGATCACGAATTGAGCTCGGAATCCTTAAATTCCTGCTAGTTTCGCTACAAATCGCGTTTAAAGTTTTTTGATGGGAAATTGGCTATAACTCTCGCCTCAGTGGTGATAAAGGGCTCGGGTTGGATTTAAATGAAAGCTGGGAGATCCTTCTTTCATTTGCTATATCATTGTCCAGGTCCGATGAGTACTTTGGCCACAGTGAGCCCCCAAAGTGGACCCGGAAATTCATGAAAATGAAAAAAAAAAAAATTTATTTTTTGTGATCATGAATTGAGCTCGGAATCCTTAAATTCCTGCTGGTTTAGCTGGAAATCGCGTTTAAAGTTTTTTGATGGGAAATTGGCTATAACTCTCGTCTCAGTGGTGATAAAGGGCTCGGGTTGGATTTAAATGAAAGCTGGGAGATCCTTCTTTCATTTGCTATATCATTGTCCAGGTCCGATGAGTACTTTGGCCACAGTGAGCCCCCAAAGTGGACCCGGAAATTCATGAAAATGAAAAAAAAAAAAATTTTTTTTGTGATCACGAATTGAGCTCGGAATCCTTAAATTCCTGCTGGTTTAGCTACAAATCGCGTTTAAAGTTTTCTGATGGGAAATTGGCTATAACTCTCGCCTCAGTGGTGATAAAGGGCTCAGTTTGGATTTAAATGAAAGCTGGGAGATCCTTCTTTCATTTGCTATATCATTGTCCAGGTCCGATGAGTACTTTGGCCACAGTGAGCCCCCAAAGTGGACCCGGAAATTCATGAAAATGAAAAAAAAAAATGTTTTTTTGTGATCACGACAACTTAGTGCTTAAATTCCTGCTGGTTTAGCTGGAAATCGCGTTTAAAGTTTTTTGATGGGAAATTGGCTATAACTCTCGCCTCGGGTTGGATTTAAATGAAAGCTGGGAGATCCTTCTTTCATTTGCTATATCATTGTCCAGGTCCGATTAGTAGTTTGGCCACAGTGAGCCCCGAAAGTGGACCCGGAAATTCATGAAAATGAAAAAAAAAAAATGTATTTTTTGTGATCACGAATTGAGCTCGAAATCCTTAAATTCCTGCTGGTTTAGCTGGAAATCGCGTTTAAAGTTTTTTGATGGGAAATTGGCTATAACTCTCGTCTCAGTGGTGATAAAGGGCTCGGGTTGGATTTAAATGAAAGCTGGGAGATCCTTCTTTCATTTGCTATATCATTGTCCAGGTCCGATTAGTAGTTTGGCCACAGTGAGCCCCCAAAGTGGACCCGGAAATTCATGAAAATGAAAAAAAAAAAAATCCATTTTTTGTGATCACGAATTGAGCTCGGAATCCTTAAATTCCTGCTGGTTTAGCTGGAAATCGCGTTTAAAGTTTTTTGATGGGAAATTGGCTATAACTCTCGCCTCAGTGGTGATAAAGGGCTCGGGTTGTATTTAAATGAAAGCTAACAGTGCGCCCCCAAAGTGGACCCGGAAATTCATGAAAATGAAAAAAAAATGTTTTTTTTGTGATCACGAATTGAGCTCGGAATCCTTAAATTCCTGCTAGTTTAGCTACAAATCGCGTTTAAAGTTTTTTGGCGAAGAGCGTCCAACGGGATTTTGATAAATTGTGGAGAATGGCAGCAGCTTCGTCGACAACGTCTGGCTCGACTCTGACGACGACGGCGACGAAGATGAAGATGATGATCACGGCGCTGAGGAGGACGACAGTAAAGGGTCCTTTTGAGACGCTGTTCGCCAGTCCCGGGCAAGGACATCGTTCCGTAGGACAAAGATCCGAGGGCTGACAGCGGCTGGCTCTCAATGGCCTTTGGCCCTCGACGCAGCCTCTCCACTCAAGGCGGCGAGAGTGTCTCGTGGTGATGGAGTACGGCTCGGTCGGAGGACGACAGGCTGAGAGATACTTGTGGTCGTGTAGGGCGGTGGGGAGTCGCCGTTGATTACGGTAGCAATCTGGCGATGTGGCGTTAATTAAGACTTGTCACGAATTTCATATTCAGATTTGCTGATTTCATCACAACACCGCGAAACTTTGTTCCAACTCAACGCAGTTCAACGCAACTCAAATCAAAACCCAAACTAAACTCTTCCCGAGAAGAATTCAATGCTGTGACAGCTAGCGAGAAGATTCCTCTCGCCATCGTTTGTCGTGACGTCAAGGCCTCTAACGATTCCTCACGCCTGCCCCGATGTGACTTATTCTGAATTCTATTCCTTTGTGTGCTCTTTGTCTTTCTATCTCTCTTCCTCCCACTCTTTCTTTTGGTCTGCTCTTTCCCTTCGCTATTGCGTTTCCTCATCCTTCAGCACTTCAGCCAGTTTCTGGCCCCGTCTGCGTCTGCGTCGCATCTCATAAATCTTCGGCGGTCGTCCTCGGTCTTGGCACATGAATATTTTATGAAGGTGAGCTTCCAGCAGGTCGCGACTCGCGTATCCTTGGATGGGATTTGCAAATAATTCCTAATGATAAGTCAGAATTTTGCACATTCATGCACAAAAAGAACGAGGCGAAAGAGGCGAATATGAAATCTCATCTCTTCCGTCATCGTTGTCCTCGTTCCTGACGAGTGGGGAATGGCGAGAAAAAGAAGACTGCTTCTGCTTCATCGGTTCGTCCCACTTAAAGTAGTTCGCTCCTCTTTAATCATCCTTCAGCGCATCTCGTTCTAGTTGTGGGTGTTCATCAGAAGCCTCTGCTTCTTCATCATCATCATCGTCATCATTGTTGGTCCAATTTTTATGCACCATCCTTTCTGCACTGCTTGCGCCGTCATCCGCCTCGAAACTCTTCAGCAACTTCATCCATATTCAGTCGGGTTCGTTCAGCTCCTCCGTTCCTTTTTTTCTTCGCATTCTCTTTGCATAAGACGTCACTCGGGCGAGCGCTTTGTACGAACTCAGAGGCCAAGGTGGCTCTGGCGTTGATTCGTGATGGATGAATGAGGCGGGAAAGGATAGGAGCGAGGATTATGAGCAGCTATTTGACCACGAGCACGAGCTACTCTATGAGATCTTACGTTATGCAAAGGTCACGACTCAATATTAGTCTGGACCAGGGATCTTGAAGGCTAAGAATTAAGGAAAGCGGTAAGAAAAATATAATAAGACAATATCCAGGATCATTCCAATAGTTATAGCTCTTTCTAGGATTGTACCAAGGAATTATAGGGAAGTATTGCGACGGGAAACTCTTTCTAGCGTAAGTCTACCAAAAGCTAGTAGGTCATGGTACCACCAATAGTAAGTAAAGTCCACCTAAAGTCACATGGAAAGTCTCGAAAAGTGCCGTAATCCTTCCACTATTTTATTTGCTGCTGCTCTTCCGCAAATTAAACTCATTTCGGTCGTTTAATTACTTTACATTCATCCATCGAAATAGATAAGTCCTCGCTTCATTTTGATCCCTGCTCATTCTCGTCCTCTTCCCACACTCCCTCCTTTGTTTTCGCTCTTCTTCCCTTGGAAACGGAATGGAAAAGCTCTGAAGTGTGGTTGTGTGGGGATAACGGTTTTCGGCTCTTGGACTAATGGACTAAACGGATTTTCCACTTCCGTTTTCAATGCATTACAATGCGATTGTTTATTGCGATTCGCCTCCAATGGACTCTCTCTCTCTCTTTCTGAACTGCCTTCGTCCAATCGCCCACACATACACTCAGACACGTGAACTTTCCCACTGATATACGCCTGTACATGTGTATACGAACAAGCACACGAACTTTCACACTCTCCATCTCCGCATCCTGTACTCATCCATTGTGTATTTCTTGCTTCCATCCATCCGATTGCCGACTCTCGTTGGTCTCGTGCCATTCCTATCTCTTTTTCTGTCTCTTTCGCATCTTGACCCTCCTACTTTATTTGCATTTCCTTCCCTGCATTCCCTCGGTCTGGACCGCAATCAAACGGTTTCTCATCGCCATGTTTAATTTTTTTGTTTCCACTTCCGGTTCTTTATCAGCTTCGTTCGGTTTTTCTACATACGTAAATAAATATAAATATTTTCGGTTGTGTTTTATTTTGTGGGTCCCCTGTCGCTCTCTCTTTCTCGTTGCCATCGACCCTTCGTCCTCGCCCTGGGCCCTCGATGCTGCTCTCCAGCGACTTGGCTGCAAATTCAAATGCTCCATATAAAAAATGCTCGCAGCTAGAGAAGGGCAGCTAGCAGGAGATGGAGAGATGGACGCGTGCGGAGAGAAGAGATGGCGGGATCGAATGCGGCCTGGGGAGTGGTGCAAATAAAACACATTCCTCCGAGACCATTGAAAATACACTTCAGATAGAGCGAGGGAGGGAGCGAGAGGCAGAGATAGAGTCTTTTTGCCGGGTCCCGTTTGGCCATTTACTATTAGTCAGCAACAAATACTTCCGTCTCACTCACTCTCTATCTCTCTCCTCTCGCTATTGCTCTCTGTCTCTCTTGTGTTCCTCATATTTCGTCCTCTCTCTGACTATGGTCCGTCCCTTTGCCGGTTGTTGTTTTTGTTTAAATGCCGATTGTCCATTTTTGTTTACGAGTCCGGCAGCGCTAGGAAAATAAAAAATGGCTGACTTCCGCCGTTGAGGCTGATCCTGCTCTCGTTGTTGTTGTTACTTCCGCACTTCTCCTCCGCGTTGTTGTTGTTGTTGTGAAAATGAATTCCTCCGATAGAACCGTTAGTGCTGCGGCTTCTGCTTCACGTCCACATCGCCTGACCGCCTGCCGTCCGTCCCTGGGTTCGCCGCTCCGCAGAGCATCCGGCCCTCTGTTACATCGCCCCATCTCCCTCCCTCTGCCTCTCTCTGTTCGTCGAGCCCACCGCCGAGCGTGGTGCGATGTGCAAATAATGTGTTTCTCTGGTGGCCCGCAGCGGTATGTCAAGGACTCGTTCTTCCCCTCTCACGCGCCCTCCCACTCGTTCTTATCTTCATCTGGCCATGTTACACATGCATGTTTTGCTTGTTGTTGTAGCTGTTGTTGTCTTGTTTCATTTTTACTTTGTTTATTTTATCGCCACGACCACCGAGAATGAACGAGAGAATATTAGTTTAGATTTCTCGCATAAATTTCAGGGCATCGAAGTGATAAGGAATGTGAGATGTATGAAACATGAGGAACTGAGAGAGAAAACGAGAGAAAAGAAGAATGATGGTGGTAGGAAGAATGATGATTGCAAGGAGGAGGACAGGATGGCAGGAGGGTCTTTGGGTGGTACCGATCGGTATTAGCATGAAGCGATATCGAGAGAAGTCCTAAACAAGAGCCTCCGATTGAGCGGAGATAAGAGAGAGCAAGAGAGTTCTGCCTTAAGACGAAGGAAGAACTCGATAAGCTACATGGGAGGGGAGAATGGCACATGAGGGCCGAATGAGCAAGAGGTAGGGAGAAGGAGCAGAAGTTGCTGAACGATGGATGCACAGAAGTTGGAGCACGAAGAAGTGGCAAATGAAATTAGCAAAAACGTATTAGCATGTGACAACTACAGCGTCTAAAACACTGGATCCGCAACAAAAAAGTGTCGTATCCTCGATGGCAAACTCTGGAGTTTAACGGCTGGTGAACGAGAAACTGAATAAAACAAAACAAAAACGAAAACAACCAGAACATCAAGAACTATAAATTGCTTCAAGGCTGCTGCAGGCGAGTTTCTTGCGCTCACTAATGCCGGTCTTGCCATCGCTTTTCATACCCTACACCCTGTAGTTGAGACCTTTAAAACATCGCTCTGCTGTGCACAAATAGTCTGGATTGGCATAATACAACTAGATAGAGTATTATATGTTCCCAATTTGGATGGTGTTTGTAGGAAATTCGAAAGTCTCCTACATTTAGGGTGCACAAGCGTCATCCAAACCGCCAGCAGGCTCTAACATGTTGTTTTTGTGACTCGACTTGAAGTTGAAATGTCAAAGTTTTTGTTGCTCTGTTCTGTTGTGTCAAACTAGAGCAGAAGCAACGAGAACATGTTGCTTTATTAACATGTTCTTGACGGTTTTCCACGGCTTCTTTTTCGCAAACTCTCGAGAGCAAGCTAGCTCTTGCTTCTTCTTACTACTCAGCAGCTCGGTTCGTTCTCTTTGTTCCTTTGGAGGCTTCTGTTTCACGCTTTGTCCGGAGTCGCTTCTCCACTTCTCCTCTGGCGCTTCCTCGAAGACGATCCTCGAGTCTGGAAAATAATTGCCGCGTGACTGTTGTCGGTTTTTGTCGAGCAGCGGCTGCAGCTGGTAAGAGATGAGCCTCTATAGGAACAACTTGTGGTGTTGGGGGATGGAGAGAAATTGGGTTCGTTTGAGATGTTGCCGTCAGAAGACTAGCTAGTTAGGCCGTAGATCTTCCTCACTCTCTCCTACCCGGGGGTCTGTCTGAATATGGGGCGAGTAGTTTGAAAAATCCCAAACTGAACTCTAATCTCCATGAATCTCGGCCGACGGGTTTGCGAAAACTGCACCACATTTATCCAGTCTCTCTCTTTCTCTCTCCATCTATCTTTCTGTTCCTTCGCCGAGTTCGCCAAATGCCGAGACCTTTCGTGCCCAAGGCTACCCGAAGTGACCACAATGGCAGACTGGAAGATGTATAACGTATTGTTTGCATTGAATGCCATTTCATTTGTTGGCCAAAAGTGGATGGCAATAAATTACGACCGAATCCAAGAGAGCCACGAGGCGACTGCTCTCCACATGCAAAGCAGACCACACGAGGGAGAAAGAAAGAGACAGGAGAAGGCAGAGGAGGTTCTCAATACCAGCAGCAGTAGGCAGTCGACAGTCAACTGTTTGCTTTACTTGTAGCTTGGAACCGAGTCCTACTCCAACAATTGCTCAACTGAAAAGACCAACACTTCAGCGACTTTCAACTCACAGCAACAACTGCGGAACTCTGGCAACAATAACAATAACAACAACAGCATTAGTGGCATCAACAGAAGCATCAACAAAAACAACATTTGGAGCATCAACAAGGGCAACAACAACATTAGTGGCAGCAACAGTTGCATCAGGCCAGAGACGACGGCGCCGCACCAAAATGAAGCGACCTCTTGCGGGCAGGCTTGAAGGTGCACCGTTGGAGGAGAGGAATGAGAGAGAGAGAGTGAGATGAGAGGGTGCAGGACGAGGTTGATGGAAGTCTGAGTGCGAATGGCAGAGGTTGCGTTGTTGGTGGCTCGGGTCTGGCTCTGAAGACGGAGCTACCGGTAGGTCGAGTGAGGCAAAGTAAAGGGAAGGAAGCGAGAAGAGACGGTGGGATCGGAGATGAAGACAGCTGGGCGAAGAGAATGTTAATGGGGAAAGGTGTGCGCAGAATGGGCTGGAGACGGTGACGGAGATGAACGAAGGATGGATGGATGGAAGGAAGAACGGGAAAGGAGTTTGCTAGATTGGGAAAGGAGTTTGCTAGATTGAGAAAGGTAATGAGGATGCAGAAGAGGTGGCGGATGGGAGGCAGAGTACGATGGAAGACGGAGGAAGCGACTACGACGAGGTGCACGAGGCAAAGTGATCGAGGATGGTGGAGACTGATGACTCCGGCGTCGAGCGGAGGCAAAGTGTTCGGGGTGAACGGTGGAGCTGCTTCCGGAGGCGAACGCCCGGGCCCAGATGATGAAGCTCGGCGTGGAGTAGCGGCTACTGTGAATCCCGTGAGAAGGATACAAATGATAGAGGTCGGGAGGATGACGATTGATAGGAGGGACAGAGGGAGGTAGCGATGCAGGGAAATGGATTCCCAGCAAGGGTTGTCGCTTCCAGACTCCCAGACATCGAGCAGTTCGGTTGCAATTTCGCAATTTCGGGAAAATCGAAAACGATTCATCATGGACTCGGAGCGAGGAGCGCAGCGTTGGACGTATGCAAATTATTTTCTTTCTGTTGCCAACATGAATAAACACGACCACAATGAGGAGCACTGTCCAACTACTACAACAACTCGAACTACAATTCATTCCACTTCAGCGGACTGCGAGTGTAATGCAACATCAGTCGAATATTTTAGAACACCTCGTGCCGAACTATCGTCGTCCACGGCTGAATACAGGATCCCGTCTCTCAGTCACCTGAACGTCGTCCGAACCTCGCCTGAGTCTGGATTTTCCCACCCTCTGAATCTCGATTTTCTCTAGCTAAAACCCTTCGTCTATGAGATCCTTTCGTCATCCTCTCACGTCGTCTTCTCCTTTCAACGCCCTATGCATGGGAATCTTGAGAAAATCATCCAAGTCGTGGAGCTTGCAAAAGAAAGAGCGAGAGGGAGGAAGAGAAAAAGTGAGGAGAATTGAAATCAATCAATTCTCGGGAATCCATTAAATCCCCCGAACGACGACGGCGATGGCAGCAAAGTTTTTCCGACTCAGCGAATCCTTGGAAAATTGTTGATGTAAAAGAAAACGAGATGAAAATGGAATTCATAACTAGAAGAAATTAAAAGTTCAACAATGGAGATGAAGACAGATAGCGATGGCATGACAGAGAGAGAGAGAGGGGTACCATGAGAAATAGAATGAGCGATTGGATGAAAGGATGAAGGCGAGGATGAATGGGAGTGAAAGAGAGCACTCGTAATGAGGACGGGGAGGAACGAGTTCTGATTGAGTTGCTTCTGTGAAATAGAAATCAAAGTGATTTCTTTCTTCATCTGTCTGACTCGCACCACCCTCTCTCTCTCTCTCTCTCCCTCCCTGTCCCTCGCTCACCGACTTTATTCCATTGCTGATTTGATGTGATTTCGAAGTTTAGAAACTCATTAAAGAATTATCTTGTGGAGTGGAAAATAATCGCGGAGCTCAGCGGGAATTTTACAGAAAGGAACGAGGAGAAAAAGGTGAATGAATGCAGTGAATGATGATGTGGAAATTCTTCTGATTTAATTTCCCTAATGTACCGAAAATTCATTACCCATGGATCAAAATGAAGCTCGTTCTTCCCTCATCGACCCCGAAAACTCGAGCGAAATTTTTCCGCAATTAAACGGAAATTGAAAATCAACGAAAGCCCGGATGGATCGGATGGATGGCCTCGTTTCCGAGTGGGAATTGGAAAACAAAACGAAAAAAAGGATTCGCCCCTTTGTTCCCCTATTGATGCCCATGTCGAGGGAATTATTTTGAGCCGCGAATTTGCCCGCGAGTCAACAACACTTTACCGAAAAGTTTTCTAATTTGCGAGCTGAATCGAGTGGCGAGAGAGAGAGAGAGAGCGAGAGAGAGCGAGAGGGAGAGGGAGTGAGAGAGAGGGAATATATATTTGAATAATGGTAGAAAATAATATGGGCATGTGGAAAAGAACTCGGCGGCGAAAAAGTGAAAACGAGCGAATTTTTAATGAATTAAAAATTTCACAAATACTCCAGAACTCCACAAATATCCCGATGGCGAATTGTGGAAATAAATCACAGACGGATGGTTGGAGGCGGATGGCGGAGGGCGGCCGGGAGTCGGGACGAACTTCGCTGTCGCAATTAATAAAGTTTGTTCGGGTCCAACGACGCGCATAGTTTTAAATTCGCCATTTTCCGAATATGGCGCGGCGCAATGGCTCCAAGCTCACACACATACATACGTACACACACGTAGACACACGCCTACACTTACACTCGTACGTGGGTTGGGGTGGGAAAATTTCTGCCCCTTGGAATTTGATGTCGACGCAAGGGAATGCATAACAAATTAACGCCACCGTGGGCCGAACTTCGGAAACTTGCGACAAAATTCACGAACTCAACAACGGACTTTCGAAGGGGAATTTTAAAATTTGATCGATCTGGTCCCACTGTGCAGCTGCTATTTGCGGACATCTAAATTCTCACTCGCAGAAATTAAGTTGCCACAAATTCCCCCGAAAGAGCTTAATTTCGGCTCTCTCCACATCCCCCTCACACTCGCACTTTCTCCCCTTCTCCAGCGCACTCTCTCCGTCTCCGTTTCCGTCTCCTTCGCTCTGTCCCTCTCTCTTACTTCCATTACACGCTCTGTGCGTGTGTCGAGGGTCGCCTCGGCCCCTCCCTTATTAGCCGCTTAAAATATTAAATTTAATTTGAGCACACGAAGTTTCCGAAGTTTTCCCCAAGTCTCGTCGCTCGGGGTTCAACCAGGTGGGAAGCCTGGGTGGAGTGGGGCCAGTCAGGGGGCGGGGCAGACGGAGCGAGTTGCGCAATTTATCAAGGATTTATTGGGAAAGTAAGAAATACCATAAATAGTACTCAGGTGGGTTTTTTCTACCTTCCTTCGGAAAGCGATGATAAGTGGCTCGAACTGAGAACGAAATTTCGGAAAATTCGTAGGAAATTTCTGTAAAAATAGTCAATATTATTGGAATATTCATTTGAATTTCTAATTTTTTTTTTTAGTTTTTTTCCCCACTCAAATGACGAAATCTTTTGTCACTCTAAAAGCTCTCTAAAATTTCATCACAAATGCAATAGGAAAAAATATGTGAACATATTTCTCTCTAAAAATGTCCAGAGTTTTAAGCAAAACCAATGCAAATCCAATGCCTAAACGAAATGTCGACAGTTCGAGGGCACACAAAGTGGATGAGAATAAATATTTACATGTCAAAGTAATGAAGCTTTCATTGACATTTGATCACTATTGATTCTGCGTGGGGACAGAAGGTGGAGTGGGCCAAAGTGTGGGCCGGAGCCAATATTTGGAAAATCAATTCACTGCAGTCACTCGAACTCGCTGCACCCTGAACAAACTGCAGCACTTTAGAAATTTGCATCGAAAATAAATCAATCCGAAGCACAAACAAATGAAATGAAATGAAACAAATCGAGCGAGCGAGAAATATTTATATATATCTATATGAATAATCAAAGTTTTATGGAGTTTCCCATTGCACTCTGTCGCCTTCGCTCGGTCCTTGTCCCACTCCATCGCTATCTCTCTCTCCCGTAGATTCTCTCAGGCTGTCTCTCTCGCTCTCCCCCTGTGACCTTTTATCGATACACGTTCACCACAGGACGTCGGCAACCGCAATGGATTTGCATTTCGAAAATGCATTTCAGCCGCAAAATGGGGGTTTCGAACGCAAACAAGGGGGGGAAATCGCTCGCTCTCGCTCACACTCCCCACCTCACTCACTCCCTATGTCGCTCTGTCTCTCTCAAAGGCGAATTTCAATTTACGAAAAATTCTATATTTTTGCATAAATTAAACCCAATGGGGATTCTAATCTCCGAAACTTTCCTTTGCCTCGTTCTCGTCCTGGGTCGCTCTGGCACTATTTTGCTCTCTTCTTGTATTCCATCTCATTCTCCCCGTCTACCTCCAACCCTCTCTCTCTCTCTTCGAATCCCTCTGGGAAATTTCAATTAAGATTAAACTGCAATTTCAGAGTCAAAAGTTTTCCCATTTTCCATTTTCGCTTTCCGTTTTCGATTTTTGGTTTAATAATATATTGCGCCTAAATGCATGTGAGGCAATGGAAAATCATCGGAAAAGCAACAACAACAACCACAACAGCAAAATATCAATTCCAACAAAAACAACGGGAATCGTTGACAAATATTTAGAGGTATTTGTTGCCAATGATTTAATTAAATAAAGTTCGCAGTTGTTGTTTTGTTGTTGCCAAAATCGTCCTCAAAGGAGTCGAGAAATTCGAGGTTTGATGGAATTTTGAATTTCCATCAAAGTTAAATATTAGCAGACTGGAATTGTGGACGGAATGCACTTTCTGTTGCTCCGAAATTTGGCCAGGATGTCGATAGACAGATCGCAGGTAGGAGAGGTCGACCAAACTAGTGCCAATGGGGTAATGGAGCACTTGGTCATATTATAACTGAGGACCAATATCTTCAAGTCTTCGAAAAAAGATACATTTTGAAGCCAATCGAGAAACATTGTATCGGATTTCTCAATGGGAGCCCCGAAATTCACATCGTCAAGAGTGCGCAGAGTTTCGTCAGCCGATTACCGATTTTCGACACCCGCTGACCCCATAATAGGCGACCGAAAGCCCCGAATAATTCGCTCTTCCCCGCGATTTAAGCGAGGAACGGCAAATTGTCAGAACCATGACAACCTTAACAGCAGCAAAGGCAACAGACACAGCCACAGAAACCCCAAAAACAACAGCAGCACCAGAAGCCACAGCCTCAGCAACACCAAAAGCAACACCAATAACAGAAACAAGGCGAAATCTAGCCAAGGGACCGCTTTTTGCGACTCGTCCCCCGAGAGAGAGAGAGGGACGAACACCTTGAAAGCTCCACCGGCGATGATGATTTCCACGGCACATGAAGCGCGGCCGCCAACGACCCGACGACCGGGGCTCCCGGGTGACCCAGATGTGGAGCTTGGCCGAGACGCGGCGGGTCGCGAGGGTCGGCGGAGTGAGGGAACGAAGGGCCGAACGGCGGATCCGAGGGGTCTGGGTGTGGGTCGGTCGAGGAACAATTACGGTGGCTGGTGGTCGGTGGCGAGTCGGCGAATGTTTCGCAATCCCGGCGACTGACAGAGGCAGCGGCGGCCACTGGTCGGAGGCTGGATGCAGTCAGCATGGGAGGGGATGGCTGGGAAGGGATGGCGTAGAACGGAATGGAGTGAAGTGCGATGGGAGGAAGGCAGCAAGGAGGGAGGGAGGAAGAACGGGGTCGCTTTGGTGGCTTCGGTCGTAGCGTCGACGGTGACGCGGTTTATTTATGCACTGGGCTCCCTCGGTTGACACCGGGCAAAAAGCGCGACTCCACACGAGGGAGTCGGGGGTTTTTCTGCTGCTCCTCGTGACCTTTGCGATTGGTCTGGCCACAGCAACGACAACAACAATCATCTCTACACCATCCACAGCAACTGCATAAGTCGTCACCACAGACGGACGGACGGACGGCCGGCCGGCCAAGAGAATGCTTAAGTGAAACAAAAGAGCTGCAAATAAATTAAGAAACTGCTGTGATGTGCAAAAACGATGATTTATCACTCGCGTTCTTTGCCGGCGAAGATGGGAAATTTATTTCCTCGGAGATTTAAAGGTGCTTAAGAAGTCAGGAATAGTGAATTTCCGAATTGGTTTGCACCATGTCCAATTTTTACTGGGCTTTTGTTACAAATTAGAAATTGACATTAATTCTTTTGCTCATGTGCTTACAAATAAGAATTACATATTTTTGATTTATTATATATGTTAAATTTTATGATTTTCTTTTGATTGTAGATAGAATATAAGAGGAATAGAATTTATAAATCCAATAATACCGACATAAGGAAATATTAAAGTTATAAACTAAAATTGTTGAATACAAATTCAATAAGAATTACAAATAAATAAAATAATAATTAAATTTAATATTTAATTAAATATAAAATAAATTAAATAATCTATTATTAAATATTGTTTATTATTTACGAGTCATTTGTTTCATTTCTATGATTAATGTTAATATAGATATTAAATATAAAAAAGTACAAATCAATAAAATTAATCAAAAATTACGGAATTATACCAAATACTAAGATTATAAAAAATTCCAATCAGCACTTTATCTCAAATATTTCTGTAAATTTTTATTAACCCTGTTTCGAAATCGACATCGTAAAAAAGTCCCCAACTCTACTGATTACACTCTTATCCACCTATTTACCTGCTCGGCGCCACGCGGTGAAGGCTGCGGAATTAGAATTGTTCGGGGTTGCCATTGGAGCCCCTCCGTAATGAGTGCTAAGAGGCCATTCCTAGGCTAAGTGGCATTTTTGGCACTCTGTTGCTCTGCGCAGGAACCATAAAGTACTTTGAGGGATTCCCCTAGCCAGAGGAACCTCTCAAGCACCACCTCGGCTATAATGGATTCCCATATATTTTTAGAACGTCTGGTAACGACAACGTCTTTTTATCCCCAGCCGAGGCCGGGAACTCGAACTCGACTCGTACCCAAGGAAATATGTTGAAAATCTCTGCTCATTAACGTGGTTCTGAAAGGTTTTTGCGGTATTGAAAGGTTTTTACGCCAGTCAACCGTTTTTACTGCACTTTTCGGAGTGTTGCCTAATGCTTAATTGGTGCTTGCGGTTGCGTCAAGGTGTTTGCGGACGCCGCAAGGCCTCACGAGCCCCTCATCGGCAGGGCTCATTGGCAATTAAACGTCGCTTTCGGGGGCCCCTTGGAGCGGTCGCCAGGCAGGGCAGGGTCGTCGTGACGAATCACGTGGGCGCCCATCGTCTGCACCTTTAACACTTCGTCGCGGAGGCTGGCAGGGGGTGGGACGAGCGGAAGCCACCAGGAAATATTAGATTCATCCCGGTTGCCGAAATGCGATAAGAATCATTAACGAAATCTTAATGTCCTTGCAGTGCTCGTTGTTGTTGTTCTTGTACTCACTATGTGGGAACGCGAGCGAGGGCGAGTGGGAGGCAGGGAAAATCGTGTGGGTGGAGTGAGAGAGTGAAAGGGAGAGTGAGAGTGAGAGGGCGACAAAGAAGCGAAGGCGGCCGTGGCAGCGGCAGCGGCGAACGAAGCCAGCCGAAAGTGGGTCAAGTTGCGGCGGAGAGCGAAAGGGAGAGAGCTAGAGGGCGAGAGGGTGATGAAAGAGCGAGCGGTGCGAGAGGGAGGGGCGGAGGCGGCGCGTTGCCAACTATTTAATGACGGAAGCATTAAAGTTGGGCGGAAAGTGTTATGCGAGGCGAGCATTAATTTCGTTTCCACATCCTTAGTCAACGTTGTTGTCGGTCTTAACGTTCTGGCTGTTCTTCTTCCTGTTGTCGTTGTTGTTGTTGTTGTTGTTTTTGACGGTCTTGCTGTGCTTGTAGTAATAGTGTTCTTCTCATTGTTGTTGTTGCTGTCGAGTTTTTGCTCCTCCGTAATTTTTATGAAGTTTCGGCTCTCGGGATGTTGAACATCTGTGTTTCGGAGTGGTTTGAGTGCTTGTAGTTGTTGTTGTTATCGTTAATGTATTTGTTGTTGTTTTTATAGTTGTTTTTATTGTTGCCATTGTTGTTCCTGTAAAGCACATGGCGCTCTAACAATAAAAATAATAATGAAAATAACTATTAAAAGCCTTAATTAGGTGTTTTAACGTGGGTTTCGAACAGAGGCGAGAACGAGAGAGCAGAGAGGAAAGGGATAAACATAGACAAGTGTGGAGAGGGGAAGAGAGTGAGGTTGAAAAGAGAAGGAAAAGCGCAAAAAACAGAGTTGAAAAAGGGACAGAATCACAAAGAGCAGATTCAAAAAGAGGAAGAACCAGGAAGAAAAGAGCTAAAAACGACCAGTACTAAAAAGAAATGGAACGAAAAATTAACAGAGTGAAAGAGAAGACGAAGTGAAAGAAACGGAAGACAGCAGAAACGAAACGAAAATTTTATTTTGCACTCTCGTTTCCCGAAAGTTTAAAACGGAATTTTCAAGTCCCTCAACTCTCACTCTCTTCCGCTCTCTCTCTCTCTCTCTCTATCTGTCTTCCTATTAATTTCGCCATCATCCTCACTGGGATTCGCACTATCTCGCTCCCTCTGGCGTCGTTTCTTCGGGATCTTTGGCACCGACACGGCTGGGACACGCCCGGGAGTTGCCCGGGATCCGCCCAGCCCTTCACGCCCACTTGACTTGCAGCTCGTTTTGGCGAATAATCAAGCAATTAATCCTACGACATCCTCCGATATAAAGAGCAATTATATTTCCCGACTTCAAACAGGAACCGAACTCGCACACTCGAATGCACTCGCCCTCTCTCTCTCTCTGTGTCTGTCTCTCTCTTACACGGACACAATTACAAGCACACAGCCACACACGAGCACTCACTCACACACACACGAGCACATGTGGGCATACACGATGCTCTAATTGAAAACTTAATGCCCTGCATATGGTGGAGCGTGAAGCGGCCGAAGCTGACCGGAAATGCACCCGCAGCCATGGCCACGGAGCAGACAAGCACACGCAAACAGACACAGACACACGGACACATTTACACACATCGACACAAACGCACACTGACATGCTAACCCTTGTCCAGAAGACACAGACGTTGCAACCGACAGACGGACGGACGGACAGACGAACGGTCGGACAAAGGGACAGACGCTCGGACGGACGACCGGACAGACGGACGGACGGACGGACGACCGGACACATGCTAAAGTTGGAGTCATCGCTCGGAAAGCACTTCCGCTTCCGGTGGAGCAGTTGTTCAGCTCATTTTTGGCTTTCGACTGGCCCGAGGAGGGCCCTGAGAGGGAGTGGGAGAGGGAGAGCGCCAGAAAGCGATAGGGATAGGGAGAGAGCAAGAGCGAGAGAGGGAGAGCGTGGTTAGCCGGTCTCCTGGGAGGCCAGCCAGCGGCATAAATGCGGTATCTTAACTCCTGACCCTCGCACGCGCACACAATCGCCTATTCATGGCCGGTTACCCTGGAAAGGAGACGGCGGCGGAGCGAGACAACACATCTCTCCCACTCCCTCTCTCCCTCTCTCCCTCTCTCTCTCTCTCCCTCTGTCCCTCTCGCTCTGGCTGTCCGCCCTCTCGGTTCGAATCTAATTAGCTCGGCAGCGAATGCCAGCCGGAATTTGCGCTCCATTTTGTGGAAGCATAATTTAATAATGCGAGAGCGAAGTTCGACCTCAGACCGGTTACAACAAAAACAACAACCACACCAACAACGAAAACAACAACAAATACGATAATGATGAGAACAACAAGACCAACAAGGATGCAGCATTTGGACCACGAACAACATCAGTGAAACGTCCAAATCCGACCACGAGCTGGACCCGAAGGTGAGGCCGCGAGGTTGAGCGTGGGGGGTGTGGGGTCGGTTGAGAGAATTGAAATTATACGGGTCGTTGGGGGAGGTTCGAGGGTGGCGGCTGGCCGTGGATGGCCCTGAGGTTCATTAAGAAGGTCCAAGTCGAGGTGGCCGGGTGAAGGGTTGGGTTCGCGTGGCCGGGGCTTTGATTACGCAGGGCATGGGGCCGGGCCGGGCCGGGGCAGAAGGCGAAGATGATAATGATGCTGATGGCGATGATGACGGCGATGAGGACGGCGAGGGCGGTGGTAATGGCGGCGAAAGCATCGCCAACTGCTGCTCGTTAATGTTAAATTATTTGGTTAATTGGAAGCGGAATTTGTGCTCTCAATTGATTGCCTCCGGCTAATAATGCGATTAGCGAAATATTGCGGGCTGTGCCATTGATTCAAATGGACGTCCCTCGCACTGTAGACATACGAAAATTCCTGATTCGATTATGGTCACTGATCAATCTCTTAGCATCCGGCCAAATCCCGGCATCGAAGCCCAAAAATAATCCAAATTATCAAATTACTACAAGGCGGAAATCTTTTCTCTTCCTCAACCTTCTCCACCTATGTGTCTTTCCTCATTTTCTTGTCAACACTTGCTCTGATTCAGCTGCTTTCTCCTCGATCTACTTGAACTTTTCGTTTCTTAATTAAAGCAAATCAAATAAGTTGATTTTAACATTTTTAATTGCCTCGAAAACGACAGTGAATCGCTTCACTGCTGCTTCTTGAACTCCGGTTTCGCTACTTCTTCTTTTTGCCTCCTCCTCTTACCGTTTCGTTTCGTTTCCTCTCCTTCGACTTCGCTTCGCCTCATGCAGCATTTGTGTGTGTGGGTGTGTGGGTGTGTGTGTGTGTGTTGGGGGACTTTGGCTGCAATCAAATAAAGTTCCAAACGAAGTCTTCGCCACCCCAGGCCACGCCCCCGCTCTCGCCGCCCCCGTGCAATGCAGGCGTTTCTCTCTTTTTTACGAAAGAATCCCATTTCATTAACAAACCACAAGAAGTTGCCGCCATCGCAAATTGCAATTTAAAAGTTTTACAGCCTTTTTTGCTCACGTTCTGCTACCTCTACTACTACTACTATTACCACTACCGTAGTTTTTTGCTATCTTTTGCAGCGAACTTTTCGGTTCCACTTCATAGGAATCCGACTCTCGACGGGCGCTGGAAAGTAGTTAAAATTGAGTATTAGTGGAAGTGATCACCGTTGAACTTGGTGGCTCCATCCGACGCACTTTGGGAGTTGGGATAGATTGCGTTTTCTTTTCCACTACCATCCATGTGTGGAGGGCGAAGTTTTTTTGTCTTCTTCAATAAGTGCACGGAAAAAACGGATTGAAAACAACTTTATGGGAAATATTCGAACCGGAGAAAGTTGTATTAAATATCTTCAAAAAAGTAACAGTAATATAACTTAAATTCGTACCGAAATTAAAGGCAAATAAGAGGTAAGAAGGTCAAAATGTTAGTCATGCTTAAAGATGTATACATGAAGCTTTCTCAGGCTTGCATATGCAGAAAGAGAGAGTCAACAGCGTCGAAAGTATTCAAATTAGCTTTAAGCTTTACTTCATTTAACTCCCTTTCTCTTACTCTCCTTCTCTCTCCCCCTCGCAGTCTGGTCCTGTGTGATGTTGCGACGAATGCACCGATAATGAATTCCAATGGAACATTAAATGAGAATTGCTCTGTTGACTCCTTTTATTTGTAGTGGTGGTTTCATTTCCTCCATTATTTTTTCGTGTCATGCGTTGGGATTGACAAAGTGACCATCATCAACGTCAGACGCAGCGTCGACACCAGCAGCAGGGATGGCGGCAGCAACAAAAACCCCTAAGGGACAGCAACAACAACACCTAGAGAGACAGCAACAGAATCATCCACCGAGACAGCAACAAAAACCGCAGTCACAGCCACAGCCACGTCGCTGACAACTTCAAAAACTCGCCAACAGTCAACAGCAGTACTCGAGAATAGAGTGGTGAAAAGTGCAGCAGTCGCGATGGCAGCACTGGCTGGGCCGAGAGGTCGCAAGTGTAAGTTTGTAATTTTTTTTAGTTTTTTCTTTAAAAGTGTTTATCTAGTTAATTCAGTTATAAATGTCAACGAACCATAGGGAGGAAGGGAGAAACGGAAAGTACAGCGAACGTAGCATGGCTAAGGGGTAGCAGCTGAGGAGGATATAGAAAGCGTCGTAAGGAAGAGCTAGCACAAAGTGGCTCTAGTAGCAGTAGCAAAAGCAGTCAGAGTCACAAGGGAATTTATAATAATAATTTAAAAACATTTGGTAGCCAATCGATTACTAAAGAGTAGATCGATACGATAATGCTTGCCAAATAGTAGCTGTCAGACAGCATGACTATTTCCACCTGTATAATCGATTACTAAAGAGTAGATCGATACGATAATGCTTGCCAAATAGTAGCTGTCAGACAGCATGACTATTTCCACCTGTATAAATAAATGTTTAAATATCTGCGTAGTTCTTTTCTAGTTCGACGAATTCGATTGAGTTCTTGATTTATCAGAGTATTCTAATTTCAACTTACTAACGTGCTACTAAGAATAATGTTGCCTAAACCATTTAATTCGAAGCAAAAACCGTATTTACTCTGAAAGAACCATCAGTCAAAATTGAAAGGTAGATAAGAGGAAATACATAACATTTGTGGTATATTCAGTTGGAAGGGAGTTCGATTGAATACTTTCAAGCTGGAAGAAACAATAATTTTGCACTGTAAAGCATTCAGTTCTGAGAGTGCTCTATCAATATATAGGCTCTATGTGGTATTATCTGAAGATAATATTTATTGTTGACTGCATATTGGGGCTATTAAGAACGCCGGGAGAAATCTTTCGCCACTATTGTCCGGAATGTGGCGGAGGTTAATTCATCACTAAAATAAAATTCATCAACTAAAAATTAAATAATCACTAAACAATTTGAAAGTGCAAAACTTAAGAACATTTGTGCCTAGGGTATGTTTGTTAGTGGACATTGTGGCTAATCAAAATACATCAGTGTTCAGCAAATTATGACTAACAGTTTAAAAATCCCAAAATTTGCTACGTTTTCGCCCGAGGCGTTTGAAAAGTCTATGATACGACGGGCAGTAAAAATCTTGACCGCCAGGGGTTGAAGAACGGGGCCATAAATAATATCGAATTGACCGGAGAAGCGGAAAGGAGAAAACTTTGGCAATGAAACGCGGCAGGCAGACGAAGTTGGTGACCCAAGGCGAGCCAACGAAGGGAAATCGGCCTCGCCAGTCCAGCCCAGTCCACTTCGGTTCATTCGATTCAAACTCGTTGAGCTCTCCACCCACTTCAACCTGCCTACTTCATCCTGCTCCCTCTGTCCTTCTCGCTGATGTCTTTCTTTTCTTTCCTCGCCCGTGCAGATGTTGTCCCTTCCGGCTGCCTTGAAGCTAGTCTTAATCGGCCTGCTCTGGACCTCGGCGCTGTTCCTCCTGATCTACGTCTACGCCGGAGAGCGGTCCGACCGCGGTTGCTACGAGGAATTGGAGAAGGTCCGAGGAGCCGGTCGGCAGGAGGCCGGTGACGTGGGCTTTGACCTCGACTTTGGGGACCCCTCCACCGGCAGGAGCCACGACGAGGGCGAGCGACTCCTCCTCGGCGAGACCCATGGTAAGCTCTCTCTCTGTCTCTCTCTAACTTCCTAATCAACCTCCATCTCTCATCTCCTTTGGAGTTCCCACGCAGGAGGAGCTCTTCGAGGCCATGGAGCGCGAGCAGCCGTCGCTGCCGTTTCGCTTCTGGTTCCTGAACGAGGAGGAGCTCAACCGGAAGCGCTCGCATACGAACTCGTGCGCGCTGCTGCCCCAACTGTACGAGCTGCGGCTGCACAACCAGTACTGGCAGACCTTCGAGGCGGCCAACGTGACGGCCCAGCTGTTCAGCGCCTACTTCGACGACCGGTCCGCGCTGCCCGCCAGGGCGCCCGTGGTGCGCATCCTGGCCATGGTCAACCTGACGGAGCCGCCGCACCCGGCCGCCAACTGCCAGCTGTGGTACGAAGGCGAGCGCGAGCCGCTCGTCGTCCCCGTCACCGAGTTCCGGCTGATCTGGGTGCCCGCCTGGGGCCACCGGCGCGACCAGCTTTACCCGCACCTGCTGACCTGCCGCCCGCCGGCTAATGTGGGCCGCCGGGTGCCGGTCGCCGTCTCGCTGATCGACGGCGCCGGCGACCAGTGCGCGACGGCGTCGAACCTGCTGCGCGTCCAGCACCGACCGATGGAGGGCGTCAAGCGGGGGTTCGCGGTGTGCGTGAAGGGCCTCGACTTCCCCTACGAGGACCGCTCGGCGCGGCTGGTCGAGTGGATCGAGCTGCTGCGGCTGCTCGGCGCCGACCGCATCGTCTTCTACCAGCTGCAGACGCACCCGAACGCCACGCGCGTCCTGCGGCACTACGAGCAGCGCGACCTGGTCGAGCTGCGCCCGCTGACGCTGGCCCGTGGGCGGCCGAGCACGCCGCACCTGCAGCACTACCTGCTGTCGTTGCTGCCGCTGGAGAAGCGCCTGAACGAGGTGATCCCCTACAACGACTGCTTCTACCGGCACGCCAACAGCCACGAGTACGTCGTCCTGCTCGACGTGGACGAGGTCGCGATGCCGGTGGGCGGCCGCACCGAGTGGGCGCACCTGGTCCCGATCGGCGTCGAGGCGATAACGCCGCAGTGCGGGGACGGCTTCGCGAGCTTCTGCCTGCGCAACGTCTACTTCCCGTCCGAGAGCAAGGGCGAGCGAAACGGGACGGCGGGCGACGAGCACGGCCACGCCCCCTCCTACATGTACATGCTGCAGCACACGCGCCGCAGCCGCGTCCACCTGGACAGCGAGCACGCGACGAAGTGCCTGCACCGCACCGATCGCGTCCTCACCCTGCACAACCACTTCCCGCTCGGCTGGCTCAGCTCTTGCGCCGCCTACTCGATGGACCCCTCGGTCGCCCAGCTGCAGCACTACCGGGACCCGGACCAGGAGCAGGTCGTGGACACCGTCGAGGACCGCAGCGTGTGGCGGTACCGGGACGAGCTGGTCGCGCGATCGCAGCAGGTGCTCCGCGAGCTGGGCTTCCTCAGCGACTAGGGCCATTGGTCACTTGGATTCAACGATGCAAAATCCTCCGTTTCAACATCATCGCACACACAGACTCCACTTTATTGAACATGGCTTCGGGGTAATACTGTAATAGCTATGCAAAAACAACAACACTCAAAAACACCACAACATCGACAACATCCACAAGATCCACAGCACCAACAACATCGTTAAAATCGCCATCATCGTCGACATGGTCATCCAAGAGACGATCGTGAACATCATCACCAAGATCGACAAAATTCAGTCCATCATCAACGACATCGGCTAGGAGAAGATCCTCAGCGAGGCGAGGCCCAGCAGGAGCAGGGCGGCCATCCCCAATCGGGAGAGACCTGCGGCGGCGTTGCGCGGATCCCGGAGGATGGGACGCTCGGTGGCCTTGGCCTGCATGTAGCTGAGGCAGCTGGTCTCGTTCTTGACGAACCGGAAGACGGACTCGGCGATGTTGACCGGGGTGATCTCGGTGCACTGGCCGAGGTGGTGCAGCGTGCACTGCTCGAAGCGCTCGAGGTCGATGCAGTGCTTCGGCTCGAACAGGAGCTCGGGCAGGTTGAGCAGGTCAGGCATCGCCCCGGGGTCCTTGGGCAGGTACTCGGCGAAGGAGGCGTTCGCGCAGGCGCCGATCGCCTCCTTGTTGGCCTCGAAGCACTCGGGGCCCTCCTCGGCGACGAACAGGGCCAGCTGGTCGCCGCCCTTCTTGCACATGAAGCTCATCAGGCTGGACGCGAGCCGCACCATCGCTGCGTTCTGGCGCTGCTCGTCGGCGCTGAGACAGGGCTGCAGCTTCTCGTTGAACTCGCCCAGGCAGCGCTCGGCCTCGGGCATCCGGTTGCAGTACTTGTGGAAGACCGTGTCCAGCTCGCCGATGGGTCGTGCCTGCTCGATCTCCTCCTGGATGGCCGTCAGGTTGGCCAACTTTGAGAGGCAGGCCGTCAGCCGGGCCGCGCTCTTCTCGATATCCGCGTAGAGGGTCGCGTTCTCCACGCCCGAGCTCTTCTTGCACTTCTCGCGCAGGATCCGCTTGAAGTCGTCTGCAAGTGTAACGAAAGAAATTCCATCAAAATGTAGTGAAAATAGAAAATTACAAATATTAATTCATCTCCCAATGATTTTTCATTCTTGCCCACGGTTCTTTTGGTAGGGCGAAGCCAAAAAACGCCCTGTGACGAGCGGAAATGAAGGGAGGACAACAGAAATTGAAACACGAAAATGCACAACCAAGTAGGAAGAAATGGAAACTGGAGAGATGGCATGAGGTTGTGAATTTTTCATTTAATTTGCGAGAACCCCGGTCAAACAGCGCGGAAAGCTATTTCCTGCAGCGACTTCCGGTGGCACCGCACCGGGAAGCGGATGAGGTTTAGTGAGGTTGTAGCAAAAGGAAGATCTCTCTGTGTACGGGAGTTTTCAATTTTAAGAATTTCCAAGCTTTCTATTCCCTTTCTGTCCTATTCTACTCTTACTATTGACTTCTTTACTATTCTCTTCTTTCTGTCCTCTTTCTACCCTACCCTTACTAGCCTCCTCTTCCTATAATCATTCTATCCCACTCTTACTACCCTCCTCTGTCTATCTTTCCCTCTCTATCCTCCACTTTCTACCCTACTCGTTCTATCTTCCCCTTTTTATCCTCCTCCTTATCTCTACCATACTCTTTCTACCCTATTCTTTCTACCCAACTCTTTTCATCCTACTCTTACTAACTATTCGTACTAGCCTAGTCTTCCTATCCTCATCTTTCCATCCTCCTCTTCCTGTCCACTCTTCCTCTTCCTGTCTCGTATCGTTCTCTAAAACCTTTTCCTTCCTTTCCTTCTCTCTTTCCACTCGGACCCGCCCAGTTGCAGTCACGGCCGATGATGTCACCAAAACTCTTTTTCTTCCAAATCGATCGTGGATTTCGATCGTTCAGTTTGTTCAGTTTGTTTGTTTGGTACCTAGGGTCAGGCTCGAGTTGCGGTACTCGGCGGGCAGGAACTGGTCCTTGAGTTTATCCATCTGGCTGGCGGCGGCCGCCTGGGTGCCGCCGCTCAGCAGGACGGCGGCCGCGACGATGGCGAGCGATGCCAGCGCCAAGAACGATGCCAGTTTTCTCATTTTGCTCCACTGCCGCGACGGGATCCCTGAGTGTTCGTACAGAAGACTTCGAAAGCGAAGGATAAAAAATCTCACACACGAACCGAACGACGACGCGGGCCACGACAAACTGACCCGGGGATGTGGGGACACCGAAAGAGCGAACGAATTAGCTACATGTGTGATTAAAATTGTGTTTCGAAGAAAACATTGCTCGCCTTGTCGAACTCGATCGCGCTCCCAGTCAGTCGGTCGGTCGGTCGGTATCTTATCGCTTGCAAATAATAAAACAATAGCCAGCTCAGGGGCAGGGGTGGAGATTGATAAGCCGGCTGTCGATAAAGTCCAGTCATTAAGTTCCCGATAATCACAAGGGTTCCGCACCGAGTCGAAGGTGCCTCGATCCCTCCTCTCTTTCGACTAGCTTCCCCTTCTCGTTCTCTCACGTCAAGTCGTTTTCTTTTTATATTATTCCCCTTATCTCCCTTTATATGGTGTCCACTTTAACGGGCTGCCGTCGCCGTAGTTGTTGCTGGGATTTGACGCAACCCGTCGTTCAGCTGGCGTCTCAAAGTCCAACCTCGTAAATACTTGTGCCATGGGTTGCCAGGTAGCCGACGATCTGTGCTTGTCTTGCATTTTTTACGTGCATTTCGTGCGAATTTCCTGATCGTTTGTTTATACTACATTTTTATTTTTCAATTTTCTGTATTTTTATTTATTTATTTCCTGCTGATCTTTTCATTTACTGATATTTATATTTTCATTGCAATTAATGCAATTTATCGCTAGCAGATGCACTTAATTTGCCCTGGAAATATTGTCTGTCATTGCTACGGGTCGTGAAATCCTTCATCCGCTCACTTCCGGGGCCACCGGAAGTCGCCGCTGCAAATAACTTTCGTCGCTGGTGACCAGGCTTCTCGCAATTAAGTGGAAAATCCATATTCCCCATACCAGCCCGTTTAATTTCCACTTCTCCCCACTTCGTTGTGCATTTTCGTATTTTAATTTCTCCTCTTCATTCCCGCTCCTCACAGGCGGTTTTTGCGAGTCGCCCTACTTTCAGAACAGTGAGCTAAAATGGGAAACTATGTCATCATTTCTGCTCTAAGTGGTAGGCAAGGGCTATGAATAATTACTAAAACAAACACTATGGTGGAAATCGATTAATGAGCGATCAAATCGAAATAAAAGTAAATAAACTTGAGTTTATTCAACGAGACTCTGAAAAGTAGTGGGACAATTAGTAGACAAGAGAGCACTCGAGAGGTATAGAGAGATAGTGGAAGGAGTGCAGTACATCGAGAACGATAAGGTAAACGATAAGTGGACATGATAAGTAGAAGAGAAATTTTAAGTAGCTGACTGGTGTTATTTCAGAGTTAAAACCGGTGACATCTGGTAATCGTGAAAGCTATGTCAAAGCTCTCCAAGCTCTCGTGCATCATGTCTAGAATTCAGGATGAACTCTGATTCCCAATCAGAGGATGAGCTCGAACCGAAAATGTTCACCAAATGCAAGCTCATTAAAACGACGTAGTTACTAAGGGAGAACGGGGCAAAAAAGTCAACCACAACCAGACGACGTAACGACCTGAGGAAGCCCTCGGGGGGAGGACGAGACACACCCAGACACGCACGCACAGACTGAAGGAAACCCCACACACAAGTAGGCGTATTTGCACAGCCAGATGTCACACGAACAGAGATATCGACACAAACAAACACGTTCAGGCCCAATCGAGACGTTTCAGCGCAGAACGACAGTTCTTGGCTGGTGGAGGGAGGAAGAAGGAGGAAGCGGGATGGCAGGGGAAAGGAAGAGAGAGCGAGAGAGTCAAAGGTAGGCGAATCATGGCATCCATATCAAAAGCTTGATTAATTGATGAACATTCTTTGAGTAATGAATTACATTAAAACACATCACATCACATCGCATCGCATCACGTTGCCTGCGCTGCTTTACGTTCAGGTTTAATTAAGGAGACGACGCCGGATCCGGATGCCGAGTGCCGGATCTGCCGGATGGGCCCAGATGTCGCTGCCTCCGTGCATGTGTGTGTGTTCGAGCCGATGGGCTGGAAGGAATCTCGTCTTTTCGGTCATGAAATATTCGAGTCGAGCTGCCGGAGCGAGCGAGCTGCTTATGAGCAAAATTGGATTCATTTGCCGGCTTCTCGGTTCATTATCCTGTTTATGTCCTCGTGAGCTGTATTATGATTTCCAGGTTAAGGAGGAGGTGGAGGATGTGAGGAGAAAATCTGGCTCAGGAGACGACTTCACGGCTCATTGAGGCGCCGAACGGAAACCAGTTGAATCTGGAAGTCGCAGGAAACCAGTTGAATTTTGGTCGGAAGATTGAAAGGATCCTCAAAGTGTGGCGAATTCTTTACTTTTCTATGCCCTGAGCTCTGCGAAAAATGGCCAACTTCAATTTATTCACAATTTAAGCGCTGGGCGTTTAATTGAAATGTACATTTTTAACTCCGGCGACCCCAGGCTCGAGGTCGGCCTGTTGACATTGCAGCATATTCGGCATGAACTGCATTTCCAGCTGGCAATGGCGAGTCCGGCCGGAAGTCCACACACACACACAACGCTGTGTATTGTTAAAAAGTGGCCGAAGATACAATTAAAACATGGCCGGTTTTTGTATTTTTAATTTGTGATTTTTTCTCTACGGATTTGTTTCAGCCACTGCCCACTTGTTGTTGTTGTTGTTGCAGCTCTGCCGTTGACCGTGGATTTTCATGTTAAATTAAGCTGCTCAAATTATTAATTAAATGAGGGGGTGGGGGGTTGTGAGGCGAGGAAAGCAATGCCATAAATAAAAGGCCAGAATATTTAACAACATTTATGCTGCTTGATGGAGCCGCATCCGATGGAGCCAACATTGATATCGTTTTCATTATGTCCTGCGACATTTTCCACCCATGTCAACGCTCGTTTTAATTCGCAGCCCTTTAATTCGCTCCGACTTTTTATTTACTCACTTTGGCACTTTTGGATTTTTCATAATTATTTTATCACACATTTTATCACATATTTATGCACAAACTTTATTCACCAATTTTTCACACACTTTATTTACAAACTCTTCACACATTTTATTCACAAACTCTTCACACATTTTATTCACAAATGTATTAACAAAAATGTCACCAATTTTATTCTGAAATTTTATCTTTTTATATATGCAGAACTATTTTGTAAAATTCATAATTATGTACTTTTCGAATTGTTTTCGCTTCACTCGGGCATTAATATTCTATCAGAGCGTTAATTGGAGTTAATGCACGAGCGAGCAAATTGTGCTTTATTATTTTTAGTGCCTTCAATTCGTGTTTCTTTATTATTTTTGTTTTTTATTATTTGTATTTTCCCATTTTCTTTAATGTTTTTAATTTTTTTTTTTCGTTTTTTTAATTTTTTCCATTTTTTTCATCAATTTCTCGACATTTTTATTTTTTTATTGTCGCATTTTAGTCGCCTGGGTTTTAGTTGAATAGTTGCTGTTGTTGTTGTTGTTGTTGTTGAGGCTTCCGGAGTAAATGCTCATCTAAGTGGCGTTAATTGGGCTCTGTCGCTTTTCATCAGACTGGCTTCGCTGACGATGATCCAATTTGATTAGATTTTATTCACTGAATATCGTTTTTTCCCGGTCGCCAGCAGGTCTATAAAAGTTCCATCGATTTCGGGAAAATGTCAGAGGGGAAAATTGATTTCTTATGTAACGACAATGTAGTGTTTACGCGAGCACTAATTATAGTGATTATATTGTGAGTGCTGAAAGGGCCTGAAAGTATGCTCTGAAAATATGAAATAAAAGAAAAATGTATTTAACATAAAATAAATGATACAAATAAGAACAAAATAAATAAAATTAAAACAAATATTTATTAAAATCACGACATAATTTCCAGCGGGCCAAAAATGCAATCAACCGTTGGCCAGATGATCCTTTCTTAATTGCTTTCTTCTCCTTTTTGGCTATGAAAAAAAAAGACCAAAAATTGTTGCCTTTGTTTTGGACGTTTCGATTGTCCTTTGTTTCCACCAGTCGTCATTTGCAAGTTTTTCTTTTGTTCCTGTCTGTTGTTATGCCTTATCTGGAAATGCAATTAATTGCCGAATTCCCCTATTTCTCTCTCTTGCAAAGTGTATAATTGAACAAAGGAGTAACAGGGAGAAAAACCAGAGATAAAGAGAACAAAAATTGCCATGAAATTCAGGAGTTGAAAAATCCTTATTAAGATCAGATATAAAAAGAAATTTAACTACAAATAGATGGAGAAGGGAGTGAGAGAGAAGAATATAGGAGAAAACAGGAAAGAAGAGGAAATGAAATCAGAGGGATTACAAAAACAAAAACAACAATAACAACAACTATGGTGTTAAGAACTTTCATTAACACAAGAGGAACATCATCTAGTCCAGGTATGAAAAGGCAACCAGGTGCAACAACAATTAGAGCTACAAAGCCAACAACAACAAAAAAAAAACAGCAAAAATACAACAACAACAACCACAAGAACAAGTGACAACAACCACCTACATCATCATCATTCATTTCGAGCTTCGCTTCCTCTCCCCAAATGTTTCTCTCTCTCTCCCTAGCTCTCCCGTTCTCCGTTCGTCTAATGTATGCATGTGTGTGCGTGTGTGTGCCGTGAGTACTATTTGAGTTGTGATAGTATTATTATTATTGTTGTTATTGTCCTTGCTCCTGTTGTTTACTTGCATGGGAAATTCCTTGAGGTGTTTGTATTTGTTTTTCCAAAAACGATTTCATAGCAGGTGTTGTTGTTGTTGTTGTCGCCGTCGGTTCTCAGCTCTTGACATTAAAGTTGTTGTTGTTGTTGTTGTTTTTGACTTATTTTTGTTGTTGTTGTTTTTGAGTTATTTTTGTTGGTTGCTCGTTGTCTCCTAAATTCCTGCTGCATTTGCTCGCCCTCAAGTGGCACAAAAGGCGTTACACAAACAAATAAAGAATCCTCCTCTCCCCACACGCGCACACACCCACATACACTCACACTCTCGTGCTTCTTCGCTCTCACTCATCCAGACACCAACACACACAGCCACACTCGGGTCCTCTCGGAGGGTTTCGCTGCATTTGTTGCTCCCGGCAGCCATCTGCGACTAGTCGTTGCTGTTGTTGCTGTTGCTGTTGCTTCTTCCCATTGTTGTTGTGGTTGCTTCTTCCCTCTTCTTCCTGGCGTTGTTGTTGTTTCCCCCTGTGTTCCGCTGCTTCGCCCCGAAATCTTCCTCGTCGAGGTCGAAATTTCCATCGTTTGCTGCTGCTGCTCCTGGGGCGGAAGGCATTTGACACACCGACAACAACAAGTGTGCAACAGTAACAACATTTACAACAACAACCAAAAATACAACGAATTGAACAACAACATCGAATGTAACAAAAACAACAATTGCAACAAGAACTTGAACCAAGCTTGATGTACATTCACCGAAACCTTATTGTCGCGCATAAGCAACGGTTGTTGCTGTTGTTGTTGTCGTTGTCGTTTTTTGCTCACGCTCAGCTTCGTTGTTGCCTTGAGGTCGTTGTTGCAATGGTTGTTGTTGTTGTTGCAAAGCGGTAAGAAGTGATTTTTATGAATTTAACATGGACATCAGCTCCTTCTTCTTCTCTTCCCCTCTCTCTCTCGTGCACTATTTCTTTTATTTATTTATTTATTTTTTTTTTGGTTTTTATATTTTACAAATTTCCTCTGTACATTTGTTTGTGTATTTTTGCCTTGCCATTTGCACTTCTAATTAAAAACCCTCGTCGCCAATTCGAGGTCGTTGCCCCGAGAGCAATCACGTGACTCGAGGCCTCCCGACCAGGCGGCCGCGGAGGTGCGGAGGAGCGACTTCCGGCGACAACGACGTTGGTGCTTATCACGATCGTGATGATGACGATGGTGGCGATGATGATGATGTTGATGATCACGACGATGCCGCTGGCGTTGTTGCGGTTGCACAATGCAAATCAATTGCATCTCTTGCGAGCGAACGAGAGGCCAGGAAACGAACTAAAGCTAGAGCGAGTGAATGAAAGAGAGATCGAGAGAGAGAGAGCGAGAGAGCACACAGCGAGAATGTTGCAGCGTCGCCTGTGACGTCACGTCGCGTGCTGGACTCGAATAAGAAGCCATTAATTAAAGTCGGAGTGCGTTTCGGATTTAATCGAGTTCGTTCGCCGTGTTCGCCGTCAACTGGGTCAAGAGGTCGTCGTTAGGCAGGGGCAGAGGCAACAAAGGAGGCGATAAAAGCAACAATTAAAGCAGTGGCAACAGCAATGAAAGCTGGAGAAACCACGATAAAGCAATAGAAACTGCAATGGAGGCAGCAACAACCACACGAATGAAGCCAACAACAGCAGGAATGAAGGCAATGCACAACAACAAGAACAACAGTAACGACGTCATCAACGTCAATCGATGCAGGGCAAATTAAAGGACTAGCCAGGAGAAATGCGGAAGAAGAAGAAGAAAAGGTAGGGTTTGCAATCACGACATGAGCTAAAAAGAGTTACGAAAACAACAACTGAACAACAACAACAACAACAACCGCATCACGCACCTAGCAGCGAGTTTGCGAAGAGCTAGAAAAAATCCCCACACACACAGGAACAACAATTAAAACGAGGCTCTGGCGCAAACCGTTGCATACTTTTAGGCGCCGCCATTATTTTCGAAAACCCATTGGCAGCAGCTTTTCGAGAGGAGAGAAGAAGAAGAGAGAAGCTGCCTGAATTATTCATCGACCAGCCAGGGGGAGAGGAAGGAGAGTGAAAGAGAGAGCGAGAGAGAGATGGAGAGAGAAAGGTACGAGAGATCGTGGCTAGAAAAGGGAAGCGAGCGAGCGAAAGTGAACAGAGACATCGAGGAGATCGAGAGAGACAGAGCGAGAGACGGAGAGAGTGACAGAGAGAGAGGGAGATGGCGATAGCGGCCGACGTCGCCGTAACTCGAGTCGATAAATCGCATTGTTTGCCCTAGGACAAGAGCGAAAAGGGACAGTGGTGGCGGAAGGGGGGCGAAAGGCAGAGAGGGGAGAGAGGGAGCAGGGGGACAGGGGGTCGTTGTCTCTCAGAGGGTGGCCCGCAGCCATTATGCGCCACTTCTGCGAAATAACGAGCCGCTTTACATGCATAAATAAGCGTTACTCCTGGCGTTGCCGCAGATTTGCATTCGCCCAACACACGCGGCCCCCTCCCTCTCTCCCTCTCCCTCTCCCTCTCTCTCCGGCTCTCTCTGTGCCTCGCGGTGGGCGGCCCCGCCACGTTTTCGTTATTTGTTGCTCGAGCGCGATTTTGAAATTCAAATATTTGAAGTGAGAAATTTATGCCAGGAACATTTGCATTTTCCGCCGCTGCCAGGGCCAAGAGGGAGAGGAGGGGGACGGGGCGGCCGCGCTGCCCTTCAGACGCAGTGACGATCGCTCGTTAAAGGAAGCTGGGGCGAAAACCTCCAGCCTGGTTTTTCTCACCTCCGGTGGAGTTTTCAGCTGCCGTTCTTGTTGTTGTTGCTGTTCCCGAAGTGTGGCCAACGACCGGCGTAAAAGTTGATGATTGCCTGCAGCAGCAACATCAACAACAACAACAACAACGACAACACCGCCGTCAGCAAGCACCGAATTGCGCTGCTTTCGAGCGACCCCCGGGCGAAATTTCCACACACGAGGGGGAGACGCGAAGTCCAGAAAAAGACTTCCGGCTTAAATTGCGATTTTCTTATGCAAAGTGTAAGTTAACAGTTTTTATTAATATGGTTTTCTATGTTTTTAACCAAGCTTTAGTCTTTCCTAAACCAACCAAACGTATTATTCTACATGTTAATACTTTCAAATTTATTCAAAGTTCGATTTCTGGCCGACTTTCTCGTCTGTCTTTCCCTTCTTCTACTTTCATTCTCCACCCTTCCAACTAACAACAATTCCAACACTGAGTTCAAGTTAACTAAATGCGAGCATGAAGGAGAAATAAATAAATAAACACATGAAATTGGGAATAATTAACAGGTGCGTAGACGACGAGACGAGAGAGAGGAGACGAGGGAGATGAAGAGGGAGAGCGAAGCATGAGGCGAGATCTGCAGACCCTCGGGTGAACGACTTACAGCGAGCTAATGAGATGCAGAACGGGTTCGGGCCCATAAAAGCACAGTAAAAACAAACATTTGAATTTAGTCTACTTTTCTGCCCCTCCTTCCCGCCTCTCGTGTCGACAAATAAATGAGTGGGGGGCCGTCAGGAGTGTGCGAGTGAGAGGGCATGCCCGAGAATTAGACATGCAAAATTTTATGACCCGATTTTTAACGTTTATAATTTTCGATTGACGCAGTTTTTTTCTATTTTTTCATACAATTTTTGTGTGGAATTATTTAGATTTTTATTAGAATTTCTAATGTCCGGAATAAATTGCATTAAAAATTGGTAATTTAAATTGACTGCTGATGGCGAAAGGGCTAAAATGGAAAAAGCTAACAGTCTATCGCGGGACGGCTTTTACGAAGGAACAGTTATTGGCGGGTAAAAAACAATTTTTAAATCAAAAAATAAGAAATATATTCATAAAAAAATAAATATAAATTCTATGGCAATGCTGTGACAAATTAAATAGAGTGAATAAAAATATAAAAATCAAAAATATTTAAACATGCAATTGAAGGAAGAAACAAATTTGAAATAAATTATAATGTTCGAAAAAAATATCAGAATATAAGGGAAAATACAAATTTTAATATTTAAAAATATAAAAAATATTAAAACTTATCGACTATCGCAGGATAAATTGCACGTATCGATTTTACAATTGTGAGTGAATTTCTTACATTAATTGTTTCGCTGGAAACTGCAAAATAGATAATATTAAAGGAAATTTTTCAAAATTTAAAATTTTATTTCAAAATGTATTATTTTTAAATTTTTCTGCTGTGGTTAAAAGGCAAGTTATTAACGAATTAAGGGAATTAAACTATATAGTTATATAGACTGAAATAATAGGAAAAAAGGAACACAAATAACAAAAGACCGAGCAGAGGCAGCAACAACTAATTTCGAAATTAAGTAAACGAATGCGAGATTTCGTTGTTCCGCTAGGATTCGCTTCCGCCGTCGCTGTTCCCTCCTTCTCTTTCCCGCAACCGGAGTCGGTCCGGGTCCCTCTCGCTGACGGTTCCCCCCTTCCGGCAGTGTTGCGTTTTCATAACAAACTCATTACGATTCCGGCGGCCATTTTGCAAGGGAAATGAAAACCACAAGCACAATAAGAAAACAACAACAATGCAAATTCATGGACGATGAACAATTTTCCGCTAGCTAGGAGAGCGGCAGAGGGAGCGGAGAAAAGGACAATTAAAGAGGGAAAGGAAAGGAAAGGTGGTCATTGCGAGGGAGAGGGAGAGGGAGAGGGGGAGAGAAAGGGATAGCGAGAAGAAAAGATGCGGGAGAAGAACTCGCAGAGACAAAAAACGACGGATGAGGATAATGAGCAAGAGAACGCGAGGGCAGGAAGGGGAAAATGGGACGAAAGGAAGCGAATGGACCGAGAATGGAGGGGAGCGAAAGACAATGACTGGAAGAGGGAAAGGCAGAGGGAAGAGAACGGAAGAGGGGATGGAAACAACTCAGGAAAGTAACAAAAGAAACGGGATGGGTGGGAAATGAAAACATCTCGAGTGTTGTCGAAAGGGGAAAAACAAAAACAAAAAAAAAAACAACAATATGAAAATAGAAGAAAACTCAAAAAAAGTTCGCCAAACACAGCAGGGCGGAAAAGTGATGACGAAGAGGGAACGAAACGAAGCAACACTGGACACAAAAAATGAAAAAAACAATCAATAAAAAAACTCTATCAAAGGCAGCCTCAAACAAAGCAGAAAAAACGACAATAGCTTAGAGAGCAACGATAGAGAGAGAGAGAGAGAGAGAGAGAGAGGGGGGGATAGAGAGATGGGTGACGAGAGATCGCGGCATGCGGGTGAAGACGTGAAAACGCCCGCTCGCATTGGCAACACTGGCGGTGTCACAGCTTCAATTGCATTTGGATTGCTCGCTATTGCCGTCTCTTTCCCCAAGGCGTCTTTTTTGCTTCAACTCCAAAATGCAAATCCACATCCGCCCTCCCTCTCTGTTTCTCTCTCACTCGCTCTCTCTCTCTCTCTGACTCCCTCACCCGGCGCTGCTGCCGCTGAAGTGCCCTCGGGCGGCCAGTGTTGCCCTCTTTTCGCGGGCTTCGCTTCCCATGATGAAAGGCAAGCCGGTTGGTGTTGTCGTTGTTGCTTTGGCGCTGCCGCCTCGGTCGGAGTCGGAGTCGGGCGAAAAGTTTGCGCTTTTAATTAACAAACATTGTTGGCCCATCCACCGCCACCCCCTGCGGTATCGACGCCGGCTCCGTCCCTTTCCCTCCTCTCCTCTCTCCCTCCTCTCCTCTTCCCGCCCGCTTCCTGTCCTTCCTTCCGCTGGCTCCCTTTGATCTCCTGCCTTCGCCTCTCAATCCTCGCTCAAGTTTTCCCTCATCATTTTGTCTTTCTCCCCACTTCCCTCCCTCTTTACCTCTCTCCCTCTCTCTCTCTCTTCACCTATCTCTTCCGTGCCCGTGTAATGCAATTTATTTCCGTTCTGCCTTTTGGCGCTTCCTGCTCTGCTGGCCTTTGTTTTATTCTCATTCTCAACGCTATTCCTGCTGTTGTTGCTGTCGTTTCATTATGCCCCTTGTTCTTGTTCTTGTTGTTGTTGTTGTTGTATTCATCATGGACATTGTTGTTGCTCGTCCTTGTCGTTGTTGTTGTGGTCGTCATTGCTTTTGTTCCTCTGGTCCGGTTTTGCCTCATCGCTGTTTTTTCGTACTTGTTTTTATTATTTGTTCAGTGATGTTGGTTGTTCCGATGCTGTTGTTGTTGTTTTTGTTTTTGTTGTTGACCATTAAACTGGACATCCCCTTTTATATTGCTTCGCCCTCCTCCACCCCCTCCATCTCCGTCTCTTTCTTCCCCCGTCCTCTCCCTCGCCCACGATAATCCCCAGACGACAAACGAGCGAACCGAGGAACGAATAAAACGAAGCGATTTCGTCCGCCTCCCCGGCCACGCCCCGCCCCGCGTCAGCTTCCGCCCATCGGCCACCCCTTCAGCTATCTCTTTCCTTCCCTCCCTCTTTCCTGCCTGCCACGCCTACATACGCCGCCGCCCACCCCCGCCCCGACGAGCTCATATCAATTGCAGGCTTGTAAACATTTCCTCTTGTATTTTAATCAGTTCGGCAACATTGGCCATTAAGGGGGCGGGGCCCGGGGCCGGCGGGCGAGAAAAGAGAAGCGAGAAGAGTGGCATCATTTGCGGGGATTTTCCCTGTTGTTGCTGCTGTTTTCCCCCCTTACTTTGTTGTGCTTTTTTATTTGTCGGAAGGAAATTGAGTCAGTTGAGGAAATGTTTTTTTTTTCCTTTTCCTTTCTGTTCGACTCATTATATTTGGGTTAACAAGGGAGGGGCGAGGACGGGGAGGAGCAGGGGGAGTCGCTGATGAGAGGGGTAATAAAAGGGAGCGAGAGAGGGGGAGAGATAGAGGACGGGAGTCGGGGCTGCTGTGGATTACGAGCAGATCGAGATTGAGGAAGTGTGTCGAAGGCAGCCGAAATGACCGAAGGGTTGAGCGAAGGAGTCCGAGTGCAGCGAGGGAGGTAGAGAGAGGGAGAGAGAGAGGGAGAGAGAGAGTGAGAAAAGACGAGAGGGAGGGGCGGAGATGGATAGAGTCGGGGAGAGATGGATAGGGATGGAAAGAATCTAAAACACCCAGCTCTACCACTGCGAATTTGAGACGTCCAGGAAGGCTAGATACGGAGACACAGATTAAACCGATGAGTTCAAGCGAGAAGAGGGAAGAAGACAAGGGATTGAGAGGGAGGGATAGAAAGGCTTAGAGGGAGGAAGTGATGGAGAGCAAGGCAAGCAGAGAGGGAGGGATCAAATTGAGAGAGGGCCGCCAGGTCGAGCCCGGGGTCGCGCGAATCGAGTTAAAAATAATGAAGAGGGACCTCTCTTTAATTTGCATTAATCTTCGCCCCTCCGTTAATTAGTTGCCGAAACGAGCGTCTTTAATCAAAAGGAAGGGATCTCCAAAGAGGTCTCTCGAAGGGATCGCCGCAGCCTTCAATCGTTCCGGAAGAACTAATTATCGTTTTCTTAATTCACTAATTTTTGAAGAAAAGCATACAAAGTAGGAACAAAAAATATTACAAAAACATTTTAATTAAAACTCGTTCAATATAAATTCTTTGAAAGCCCTCGGGGCTGAAAATCCCATAAAGTCCTAATGCAAGTTAATGTAGATGATGGAGCTCAATACGAGAACATTTAAAAGTTATTCAAAATTTGTGGAATGCCTAAAGAACATCTCAAACAAATAAATGTGAAACTTCTTTTTAGGGTTTTTGGGAGCTCAAACGGAACTCAAAAAATTTGAATTCATTTTTTCCATAAACGACTCTTAACTAAAAGCACTTTAAAAAACCTCCGTGGAGCTCTTGAACCGCGAAAAACTGTCGAATTCGAAACAAACTTGAAAATTGCGTCCTTCCGTTGCTGCTAAACGACAGAAAAAGAAAAGAAGGAGAGATATAGAGCGAGAGGGAAGGAAGGTGTGAGCGAGAGCCACTTTGAGAAATTCAATTACGGCGGCTTCTGAGACCGAGAGCATTTGACATCGAGCGGAACTGTCAAATTTGGCGCCAAAACCCGACTCGCGAAAGTTTTTACTCTGCAGCGAAACTTTCGGTCGGTCGCCGGCGTCAGACGAGTGTGGAAATGTTTTTCACACGTGCCGCAGGAAGGCGAGGAAGGGAGCAGGAAGGGAAAGGAAAGTTATGACGGGGAGGGGAGCGGCGATAGTAGGAGAGACAGACAGATAGAGAGAGAGCGAGGTAAAGAGGCAGAAGATGTGGATTGAAGCCAAAGAAGTGGCTCGAAGGTGAGAAAAATACGTCAAGGATTTGGCAAATGCCGCACAGATGGAGAGGGAGAGAGCTGGAGAAAGAGCGGGCGGTGAGAGAGAGATAGAGAGAGAGTGAGAAAGGGAGACAGGAAATTGAGTTGCGTGAGAAGTTTCGACTCGAAAATGGCGTCGCCTGCACTGCATAAGTTTGCGTAGCTTTTTCTCTTGCTCTAGACTCCTTCTTCATCCTCCCATTCCTCATCCTCCCGTTCTTCGTCTTCCCCTTCTCACCCCTACAAAGGCATGTATGTGTGTGCCGTGTGCCGTGGCTGTGTGCGTGTCAAAGCGCGAAAACATGGCGGATTTTGTCAAAACATTTCGAAGTCTGTCGTTCGATGCGCGTCGTGTCTTCAACAGATTTATTGCCCGGGGGAACGATATTTGTTGTTGTAGTTGTTGTTGTTGTTGCAGATTCCATTAAATGGCATCTCGTTGTTGTTGTTGTTGTTATTATTGTTGTTGTTGTAACATCACGTGTGAATAACATTGCCTAACACGACATCGTATGAGTGGAATTTCCAAGTGTTCGAGGCGCACGACAATCATTAGAAGAAGACAGAGGGAGAGGGGCAGATGGGGGGAGGGAGAGAAGGAGATCGAGTAGAGGGGAAGTGAGAGGGAGGGAAAGAGAAAATATTAAAATAACAATTTATTGAAATCACATTGCCTAATGTTGAATTCTTGTCAATTTCTTTTGAGGAACATTTTCACTTTTTTATTAGTTATTCTTCTACTCTGCCTATTGTCTTCCCATCCCAAATTCATTTTGACTGCTCTCGCTCCATCTCCATCTCCATTCCTCTCTCCATCTCTCTCCCACCCTCTCCAGCTGGAGACATCCCCCCCTCACTACCGTTTTGTGTCGGCCACTCTGTCGCTCCCTCGCTCGCTCGCTCCTCACCCGAGCTGGGCCGCAGCCGCTCGCATACAAATGTCACTTGGGTCGCCTTCGTGGGCGCCCGCGGGGGCGTGGCACGAGAGGGACTAAGTGCGACTGTGTGTGTGTGTGTGTTTGATTGTGTGGCTCATTCTGGGCAGGGGGCGGGGAGGAGGCGACGGTGGCGGCGGGCGTTCGGAGTTCATTCGAGCGCCGTCGGGTGAGTCAAGGATTTGATTTGAGGTCTCGAGCAGGACGTGGGAGGGAGAGGGAGGGAGAGAGAGGGTGAGGGGAGAGAGGAGGGCGGGGGGCGTGGAACGTGTCTCGGGCACGAGCGTTGCCAGATATTGAGCGAATCGTGACCAACATTTCAAGCCAATAATCTGCAACAACAGCAATAGGAGCAATGATGATAACAGCAACAACAACAATAATAACAACAAAGACAACAATTTCAAATAACAACAACAATCCTAAGCAACAACAACAACTTCCCACTACAACAACAGCGAACTCGAGAAGGCCGCACAACAAGAACAACAACGTCAATAAGATCTTTATTAAGAGCACGCACACACACACACAGGCCAACCGACAGCGAGACAGGGAGGGAGGCAGGCAGAGACAGGGACAGAGCGACAGTGAGACAGACAGAGATCGACCAGACAGATATCGCTCTGGGCGTGAAGCGAGGTCGCCGCGGTTCAGCAGCCGGAAGGTTTCAATTTTCACCCCCAGATCACGTTTTCGCTCCAAATAAATCCATCCAAGTGGATGGCGCAGAATTCCGTTCCTTTCAATAGTTTTCCAAATGTTTTTTCTCACTTCTTGCTTCTCCTATTTCCACTTCAAAACGATAAATATAAAAAAAAAATAATGAAAAACCCACACTAAAGGTGTGGTTTTTTGGCTAGGTCAAAAAGTTCAAAACGAATTAAATGTTCAATGAGAATTTAATAAGAATTTCATTGTAATTGTTCGAATTTTATTTATTTATTTATTTTTTTTTCAACTAAGTAATAGTAATTCGTTATTTGTTTCTGGCTATTTTAATCTTGAAAAAAGCTGATATTGATAGTTCGGTTGAATTTAAAATTATTTCAAAAATGTAAATTTATAGGAAAATTTCCGAACAGATTGAAATTCTGTGGAAATACAAAATTCTTCCAACATTGAAAATGACATTGAAACTTGGTCAAAATAGCAAAAAGTAAACATTGAAAATTTCTGTAGCAATTAAAAATTCTGTAAAAAATGCAAAGTTAGATGAAAATTGCAAAATTCGGTCGAAATCGAACACTGCCCAAATTAGGTGAAAATTGCAAATTCGGTGGGAATTGAAAATGCGAAATTTGGTGAAAATTTGACGCCTAATCGAAATTGAATATTTGAACGAAATTTGACTTTGATTGAAATTCAATAGCGGAACCGATTTGAGGACTCGATTTTCGCCGAAATTTTGATATTTCCAATTTCGATATTGTTTTTGATTTTGATATGAAATCGATATATTATCCATATACCAATCTCCGATGCGGAGACTCCGGCCTGAAGCGCGCGAATTCCGCGCGAAACCGTCGACGGTTTTGGCCAATTGCACCGGGTTCACGGCGGCCGAGGGACGCGACGCGAGCTTCGATGGAAAATTCGCACGCGAGGTGAAAATTTATCCCAATTCCACGCTGAATATGCAGCCACACGCACACACCAGCACGGCCACTTACAAACACTCCACACACACACAGTCGTGCACACGTACCTCGGATCCTCCGCGCTCGTCCCCCTCGAGACTCCCTCGGTCTCGGTCTCGGCTCCTGGCAATTGACAACGAAATAAAACGAAATCCACGATCCAAGACGCGCTGAATGATATTTTATGCGCGTAGGTGGCAACGCCGTGGGTGGTGTTTGGATTTCCGCTGGACGGCGCGAGGGAGCCGGGGGTGTGGGGAAGAAGAACAAGAGTGGGGCGTCCCGAGGCCCGCGTGGAATTCAATTTCAACGCGCTCGAATGCAAAGCAGTTGGTGGTGTTTTTGTTGTTGTTGTTGCTCTTGTTGTTGTCTGGTCTGCTCCCGTCCACCCGTCGTGCGGTTGTTGTTGTTGTTGCTGGCTGTTCTTCCTCTGCTCCTCCCTCCTTCCGCCGCCTTCTCCCACTGCGGTCGTTGTCGATATCGTGTTATTGTCGTTGTCGTTGTTGTTCTTATTGCTGTGGCTGTTGTTGTTGTTGTTGTTGCTCCACCCGCTGATGAGACTGATGATGAGAAACATGTTGCTGATAGCATTTGCCGTTTATTGCTGGTGATTTAGCAGCAGCGGCGGCAGCAGCAAGGAAAAAATATGCAAAAATCTCACGAGAGAAAATAAACGCGAAATAAAATAAAATACGTGGGTGGCGGAAGGAGGGGAGGCTGTGAGAGGGCGGGAGAGTGTGTGCGAGGGAAAGAGGGAGAGCGTGAGTGTGCGTTTGAGAGAGAGAAAGAGAGAGAGAGAGGGGGAGATGGAGAACCAGTCGAAATACTCGAGATGCTGGAGGGAGATAAAGAAAAAAGGCAAACATGCGGCGAACATGTGTAACATGTTGGCTGAACATGGACGTTGTTGTTGTTGTCCTTATTCTTCTTCTTCTTCTTCTGGTTCTTCCTCTTCTTTCTTTGTTGCCCGCCTGACATCGTTGTTGCTGCTGCTGCTGTTGTTGTTCTTCTTCTTCTTATCACATGCAAATCATCTTCGACTGATTTTATTTCGAACAAAAATTTATGAAAATTGAATTTTCCCCATTTCATTTTTCCTCGCATTCACCCAGCTCTGCTCTTCTTCTTCTTATTCGCCTCCTCCAATATTTATTATTATTATTTTCGTTCTGCTTCTTGTTCACCCTGCTTTGTTGCTGTCATCGAATTTTTTTTAAATTATTGAATTTATGAAATATCGGAAAAAATCAAATTATTGAGGATTTTTATATTAATATTTTACTCTAAAATAATCATATTTATGATTTTCATTTATTTAAAAAAAATTAAATTAAATTTTGTAGTTTTTTAGAATCCAAAAAAAATGGAATGGAGCAGAAATTTTAAAAATTTAATTTTTTACGATTTTTTTTGAATTGTAATTTTCGTAAGTTTATGAAATTTCGTATTTCTTGAAGCAAGCAGAATCTAGAAATGTCCTTCGGTCTCCTCAAGGTCAACCCAGGTCCCTTCGCCCGTTGCCAAAGAAACAATGGGAGCCTCTCTTTCTCACAACAACAACAACAACAACAACAAAAACAAGGGCTTCTGGCAATGACGTCACGAAGACACGTCTCGCTGTCACAGATTGTTGGAAACGTTTCCGCCCGACTGAGACGCAAATCATCGAGCGGCGGGGAGGGAGCCGGAGGTGGGTGGAGAGAGAGACGGAGACAAGGAGGGTGAGGGGAGCAGAGCGAGAAGGGGGGCGCAGGGGGAGAAAGAGAGGGCCGACGTCGGAAGATGACAAAACGGTTTTCGAGCGCAGTCGTCGGGATTTGCTTTTAAGCGATTTCACCAAACGAAACAAATGTGTTTCCCAGAACGAGGCGTGGGGCAGGAGGGAGAGGGACGAAGCGGGGGTTGGGGGATGGGAAGGACGAAAGGAAGGCTAGGTGGATGGAGGGGCGGAAGGAAGCGGAAAGGGAGGGGTGTCGAAAGGGGTGCGAGGTGCGAAATCTTAAAATTTATTTGCGCGCACAGCAGGAAGAACACTAAACGAGGGGCAGGAAGAAATGGTAATGGATAGGAAAAGGCGAGAGCGGGAAAAACGGAAAGAGGGGCGGAGAGGAAATGGAAAAAATGGCAAAAGAAGCATGGGACCGAGGGAGGAGGCGTGGCGAAGGAAGTGTGAAAAGCTCGAAAAAGAAGCCCGAGCATAAGGAGCGAAATGGATTTAAATTTATTTGCGCGAATAAATTGCGTGCGAAAGGAGGGAGGAGCGAGAGCGAGGGGTGGAAGGAGCTGGAAAAGGCGAAGGAAGAAGGTCGAAACCAAGGAAGGAGTGTGTGAGAGAGAGAGAGAGAGAGAGAGAGGGGAGAACGAGCAAAGAGTTAAAAGCGTTTTGTAGTGAATTATTGCATACATTTAGGGGCGCCGAAGACACGTCTTTCTCTTTCCCCCCCAACATCTCCATCTGCATCTCTGTCTCCTCTTCCACCTCTTCCACCTCTTTCTCCACCCTCCTCCTCTCCGGCTCCCTTTGCTCGTGCGAGTTCTTCTTCTCTTTGCAGTTCCTGGAATGACTGGTGGCAGGTCTTACCGTTGTTGTTGTATTTGTGTTAGTTGTTTTTGTTGTTGCACACATTTTGGCAGCTGTTGCCACATTTGGAGCGAAGCCGTTTATTGGTCCCGGTGGAGGGGCCAAATTTATCTGAAAGGTATTTTCAATGCAGTGATTTAAATCGACGCCATCTGGAGAGGGGGAGACAGAGAGACAGAGAGACAGAGAGAGAGAGAGGGAGATGGTAGATAGCGGTAGCTAGGTGGAGGGAGATGAGAGGAAGCCTTTCGCCGGAAAAAGGACCTCCAATGAGGGAAGTATTTCAAAAGAAATATTCGTCGAATGAAAGCTTTGCGAAGAAAGATTGGAAAAAGGAACATCAAAGAATCGCTGGATTCGACAATTCGTTATAATAATAGGAGAATACAAAAATAATGAAAAAAAGAATAATAATAATGAAAAAATTATTAAAAGAAATGTATTGAGAAACCTTCGATGGAGAACCCGTGGGTTCAGGAAACTCCTTGATTTGCCCTTCGCCGGTCTTTGTGGTAGCACAAGTAGCTTTTCTAATTTTGGCTCTCCTTTCCACTCTCTCCCTTCCCACTCTGCCCCTCTCTCTTCCTCCCTCAATCCTTCTAACTACCTCCTCCTTCCACCCAGCACCCGCTCAGCTCTGCGAGTGGCCACCGAAATTTATGGAGCCAATAATTGTGATCATAAAATCCAAATGAACGACAGAAATGCCAGGAGCCCAGGAGAGACGAGCAAAAGGAAGAGAAGAGGGAGAAGAAGAAGACGCGATGTCGGTGGGGGGCGAGGGAGGAGGGAGCGAGACCGAAACGACAAACGAAAGAACCGAGTAAGAAGCACGAGCTCGAAATGAAATTAAATGCAATAAATCAGAAACAAACATGTCGATGTGTCATTCACCGTGACCTTTCCAAACACACACACCCACACACACACACACCCACCCATGCAGCCGCGAACACATGGACACACACATACACACGAGTACACATACGGTCAAATACAAAATAACTGCACGAGAACAAGAACAACTACGTGAAGAGTAAATAAAGGTCCGGGCCAAAGCGTTCGAATCGTTGACCGAAACCAGAAAGAAGGACAGAAAGAGCGAGAGAGAGAGCGAGAGAGAGGGCGAGGGCAAGGGAAAAAATTGAAACCCGGAATGATGCCGTAATAAATCAATAACCAACAACAACTACAATCCACCCTACGATGCCAGCAATTCGAGATCGAGCAGTGGCAACAGTCGATACCAACAACAACGACAAATGTCAATACAACAACAACAACTGGCACACAACAACAATCGTAGCAACAACAACACGAAACCAAAGCATGCAATTCATTTGCGAAATTTATAACTTTTCGCTTATGACTTCGAACGCAGACCGGCCGGCGTTGCCACCCCCGCGGCGAGGCCAGGCCAGGCCGTCGTTTAAATACTCCACAGAACTGGGTCAGGTGAGGACACGGAAACGGACACCAACAACAACGACAACAACACCAACACCAACGCCAACACCATCCACGGCAGCGACCGTCGACCGTCGACCGTCGAACGACCGCCAATCGGCCACCAGACGCCCCTCGTTGTGTGTTTGGAAATGTCCTTTAACTGCTTTAACGACCGCGACGGTGACGGGACCCCTCTTCTCCTCTCTCCATCTCCCTTCGACCCCGCCCCTTCTTCCCCTCCCTCACTCCTCCGCCATTTGATCTCCCTCTTCTCGCTCGTTGCCTCCCCAACCACACTCGAATCTTGGCCAAGTTTGGCCCCGCAGCCATGTAAAACACTTTCGGTCAGAATTTATTGCATGCCCCATTGCTCCGGGGACCTTTGGCTCTGCCAGCGCCACCCACAGCCCCCCGCCGCCGGCCGCTGGCTCTACTCAGCTCCAGCTGGCTGGCGAAATCACAGGGGATCAAAGGCGAGCCGCAGTGGCAGAGACAGAGAAGAGGCAGACGAGAGAAACCTAGTGAAACATGTTGAAATTCTATAATTAGAAGGGAAAGAGAGAGACAGAGAGAGAGAGAGAGAGAGGAGGAGATAGATTGTCCAGCCGGGGGCATCGGGGGGCGATATTTATAGCGCGAAGGACGTGCAAGAGGACGTTGGGTCGTGTGACAATCGGGACCAATCAATAAATCAATGGGGAAAATTGATTAGAACGAAGCGGAATTTCGAGCCTGACCAACGATTACGAGGCCTCGGGGGGCGGTTGGAATCAATTTGGGGGACTCCGAGGTAGGAAGTGGACATAAAGTGACCAATGGAAAGGAGGCCTTTCCCGGAAAAAATGGGACCCCTTTTCAGACGCCAAAACATTGGCCATCATCTAGGAGTTCTCATTATCCCTCCTAAATGATGACAAATACCCAACCGGAAGGTGGGAGGAGAGGGCAAGGAGAGGGCAATGCGTGGGAAAGAGAGCGTGAGGAAGAGAGTGAGATGGATGGCGAGCACAATTCGGAGATTCCATGCGAAATAAATTAATTCACGGATCAAGCGAAATCTCCCGAATCCATCTTGCTTGCGGGTCATGGTGTCAGAATTGCACCCAAGCACCCGAACTTCCTCGCCGCACTCATCACCACCATCTGCCTTTGTTCCACCCACACTCAGCCGTTGTTTTGCCCCCTCCGTCTGCAGTTGCAGCGGATCCTCCTCGGGATTAAAACTTCAACTTTCCCTCCAAATGGTGATTAGCAACGCGTTCGTCGCGCTCCCGATGTGGGGCAGCGTGAGGAGTGATGGAACGGCGACAGCACGAAGGACAGAGAAAGACCCCGAGCGAGAGACAGAGAGAGTGGGTGAGAAGTATGGAAAGAGTTCGTAAAAGAGACAGAGAGAAAGCCGGGAGAGTGAAAAGACAAGGCAGAACGCGTTGCAGGGGGCCAGGGAGAGGGAGCGAGAGAGAACACATCATTTGTTAGGTTTTATTTAACACAGGATATCCTGCAGCAGGCGTGTGCGTGTCACAATGACTGTGTGTGTGTGTGCCAGTGTGTCTTTTTGGTCTGTTGGTGTGTGTGAGCCTGGTTGTGAGTCGAGGACGGACCAGGGCCTGTGGCGCTGGCCGGAGTCGAAACCGTAACACCGCGTTGGGGCGAAGTGCATTCTGAGGAATTCCGAGAGCGGCGAGAACGGCGAGGTCCGAGAGGGAATTTGGCGAATTTAATTTCAGAAATTAATTTCTGCATACGAACATATCAAATACCTCGCTCTCCCTCCCTCTTTCGTCGCTCCGTAGAAGTTTGTGGCGTGAATGGGAGAGAGAAGGGTGGAGACATGAGGATGAACGAGAAAGGAGAATTCAGTGGTGTGGGTAGTGAACAAGAGTTTTAATTATTAAGAACACTGTGCTGAATTCCACTGGTGTGTACAAAAGATATAATAAAAAGAAAGAGATCCAAGCTACACATGGAAATTGCTACCATATACCAGTGATATAGTAGCATAATTCCTTTTCATATTTCCTTTCCTCAAGGAAAAAACTACATTAGCTTTAATTGTCATTTATTCAAACCTGATCAAGGCCATGGTGTAACGAGGTATCACGTGTCCTTTGTGTCCTTCTGGCAGCTAAAAAGTATGCAACATAATTCGCAAATCAACATCATTACTTCGTATTGACTGACGTTGCACGAGGAAATGAAGAGCTGGAGTTAATATTGCGATCCAGCAGCAGCAACAACGGCAGGAAAAACCCAGGACTAAGCGCCAACATCTCGCCAAACGAGCGGAGGTTATAAAATTAAATCGATTGTTTACACAATTGCAGCACGACACGCGGCAGCTGCACCCAGCAGCAACAACAACAACAACAACAAAAAGTGCCAACTGCGCCCCGGTGCGAAGGAGTCGCAGAAGACGAAGGAGGCGTCGTAGTAGCAGCAGTAGTAGTGGGGATAGTGATGGTAGTAGGTGTAGTAGTGCCAGTGGTAGTGGAATAGGAAACCTGGGAAAAAACGGCTACACCGGATCTGGCATCATCTGGCAGCCGGGGTGCAATTGCAAATGTTGACACAAGTTTATTTTCTTAATGCAAACAACGTGAAGGACGAGGACGACGAGGGCGGCCGGCTCTCGAGAAGAAACCCATGAGCCATGGAAAGAAGCCGGGCAACAGCGAGCGAGAGAAATAGAGAAAGAAAGAGAGAAAGAAGGAAAGATGAGGCCCAGTGGGAAGAGTGAGCGAGTGTTTGCAAAGGGTCGCTTGCAAATGCAATTTTCTTCATCAACAATAACAACAACAACAACCACCACCACAATAGCAACTACAATAACAACAACGACAACAAATGGTGAAGGAGGATAACCCTAAGACGGCAGGAACAGCAGGAAAACGAAGGAGTGGAAGCGAGAGGGAGAGAAAAGTGCTGTGACGTCAGCGTGCATGCCTCGCACAATGGTTGCCGGATAAGGATTTATGTATATGTTGAGTCGGAGGAGCATCTACCGGGTAGGAGGTCGTGAATACTGGAGACGGCGGCAGCTAGCGCGGATGGCATTCGTGGTAGGGGGAAGATCTGCAGCAGCATAGAGTGAAAACTATGCGCGTTGACAGCTTAAGCGGGAAATCCTCGGAAATTCCTCGAAAAAGTTGCTCACTCGGCAAAAAGATAAGTAGCGGAAGGGAGGAGATGAGAAGCAGAGAAGGAGAAGAAGAAGGCACGAAAATATGGATGGGAAAGGAACAGTCGCAGTTGAGAGTAAGAAAGGTTAAAACCAGAGACCAGAGACCAACCGGGAAATGTACTTAACCCATAGTCCTTTATTTCCATCAACTACAATTAAGCATTATCTCAATGGGCGATCGGGGGATAACATATCTCTATTCTGTGATAGGCGGCAATAAATCGGACAAAGGCAAGTGGACGCCAAACAAACACAGGCCGCCCAATTAAAATTCCGAACCGCTAACTTGAACAGCATGGCTAGAAACAGACGCACATACGCAGTTGAATTAACCTCTGACAGATGACAGAATAAACGTCATTGCGTGCAGCTCGATGCGGCACAAGCAACACAAGCGCCCTCTAATTGCCGCCAATTGAGCCAGTCGCATGTGACTCGCTGTGACAACAACAACTACAACACAGCAACAATAATACCATGCTCTCTGTCACCCAGTGACACCCAGAAGTGACAGCTTGTTTCGCTACTCGTCGTTGTTAAGGGAAGCGAGCGGGAGAGAGCGAGAGAGAGAAGGGGGGAAACATTTGACGCCGTGTTCGTGGAGATGATGGAAGTAATTGGCGTAAATACACTTGGAGAAAATCCCCAACCCACATGCTGAACGCCACACGGAAAGAAAGATTTGCTCCCTGGCCCCTATTTGCCCTTGCCGAAATTCTGGTCACAGCGAGACCTAATTAAACCTTGCCACAATGAAGCCAACTCATTTCGAACTCAATTAGAAATCGGCCTTCGCTCCCGCATTAGGGCTGAATACAATCAAAGCCTCGCTTGCTTCGCTTGCCTCGCACCGCTTGAAGCAAAATTTTTGAGTTACAATGAAAGCTTCGCTTCAAAAGTCAAAACATATGTTATGTGTCAAATTGTCTTGTCGAAGTGAATTTTGTTTGTAAACAAGAAAAATAAATTAAATAAATTAAACTGAGAAATGGATTTAGAAAATTTATTATGGTTGATGGTGGTTCTGATATTGCTCCATGAAGCAAAAGAACGATTGACGATTTTAAATGGAGGCCCATGACTTTTCTCTTTTTAATTTGTTTTTATATCCATAATCACGCTTATCAAAAATGCATGGATATTTTGTTATTTGGTTCAAAAGTATTTCTTCGAACGACATTATTTTAAAGAAACAATTATTTTAAAGGACAATTATAAAGAAAACACAACAAATTCAAATCAATCAAAAATTTGAATTCGAAAAATTTGAGACAAAACAGACAAAACAGCTGTTTCCATCTGTCAAAGCCTCAGAAAGTTGAAATTTCGCGAACTCGAAGCATGAAGCGAAGCGAGCAAGCGAGGCAATCTTTCATTGTATTCGCCGCCATAAGACTACGTGTATTCAACTTAAACGTCAAGGCGAAGCAAGCGAGAAAGCTTTGATTGTAGTTCGCCCTATTCTCCTTGGGAAATTCGTAGCTTCCACTAACTCTCACTGCTGGACTACCGGCAATTGTAAGGCTCTTCTACCCCCCACTGTCGTCCACTAGGTATCGTAAACTATTGCCAACTCCCAGGAGTAGGCAACACTGTGTGGTGCCATTTCTCCCTCTGCCCTCTGCTCAGTCCCTCCCTCCTCCTGTCTCTGTGTCTACGAAATTGAATTCCAAACTGCGAGAAATTCGCAAAATGAAATTTCAATTCGCTTTGCCCCCACTTCCACTTCCAGTTCGAGTCGACGTCCGTGTCCGAGCCCGAGTCCCAGTTGTCTTTGCTTCATCTTCTTGCCGTTAGCGTTAGCGCTAGCGACCATGGCGAGGTTGACGAGGAAGAGGAGGTCCCTCGGGGACATGTCCTCGCCGATTTCTATGCGATGTCCGACATGTCAACGTCGTGCAGGGAGACAAGAAGAGGGAGAGGGAACCGGAGAGAGAGTGTGACAGGCAACCTGACGCATGGCTGTATTGTTGGAATTTTAATTTGACAAAGTTATGCAGCGGATGATGCCCGATGGACACCGAAAAAAGCACCGGGTGTCAGCGGCCGATGGAGGGAACAGAGGCCGCGCAACGGCTGCGGTTCACAGCTGGCGCGGACCTTTGCAATTCCACTTGGCGCCTGTGCTAGAGAGAGGAGAGAGATTGTGGTATGTGGGCTTGAGTAAGAGAGGGAGTGAAAGGGTTAGTGCGAGTGCGAGTGCGAAAGGAAGCAAGTCAGTTGTGGTGTGGAGTAGATTGGAAGATTGTGAGAAATGCATCCGGCATTCCCTTCTCGCACCATCAATAGATTTTTCGCTGTTCGCCATCCCTTGATATTTGTTGAGACTCCAGATTCGATTTAACAGCCTTCCTTCCAATGAGGTTTTCCTTTAAGAGACAAGTTCCCCAGTTCTTGCAGCTTCGAATTTTCGTACAAATCTTATTAAGTATTATCTCTCTTCCAAAATCTTTGATATCCCCCAATTCAACGCCCAGATCTTATCGTCTATCGATCGATCTCTCTTCTCTACAGATTTCCTGATCGATGCGTTCTCTACTCCCATGCTTTCCACCTGGATTTTCTTCTTTCGGCAGCGCACTCTTCTTCTCATTACCATCCATCCTAATCACAATCCACACCTCTGGCAAACAGTCAAAGCGTCCTCATCGCCGCTCGCTCAATTTATACTCTCGGCCATCCATCACTCCGGAGAGTTCCGCCTCTCCGAACTCGCTTCTCCCCATACACAGTCAGGCGTCGTCGTCCTCGCTACTCTGCCTCTCTTACGCCCCTTTCCATACTCCTTCCTCTCGCGTTGGTTTTGGTTCTCCTTTTCTAGCTAGCGTTATCGCTCGACTCCATCGGGTTCTCGGTCCTCGTCGCCCGCCTCTCATGCTGCACGCGCTTTCAATTTTCCCCCTCTCCAACCGCTGCCCCGTCCTCTCCACGCATCTCGCTCTCCGCCATTCGTTCACTCGTCCATTCACTCCATACATGGTTTCGCAGGGATCTGAAAATTCGGGAAGTTTCTATTTATTTTTGTTGGCAGCGTTGCTGCAACTGGTTCCGCGAATCTTGCTACTAATGTTGTTGCCGCTGATGTTGTTATTGCCAATGTGATTGTTGTTGTTCATTCCGTTGTTGTTGCATTTGTTGGCACTGCTGCTTCTGTTGCTGCTGCTGCTGCTGCTACAGTCGGTTGCTGTAATAGTTGCCCCCGACGTTGCCTTCGGATTAGTCTGGTATCGGTGGAAGTTCGTTCATTTCGCTTTACTAAGTTACTGGGTCACGCTGGGGAGACGCTTTGAGTTGGCAGCAGAAATTGCAGCAACAACAAAAACATTAGCACCAACCCGAACGGCAATAGGAACAACATCAACATCAACGGTTGCAACATTGTTCATCGGATGCAAAGGACGTCAAAATTGAGGAATTTCGCGCACGTCGATCGCCTTTGAAGGGGCGAAACGCATTTTAATTTATTGGGTTTCTTGGAATCTACCTTGACACAGTATTTCACACCAATATCTAGGTTGCCTTAATTGAGTAATTCATCGATCACTTGCATTAAGTCAGCATTTAATGCCTGCTAAATTCTAACTCAGCCATTTTTTATTAAGAAAATTGTGATAATAATCATTAGCAAATGATTATAAAAACTTCCCTAATTAATAATAACAATAATTTGTTCTTCCACCTTCTGTCCCTAGAGCAGTTTCCACTCGTCTCTCCGCCTCAACAACACCAATGAGTTCACTGGGAATACCCTTTTATTACCTCTTCTTCAGTCTTAAGCACTGTTTAGTTTTCCTCCGAAAGTCTTGGGAAAATTCGCTGCATTTGCGGAATAAATAAATTATTTCACATAAACTACGACGCTCGACTCAAATCCCTCTTCTTCTCTCTCTTCCCTACTCCTCCCTCTCTCTCTCTCTCTCTCTGTGCCTGTCTCGCTGGTTCTCCTCCCTTCTCCCCTGCAGCGTGTTAAAGTGTTACCAAAAGTTGTTTACGAGAAAAACTATTTCGCAAAACTTGTAACCAACTCGAGATCAGAGTCCAAGGAGCAGTCGACGAGTGGAGAAGCGGAGGGAAGTGGTGGGGTGGAGGGAGGTGTGGGGTTACCTGGGAGGATTGGCAACATTTCTGCGCCTGTCTCGCGGGCGAGAAGGGGGCGTGGAAGTGGACGTGGATGAGGAGTCAGTTTCGAGTGGAGCATGAAGTGGAAAGTTGCACGGCCACTCGAAGCCAACAACCGGAGGCAAACCGTTGCCACCACTTGCAGCAAGCAACAAACAACAGCAACAGAAGCGGCAGCGGCAACGGCAGCAGCAACTTCAATAATTCCAACAATAACAACGCCACCAACACCATTACAATTGCTGAAAACAAACAGAACTCATCAAGAATTCCATGGAAGGCGAAACGCCCGCGGCCGCGTTGCCAACCAAGTGGAAGAGTTATTGTGGCGAATTTTCGCCCCGAACTTTATTTCAGTGCGAGCGAATTCCTGGAGCGAGCAAAGTGTATTACATCTGCGTCTAAGTGTGTATGTGTTGGGGCTGGAAAACCCACAACAACAACACCTGTTGCGAGAACTCTCCTTCTAGTATCCGAGAAAGGATCAGGGAGGTCAGGTACCCCCTGTTCTTCCCCTGACCCATTTGGTCTACTGCTGGCTTTTCTTTCCCCTAACTTGTCCCGTAATCCTATCTCTCCAGTAATTTCTTATGGTCTCGTTCTCGTTTTCTCCAATAATTACTTGGGGTCTCCTTCTTCCTTCCTTTCTCTCCAATCATTTCTGACGTTCTTGCACTCTTTCTCCTTCTCTCCTCATCCCTAGAATAGAGCCGTCGAACGTCGATTCCGCCTCCCCCAGACGATGGTTTTTCTTAGGACCGTAAACATGTCCTTTGCAACGAGGGTACTTAAGTTGTCCGCTGGCCTCGTCCTCTGGTCACTCTTTCTCACAATCCTGCTGCACTCGCACCACAGCGACCTGATGCCCAGCCCCCTGAGGGCCGACTCGCTGCCCGCCCAGCGCATGTTGCTGCAGACGATCGAAAAGAGCAACATCAACGACGACGGGAGGCCGCCGGAGGACGAAAACTCCCTGGATGTCCTGGAGAGCGCCGAGGTGTTGGTCGACACGAGGAATTGTGAGTAGACCCCGGCTAGGAGGAAAGACTACCAGCTAGTAATTGCCCAATTGCTCTCTACTGACAGCTCTGAGCGACACGGAGTTGGCGCGCCACGTGGAGCAGCACCTGCTGCCCTCGCTGCCGCTCTCCTACTGGAAGAAGAACGAGAAGAAGAAGCTGCAGAAGTCCGCCAACTGCTCGAAGCTGCCCTCGATCTTCGACATCGAGTTCAACAACATCTACTGGCAGACGATGCGGACGAGCAACGGCACCTACCAGTTGCTGAACGCTTTCTACGACAAGCGCGAGGCGATCAAACAACAGGGTCCGATGGTGCGCGTGCTCGGCATGATCGACCGCATCGAGCCGACGTTGCGCACCTATTGCCAGCTGTGGTTCGAGGGCTCGAAGGCGCCGGCGATCGTGAACGTCACCGGGTACCGGTACATCTGGAACCGCAAGTGGGGCAACTACAAGCAGGGCATCTACCAACCCTACCTGATCTCGTGCGCGGTGCCGAAGGCGATGCGCGACAAGGTGCCCGCCTCGGTGTCGCTGGTGGAGCACGAGTGCGACACCGCCAGCAACCACCTGAGGGTCATCTACAACCCGCCACCGTCGGGCGAGGGCAAGAAGCGCTTCGCGGTCTGTGTCAAGGGCCTGGACTTCCTCTACCAGGACCTGTCCGTGCGCCTCGTCGAGTGGATCGAGCTGCTGAACATCCTCGGCGCCGACAAGGTCTTCATGTACGAGCTGCAGGTTGGCTCCTCCTCCCCCTCTTCTCCTCTCCCTCCATTCGCTACCCAATGACACTCTTTTTATTCGACCCGTCGCAGGTCCATCCGAACATCTCGAAGGTGCTGCGTCACTACGAGGCCGAGGGCAAGGTACACGTGACGCCGCTCACGCTGCCCGGCGGCCAGCCGAACGTGCCCGGCTTCCAGCACATGTACCTCAGCAAGAAGACCTCGCACAAGCGCCAGAACGAGGTGATCCCGTACAACGACTGCCTCTACAAGAACATGTACCGCTACGACTACATCGCCCTGCTCGACACCGACGAGGTGATCATGCCGCGCAGTCCCAACTACACCGACTGGTTCGATCTGGTGGACGACCTGGAGCGAAAGGCCCGCGCCTCACGCCCACAGCCCTACTCGAGCTTCCACTTCCGCAACGTGTACTTCCTCGACACGGACAAGCACCGGCACGAGTGGCAGCCGGGGGTGCCGAAGTACCTGCACATGCTGCAGCACGTCCACCGGGCCTTCAACTACACCAAGCCGGGCTCCTACGTCAAGTGCTTCCACAACACGAAGGTGGTCGAGAGCCTGCACAATCACTTTCCCATCAGCTGCCTCGGCGGCTGCCGGACCTTCAGCGTTCCCACCGATCTCGCCCACATGCAGCACTACCGGGCCGACTGTGTGAAGGGCATCAAAAGCTGCGACGAGTTCCGCGAGAACGAGGTCGAGGATCGTTCGGTGTGGAAGTACAAAGACGAGCTGATCGCGCGATCCTTCAGGGCTCTCCACAGCCTGGGCTTCTTGCGGAAGCCGACTCCTGCCACCACATCAACAACTACGACGACGACGACTGTGGCCCCGATGCAATAAAAGCTTTATATCGAAAAACACTTGTTTCCTTTCCTTTCCTGCCCATCGAGTGAAGTTCCTCAATATCCTTTTATCTATACCCATCTTCCTTCTAATTACTACCATAAAATGCGTGCAATTCACATACTTGCTTGAGGGAAAGAATGGGGTGAAGACATTTTGCTCTAATGTTCTACTATTGCTCCAAAGGAAGAAGTAAAAAAGCTAGGCGTTTAGACCTTCCGTCTTGACTATCTTTTATGGGAAATTATCCATCATCTTCTGGCAGTAATCTTTTTACCGGATGTTACTTTTATCATTCCTTCGAAGTAGTTGTCTAATTTCCTTCCAGCACTATATCCGTTTTCTTTTGCTTTCTCTCCTAGTGTACTTCATACCCTTACGGTACAATTTCCCCTCTTCTAGTATACCACTTTAATGTCCTCTTTCCTTCCTTTATGGCAGTTTCCTCACACCCTACCCATACCCACTCCTCCACTCTATCGGTTCCGTCGACTCGTGGGCTCCCCTCTGTTTGATGGCTGATGTTTTATTGATGGCAGGACATCAAATTACGCCACCGAGCGAAATGGGCGCAAATCCATCAATACAAATGGTGAAAAATGTGACGTTCACGTGACGTTCGATTGTGTTGGACTGAGTGGAGTTGATTACATCGTTGTGTGGTGGACGCTGGGGTGTGGCGAGTGGTGGAATCGGGTGGATGATGGTGTGCTTGCCAGGGTACGACGACGATAGTCTTTGACCGTTTAATGGAGGGAAGTGTGCGCTGACAAATGGCGGATGATTTCCGTGAGAAAATGGTTGACAATCAACGGTGTGTTGCCACATTTAAGGGAATCGCTTTTGTGGTAGAAAACGAAAGGTTTTCGTTTTGGGTTGCAGATAAATGGCCATCGATGATACGGTTCCATGGGTAGCCAGAGGATGAGGCCCGCCTTTGATTGCTCCATAGTCCCGATTTTCCCCCCATTACCTTCAGCCATCCTTCCTCCCACCTTTATGTGAAATCAATTCGATGAATTCAATTTCCAACTGAATTGAAAAGAAGCAATTAAAAGTCTCCACTCTCCTCCCGAGTCCTCGGCCTGCTACACGAAATCCTTTCACCCCGCCATCTGTGTCCAGCGTGCTTTTAAATATGCCAGAAACAATTAAAACGAATGGAAGGTTCAGAAAGATATTGAGAGAGAGAGGAGGCAAATAAACTGTGGATTTATTTGTATCTTCGGGTAACACATTTCGAGCATCGAATTCCGGCACTTTTTCTCTCCCTCCTCTTCTTCTTCTCCGCCGTCATCATGCCCCAATCGACTTCCTTCTTTCCTTCCGACTCTTTCCTCTCTTTCTCTGCGACCTCCTTTTGACTTCGACTCTTCCTCCTCTGGCATCTGTCTCCTTCGCTCTAGAATACTCAGATCTTTCGCGCCCACTTTCCACTATCTCTCTTCCACATACATGAGGCTATCTCGCTCACTCATCCCCACTTTGCGCGCTTCAAATTGAAAATTTACATAAATGCTTAATTCTCTCTTTTTACCAACTGAACAGAACAATAAGAGGAGAAGGAGGCAGTGGAAAGGTAGAAAAGCAGGGAAAGAGACAAAAGGAGGGGGACAAGAAGAGGAAAAAGAAGGCAAGTGGAGAGAAAGGGACAAAGGGAGAAAAAAACAGAATGGCGATAAATCATTATACTTTTTTCCGGCTCGTTAAGCGGACGAGCGGCGAGCACAATCATCGCCGTGTGGTGCAGCGCGTTGCCAACGATTCCATCCGCTCGTGGGGCTCCACTTGCATGCATGTGTGTGTGTGTGTGACACACACTCACACCCATGGGGCGCTCGTGCCGGCGGCCACTCGCACGCGACGGACACAGAAACATGTGGCTGCAACAGGCAACGAGATGCGCATAAATTTGCGTCAGCCGTCCGAGCAGCCTCGGAGGAATCTCGGCCTCCGGGCCGCCCGAGCTGGCACCGCCAATGTGGCCACACTGGCACTGGCTTATTCGTGTGGCTTAACAAAGCACTTCATGCTGGCCGCCGAGTGAAGCCGTGGTTTCGCGTTCTTTTTCCCCCCAATCTGGCATTACGGTTTCGCTGTGGTAACTCGGGAAATCCACCCCACCATCTACTGTCTACTGTCGATCGATCTGGCCACTCTCTGGCCCTGAGGCAATCGCTTAGCTCGGACACATGGCTGAAGGACGTCCTCCATATGGCGTGGCGCCGCCGGCCACCACATGTCGTTCGCCTTCGCCGCCCTGCCTTTCGATCGCCCCCCAGCTCGACCCCACCCAACTGCACCGCGGGGTTAACCGCGATCTGGCAACGCCTGGCCGGGCGCGACAATATTTTAATTTTAATCGCATTCGCCGACCGAACGAGCCCTCCATTGAAAGTCATTAACGCAGTTCATTGAATCAATTGCAAGCCGAGTGGACCCGAGTCTTTTGTTGTCCGGCCGACCGACCTCGCTCTGCCCTCAGTGCCCTCTTTCTCTTCCTCTTCCTCTTTCCCTTCTCTTTCTCATTCCCCAATCGGGTTCCCCGACCACGGCTTCAATTTGAGGCCACTCGGAAGGCTTTAAGTGGAGATTTTCCCCGTTTTCCACAGCGAAGTTTTTCGGTTTTTATCATCTTCTTCAAGAGGCCTTTAGAGGCCTTTTAAAGCTCTTTAAAAATCAATTACTTCCCGCGGAGCCCCCGGCGTCTGCAGCCTCTTCTCTCCTCCTCATCGCGATCTTCTCTTCCCATCTTCCCATCTTCATCTCTTCCAACTCAACCTCCTCTCCTCATCCGCCTCATCATCTCATCTCGTTAATTGTTGGTCTTGTTGCTGGTTGCTTGCATTTAAGTCACTCAGCGTTGCCACATAATTCATAATAATAACATTGCGCTCATGCCAATAAATAACAATTTTGTTGGTTGTTCCTCTCTTTCTGCGCCCTACTCATCTCATTTCGTGTGGTTTTGGGAGCTCTTCGCGCATTAAAAATGTATTTATTTATTTATATTTGCCAACAACATCAACAGCAACATCATCAGCAGCACCAACAACAGCAACAGCAACATCATCAACCTCATCAACATCATCAACAACAACAAGAATTCGTTACGCTTGCGCAATCGAGGAGTTTTTTCATCACGATTGTAATTGCTGTTTATTTTTGTCACCTTCTCCATCATCTTCGAGGAGCTGGAGGAAAACCTGGTCATTGTAGGGAGGCGAGATGGCGATAGAGAGAGAGAGAGAGAGAGAGAGAGAGAGAGAGAAAAAGAGCGAAGTCGTTCCCTCGGCCCATTCATGACCCTAACCCTTCCCTGCGATAATCATCATCGGATCATCATAATGTGTTTTGTCAACCTCTTCTCCATCCCTCTCTCTCTCGGCCTCCTCTCTCCATCTCCCTCGCTTCTCCTGAGTTTTGCGGTTTCGCAAGCGTCGCGTTTGTTTGGCTTCGTTCGCGCTCAAGAGACCGTCTTAATTACTGCCAAAAAGAAAAAACCAAATTCGTCACATTCAATTGGGGAAGAAGAAGTCGATGAGTGTTTTCTTGTTGTTGTGGTGAGTTTTATTGTTGTTGTTGCTATTGTTATCGTGGTTGTTGTTGCTTTGTGCAATGTCATCTGCCTCTTCGCCTACTCACGATTGGTTAACATTAACCTTCGGCTCGAAAGACTCTAACGAAGTGTCGAATTTAAAATAAATTCATACAAAAAATCCAAAAAAAATATTTGAAAAAAAATAATTGAAAATATATAGAAATGGAAAAAATTATAGAAAACTATTAAAGAAATAGACAAAAATACAGCAGAAAAATATTTATAACAATATTTGAATAACAAAAATTGCAAAATCGTCATGAAAAAATAGAAAAAATGAAATTAATTGGGAAAATGTAAATAAATTGAAAAAAATTAAACAAATAAATTGTACCATAAAATATTCCTCAAGACTCTCCGGCTCCGACCAAGCGAAGGTTGTCGGATTGCGAAAGCTTCCTCGGTTTTGGGCTGAAGACGGGCCAGAAGCGTTCTTTGGGCCGGTCCATCGACCGCCGGAAGGTCGCCAAACGGTTGGGTGACGCAAGTCGGGACAAAAACATGCTGGTAGGCAAAAACATGCTCATTGCAGTTGGCGAGATTTGTTCGATGAGGGGACCTCAATCGACTGGAGGGTTCGCTCAGATTAGGCAACGAATTTCACCTTGCCACAAAACCCCAAATCCGTCGATAAAGGTTTTTGTAAAAGGCAAAAAAATTTGAAATTAAAAACCTATTAAAATGAAAATATTGAACAAGAAAATAATTGAGATGTCAAAATAATGTAGATCATATTAATTATTATTAAGAAAAACATTTAACTAAAGCAAACAAAAAAATAATTCCAACGAAAAAAATAATAAAAATAAAAATTATGAACTGACCTGAAAGAAATCATAATTAAGTCATTCAATTAATAATGCATTTTTACGACGTTAATTAAATCATGACACCAAAATTTCGCTCGTCTTTTTAAAACCCATTTTCATTATTAGTTACAACAACTATGGCGATAACAAAAAGCAGTCGTGTAAACATGATATTTGCAATTAAAATAGTCGTAAAAGCACTTGGCCAATGGTCTGAAATTATTTTTAAAAATTCGCATTGTGTATTTAAATATTAATTTAGCCAACAATTTACATTACCAACTTTTTTATTACAGATTTTCACAAAAACACAAAAAATTCACAGTTTCACAAAACAAAGCAACAAAAAGGTTGTGCGAAAAATTATGAAAAAATTGATCGGACAATGGTTAAATTTTAATGAGTTAATTAAAGCCTTTAATTAAATCGACAATTGTAACGAATCGCCAGCCACCGCACGTTGCCCCACTTATGCTGGGGTGGGGGTGGTTTTGTTCGTAGCTCTCCGGGTGGCAACGCCGCGCGACGGAGGCGGCGATAATCGTGATAAATGATGCCCGAACCGATGGCGAGCGCGGCCGGGCCGTCCAAATATTGGCGTCTAATAATAATTAGCGGTTAAGTGGTTTCACGGCAGCCAGTTGTTGTTGCTGTTGTCGTTGCTCTTGTTGTTGTTGTTGTTCCTTTTGTTGTTGTTGCCATTGTCATGTTGTTATTTTTGTTGTTTTGGTCTTGTTATTGTTGTTATTCTCATGGATTTCATTACTTTTTTATGCCAGTTCACCATTCGTTACACTTGTTGTTGTTATTGATGTTATTCTTATTGTTGTTGTTGTTTTATTTTTCGAATGCAATTAAATGCATTTTGAAAATACATCGTTCGAAATTAATTTTTAATGATTCTTTTTTTTCGGTTCCATTTTGTAGTTTTAATTGTTTTGTAAATTTTTTGTTTAAATTTTGATGCGTTTTGTTCGGTTGTTGTTGGTGTTGTTTTTGTTGTTGTGGCTTTTTGCTGTGGTTTCTACTGTTGCCGGTTTGTTGTCGGTTTTTTGGTTGGGCTTTTTTGTTGTTGTTGTTGCCAAATCCCGCAGACACTAAACGGATTTCTCTGCGGTCTCGGCCGCGCGCTGCTCCGATACCAGGCAGGCGATGAATTGTTAATGATCTGATAATGGCCAACCGATAGCGAGAGGGACTGAGGGGACAGGGAGATAGAGATAGGGTAAGAGTAGGTGAGAGAGAGAGAAAGAAAAAGCGAAAGGTTTGGGATCGAAAATCCACTGGTCGGCGTGCGAGTTTCGAAGTCGTGATTTCTCAAAAGCCCCTCGGCCTCTCGGCATTCCAAGCCGGGTCGGAAATTGTCAAACCTATCGCTCTTTCCCTCATTTTTTCCTCCCTACCTTTCCCTCTCTCCATCTCTGTCTCACTGGGCCACTCACTATCAAAACTCTCCACGTTATTATCATTTCTCTGCCCTTCTCCGTGTCCACCACGGCTCTCGGAAGCCACCGGATTCAACCTGTCTCGCACTCTGTCCACCTGTTTGTCCCACTCTGTCGCTCTCTGTCCCTGTCCCCACACGTCCGACAAGGCCAGAGCAGTGCCCAAAAATCGTCCCGAGCTCAACATTTCAAGGATCCTTAAATGCTGCAGCTTTTGAAATCCTTCCACACGTCGGTCGTTGCCGTTGTCATATTTTCGGACGCAGAGTGGGAGGGAGAGGGTCGTAGAGAGACGGAGAGAGAGAGAGAGAATAACACAGAGGGATGACAGGGCGAGAGACAGGCAGAAGCTGCGGTTGCTGCCGTTGTTGCTTTTGCGATGCTGGTTTGTAACGTCGTTGTTGTTGTAAATATTGTTGTGTATTTTCGCCATATTTGTTCTTGTCGTTTTTGATCCCGTGATTTGCTGGCATTGTTGCCATTGTTGTTGTTGTTGCTGCTGTTGCAGTGACCACACCAAAAACAAACATCATTTTAATTGTGTATCTTTTCACAGCATTCTGCGGTTTGCATCGAATGGCCTGCTACAACAACAAAAACAATGACTCGCCCCAACTACAACAACGGCGACTCGGACAACAACAACAACGACAAAAATTGAACTAACACCAGTTCAACAGTCGACCACTACAACTGCAATGACATAAAGATATTAAAAACCAGCCTCGTCCAGAGACTTCATTTGGGAAATTAATTAAGCAGAGCGACAGGGTTGCCACATCCCAGGAGGGGGGGCCCGAAGACTCACAGGCAGAAGGTTGCTACGATTGAAAGCCACAGGAAGGCTTTTGAGAAAAAACTCAACACTTCGAATGTATAAATTACAAAATCAAAATTTATTGCTTAAAACCCCTACATAGAAAATATCGATCACAAATTGGTCACAAAATATCGATAAAAATTTTGTCAAAGGAAATTATTGGAAGAAAGAGATTAAAAATTGATCGGTAAATATCGATAAAATTTTATAAGAAAATCGATAAAGCATATCTCAGAAAGAAAGTATTGAAAATATCAACAAAAATAGTAGAAACAAATATTGATAACTCTAATATTGAAAAATATATCGGAAAAAATAGATGAAAGATAATTTTTAAATTTTTCAAAAATTTGAACAAGATGTTAAAAACAATTGCAATTCCAATTTTCAGGCAACAATCGCCAGTCGAAACCACAGTAAAATTAACAAAAACATCAGGAGCAAAATCCGCAGCAAAAGCAGGAGCAACAACAGCGCCACAATAATTGGCACCACTGGCAACAACAAAATAATAACAACAACAACAAGTAACAATCGCCCGGAGAACGACGTGGGCGTTTGCAGAAAACTTTTCAAAATGGCGTCGTTTGCAGAACGCTAAGCTTCGCTTCCGCTTCCGGCGACAACGGCGGATGGAAGTGTTGCCATTGCGATTGGTTTACAATATTTTGCCCTCCGTTATTGCGAATATTGCCGTTATTGCTTTTGATTCACCTTTTGTTCCGATAAATAGTTTCGTTCTGGAATTGTTGGCTTTATTTTTTGTTTGCTTTTCTGGCCATTTAAAGTTAGTTGAATTTTTTACAATTTTTATTCTTCAAATTCTCATGTTTCATATTCTCATATTAAATTATTTTCATAGTTCATTTTTCCATGTCTAAGTATTTTATTTATTTTGTTGTTCAAATGTTTTTTTTTGCATTTCAATTTTTATTCTTTTGATTATTTTTTGAACTCTTATTTTCTGATTGTTTTCCATTGTCTCTTTTGTCTTTTAATGTTTAAATTTGCATTTTTTGATCCTATTGTTCCATTTTTGTTGTTGTATTTCTTTTGTATTTGTTGTTGTTGTTTTCCCCACCGCCGTTCCCTCATAATTTATTCGAATTATTCGCAAACTTCGCACACGATCTCGACACCTCCGCCTCCGCCTCGAAAACCCGACCGCCCGCGCCCTCCACGAGGCAGGGGTGGCCACGCAACCGCCGCGTGCCACTGGCTGGCCGACGTCAAGCGTCGCAGTTGGCGTCGGCGTCAGCGTCATGGGCGGCGTCGTCGGCATTTAAATATTGGCGGCCGCGGCTTCTGATTGCAGCGAGGACGAGGGCCGAGCGGCGGAGGCGGGAGGGAGGCCGTGAATCGGGTGGGCGTGGCAGCAGGGCGAAATTTAATTATTATTTTGTTTTCATGTTGTTGTTGTTGTTTTTTCGTTATTCGATGCTTGTTTGCTTCCGTTCATCAGTAGATTTTTGTTGGATTCTGTTGATGTTGTGGCTTTTGTTGTTATTATTTGTTGTTGTGGCTACTTTTGTTGTTGTTATTTGTGTTGTTGCAATTTTTGTTGTTGCCATTTGCTGTTTCCACAAGCATTAGTTAATTAAATAATTACGAATGAATTTAATTTCCATTGTTTGCAATCTATTTCCGCTCTTTATCCGGCTCTCCCTCCCTCTCCCTTTCTCTGTCACTCCCTCTCGCTCCCTCTCTCTCTCTCTCTCGGTCTCCTCTCTGAGATCCTTCTCTCTCTCTCCCGCACGCCTCGAACTAGCAGCCAAAATAAACAGCGTTTTAGCTTCGTTTAGTGTTTGTTTGCCTTGATGTTGTTGTTGGTGTTGTTGTCGATGTTGTTGTTGTTTTCTGTCTGTTCTCAGCTCGTGTTGTTTTAGAGATTTTTATCCATCCCCATCCTCTCTTCCCGCCTCCCCCTTCTCATTCTCTCTTCCCATCTTCCTTTCCGTGAATTCGCGTTCACTTCAAGTCCAAGGCGAGGATGCTGTAATGCATTGTTGTTGTTGCTGTTTCTGTTGTCGTTGTTGTTGTTGTTAGTCTCTTCTGCTCTCAGTATTTACCGATGCCGTTGTTGTAAGTGCTGTTGTTCTTGTTGTTATTGCTGGCCTTCCTGGAAGCTCTCCTAATGAAGCGTTCCCTTGAGCAGGCACGTCTTGTGGTCTCTGGCAGGGTTGCCAACTGCGTCTGGTTTTTTTGCATGAGGAGGAAACGTTGCGGAATTGTGAAGAACAATGAAAATATTAAATGGAAAAATTTCGAATGGAAATAGTATTTTAGAATTAGAATAAAGAGAAAAGGAAATTGAAAATAAAAAAAATAAAAAGCATAAAAAGAAGATAAAAAGGAAAAAAAAATGGATAAAAGGAACACAAAAAGTGAGCAAAGAATAAGGGACAAAGAAGTGGGGAAAGAAGGAGAAGAAGCAAAATAAAGTGAAAAAGGAAAAAATTCAGGAAAACGATAGCAAAGTTTAGTACCAAAGGTTTCGTAGGAGTTTTTAAATTATAATACAAAGAAACAAAAAAAATGTGTATGAATTGTGCTGAAAATTTCCCAACATCCGTCCAAAGAACTTCGCCTTCGACCCCTCGTGGACGCGACCTTAAAACCGGCATGAGAAAAAATCAGCATTCGTGGGTCCAGAAGAAAAACACCTGGGTCCGGCGATCAAAGGCAATGACAGCAGCAGTAGCAACAGCAGCAGCAACAATAACGACACCGACAGCAAAGAAAACGACTACAACAACAACCATAATGACAACAACAATAGAAACAACAACTCGATCTCTTGACACTTTGACACAGTTGACGTTGTTGACGTGTCGACTGAAGTTTTGAGTAGCAAATTAATTTATTGTCGCCTCTCCTCCGTCATCTTCTGCTTCTCTCTCTCTCTCTTTCTTTCTCTCTCTCTCCCTCTCTCTCTCTCTCTCTCTATTTTCCGATCTCTGGCCGATGCCTCTGCGATGTTGCCGTCTCATTTTTATGGCAAAAACGCTGAAAGATTGCATCATATTTTCCTCTGCTCTTTTAATTAAACCCCACCTGGCCGGTCGACAGGCAAAAGAAGAAGAAGAGACAGGTGATGAAATTATTTCCCAAGGAAAAGTATTTCGGAAGCACATTCACGCTCTTTTCAATGAAGATCTTCCATGAGTATTCGAAAGTCAAGTCGAGCATTCCCGAGATTCCATGAAGCAGGGATCAAAAGCTAGGCTTGCCAAACTGCAGCCTGTGACTTGGAGCCTTTGGAGAGGGTTTTCGAGAGGTTTCGGTGGCCTCCCTGAGTGTCCCTGGAGTGCTTTCAGACTGTGTTTCGAGCGGCTTTCGACAGGGTTTCGACGACCCTCGGAAATTCCTTTGAGGCCGCTGGTAGTTGCCATGTGGATCGTGTTGGTGTTTTCGGCGTGATCTTTAACATTTAATTAAGAGCTCGCTCCAGTCGCCGGATGACGAGGCAAACAAAAAGCCTTCACATCACGTCGGTGGCGAACCGACGACCGACGACGGACGCCCGCCGAATCCACTGGCAACTAATTAAGCTCCGAACTAATTTACACCAACGCAGACAAACAGACGCAGCCGTCGACACCGACACGAACACACACTCTCTCTACATGTGCATGTGTGTGTGCGGGCGCCGCAGCGGCGTGCAAACAATTTCATTTACGGTCTGGCATCCCTGCGCGGGGTGGCCACACCGAGCGCGCGATTGCATTCGACAGGAGCGAGATTAACTTGTTTGCCAAATCAACCGCCGGACGCGTTCGGGCGGCTCTTCATTTGCGGCCTGCTCTCGATTAGAGGGGAGGTGGGCGTCGAGCGATTGGGGCGTGGCCGCCGACTGACTGAATGTGGGCGGGTCCCCCTTCACGAAGGCGAGGTGAATGTGCTGGAAAATGGCGTAAGTTCATACGAAAGCGTTGCCACCTCGGCGTGGCGTCAAAGGTAACGACGGAAACAAAGGAAAAAACAAGGAAAAATACAACAGGTTCGACGCCTGCCCCCCTGCGGTCTGAAATGTGTTTAGTTTCAAGTTTCCATTGAACTCTAATGGAACTTTGAGGCTTCCCTACCCGACTCCCTCATACCTAGTCCTCGCTCCTTCTTGCTCTCCCTGCCTACCACCACTATTCTCTCCCTTTCACGCAGCGCCTTAAATCGCAACTCCGTCCACTTGTCACTGTCACTGTCACTGTCACTGTCACTCTTTCCTCCCTCTCTCCTTCTCCCCCACAAGTGGCGATGGAAAAATACCGCACTCCGCTCGTTGTAGGAGAAGTTTTAAATTCAAATTTAATTCCAAGTTATTTTCACTCAACTCGTCGTTATTTTTGCAATCAAAACTTTAGCCTTTGACAGCGCACCCTGAGCCCCATCTCTTGTGTCAGTCGGTTCTCGTCAACGTCTCACCTCTCTGTGCTGTTTGTAGCTAGCGGACTTCTCGGGTCCGGTACTCTAGTTTGTTAGCCAATAAATCTCTCGAAACTACAAGCTTAAAGAACTATTCTTAAAAAAGACTACTGCTTTTGCTCAGCTGATCCTGCTCAGCTTACACAAACTGTCGTCAACATTTCTATAGCGAATTCAAGTATTTTGCTTAATATGATATAATACCACGATCAATACCGGGTCTTTCCTAGCTCTTTTCCAGCCCGTTCCTATCAACCATACTAGCTAATCCCTAATGCACTTCCTTCTCTAAGATACTCGATCAGTTTTTTCGGCCTACCTACTCCTTACTAACACTAACCTAGCTCTTTTCAGCACTCTTTCCGTTCTTTCTAGCTTCGTCCCAGCCCTTTCTAGTAGTTCCCTAGTGGTTTCCAATTTCAATCCTAGCCCCAGTCCTCTCAAACCCTCCACTCTTCCTCACTTGCTTCCTGGTTCTGCTCCCACTACCTGCCATAACTCACGGCTTTCTCCTCACTCCTTCCTCCTCTCCTCCTTCCGCTTGCTTTCTATAAATTGAGAAAAAATTGCCGCGGCATTTGCATTCAGAAAATACATGAACTCCCATCACCGGGACGACTACGAGGACGACGACGAAGTGAGCTACGAGGAGGACGTCGATGGGAAGCTTGCGTAGGGTGAGGATGAGGAGGACTACGTGGAGAACTCGAACTGCTGGAACTACTTGAACTGCAATAATTCAACTTCAAAGCCAGCAACAATTCATCATTGACGGCAGACACTTGCGCCGACACTTCGACACAAAGCCGGCCGTTGCGGAGGGCCGGGGACGAGGATGGAGGCGATGTTGGAGAGGGGCCAGCAATCGTTCAAGAGGCAGAAGCAGCCCATCGCAGAAGGAGAATGAGGAATAGGAGGAGGAGGAGGACGGGGACGAAAGTGGTGGTAGGAGACTGAAGTCCACGGAGTGAAAAGTTTTTCTTTTCGATTTTGCGAATTTTATAAATAGTTCTGCCGTGGAAGCCGACAGCAGCCGGTGGAGGCCAGCTAGCATCAGCATCAGCATCAGCAGCCGAAGGAGCTGCAGCCGTAGGAGGAGCAGGAGCCGAGCACCAGAAGCTCGTGCTGCTCACGGCTCGTCATCGTGTGTAGCTACCTAGTTGCATCATTGGATTTATTTAGATTGCCCGTTGCTTTGGCTTCAGCCCGGTGCCAGCACCCGCGCCACGCCCTGTCCCCGCCCCCAGCACCGACTCCTGTTGCGATAGATGGCAACTCCTCAAATGGCTGCAGTTCAGAAGGTGAGCCATGCAAATGGCATGAATTTTTCACCGCTCGGCGAGAAGTTAAATTATGTCGATGGCAGTCAGTACCGCACAGGGTGCCGCGCACACAGTCTGGGGCGGGGGCGGGACCGAGAGGGCGATCGTGTGGTGAAGCACCCTGTGTTCACCATCGTGTTCTACTTGTTCGCAGAAATTTATGCATTCGAAAACGCTGCATAGGAGCGAACGACCGAACGACCGAACGACCGAAGCCCATCGAGATGGAGAGAAATTGCGAGAAGTTCGAAAAATGAATTTCAAAGCAACTTCATTATAAATTGGAAAAGTTCCACTCCTCCTTCTCCACTCTGTTCCTTTTCGGTTTGCATCCTCTTCCGCTATTCGCTCACTATCGGACCTATTGGAAATGCAAATAATTCGCAGACCGCCGTCCTTTGATTCGGATCCCTCCTCCTCCTCGCACTTGGGCAAACCTTACGACCACACAGGAGAGATCGAGTGGTGCGGCGTGGGCTCGAACGTGGTGTGGTGTGAGGAGGATGGACGGAGTGAGGGAGTGAGAAAATCAAGGCAGAAATGAACCTCTTCTCCTCTCCAGTAATCGAGGCCGCCCTGCCCAGCTGAAGGCTGACCAGCACTGGGAATGACCTTCTCCAGTGGTTTTAATTGAAGTATTGTGTTCGTGTTGTTGCTGCCTTTGATACCGGCAAGATCAACAGTCATCGAAGATCTCCAGTCACCACAATAAAGTCACGTAGCAATCGTGACGGCGACGACGGATTTCCTTCCTTAGTCACGATGTCAAAAAACTTTATAAAAAATATGAAAAACAAAATAAACAAAAAGGAAAAAGGAAAAAAAATATGTATATTTAAAAAATATAAATAAAATATCGATAAAAATTACAATAAAACAAAAAATATTGAAAACGATTTATAAATAGTATTGTAAAAAATACGACCCAAGCAATTATGATGATTGCAGCAAAGTGTTGTTGGTGCTATTGTTGTTGCTATGATTGTTGTTTTTGCTGTGATCGTTTTTGCTATTGTTGCTGTGATCACCTTTGCTGTTGTTGTTAATTGCAGATTTGGAGCTCAAAAGGAAGCCGCCGGGAAAGACAAACTAGACACGAAGTGACGAAAGCGAGACACGATCAACGACAATGGTTAAGCAGAGTGCACAGAAACAACAACAATGAACAACAACAACAACAACGAAAAAGAGCAACAACTTCTGACTACAAACAACAACCGGCCCGGGACCGGCAACAACATCCACAA